>JANBXA010000171.1:640000-915000 GCA_030556225.1 Cricetiscus sungorus | reverse complement strand
TTCTGCAATATTCATTAAAGGTTAACCAAATGAAAAGTTATGTTGGCCCTAGGGGCACACACACACATGAAGCTTGCCCTCAAGAAATTCTGTCTTCAACAGGAGACAGACAAGCATGAAAACAATTGCAACTAGGATCAGATGAATGCAGTTCTGGAGTGCTGAATAAAATATCTGGGGACAGTGGGAACAGACCGTACGAAGAAGCCTCGAGAAGGCAGGGTGGTCTTACACAGAGAGGCGGGGCTGAGCGAGGCTTGCCGCCATGGCTTAATGTGAGATGCGTCCCAGTGTGGGCGCTTTGGAGGACGCAGGCCGGCACACGAGTTGTTGGGGCAATAGTGTGGATGAGGCAGGCACGTTACTTAATGCCAGGGGTATGCCGAGAAATGCGTCACTAGGCAGTTTCATCACTGCAGGACTCCTGCAAAGCTATTATAAACACCAGATCCATGCGGCTGCTGCCGCCTGGCCTTCTGCAAGGCAGTGACGCCGTTCTTCCTGAGGCAGAAGAGGAAGACCGATACGGGAAACACATAAGCACCCCAGTGGCTGTGGACACCGGTGTCGTTGCCAGTAGGGGGATAAGGCATAGATAGCACTGTTACACTGCAGTGGCTACGGCGTTGTTGGGCCATGGGAAATTTTAAGCTTGATTTTAAAATCTTCAAGGGCCACCATCATACACAGTCCTCCTTCTGAACCAAGCTGCCCTTATGCACCATCTGACTAACTGCTCACGACTCTGAATTCAGGCCGTAAATCTTCATGTCTGCGTACAAGTCTCTTCTCTCAACGCCAGTGTTCTAATGTGTAAGGTGGAGAAAACAGTGACGACCTCATAAAAAGATCACCAAGAGCGGTCGCATAGCGTACGCTAAATGCCCAACAGAGCCATGTGCTGTGTGTAAGGACTTAACAGATGGTGGCCACTTTTAGACTTTTTCATTTTCCTCTTCCCCTCCTCGCTCACCAGCCCACCCCTGGGCCATCATCACGGAGATTGCAGGTAGGTTCTCATGAAAGCAGTAGATGGTGTGGTTGCGGGGCGGGTGCTGGTACTGAATTTTCCCACAGCATGGTACTGAATTTTCCCACAAGTCTGTGATATCTGCTTGTCATCTTGCAAGTGTGTTTGTGAGTTTCGAGAGCAAACTTGTCAGCAGGCAAAAGTTCCCAGATGGCTTTCTCAAGGACTTTTGAACTCTGCAGTCTTTGATTTGAAAGTTTCCAAGAGATCTGAGAGCAGATTTCGTGTTGCTTCTATAAACGTGGCCACGCAAAATTGAGCAAAGCATTGGCTCGGTTCAGCCCATGCCTTGACTACAGATCTCAACGTCACATCTGATGCCATTGACTGAGCCGTGGTCCTGGCCTTGGGAGCTCTGCAGGCTGCTCGCCAGAGTCTTGGACCCTGAGTGTTGGTCACCTCCAATCACGACCCTGTTATAGAATCATGCCAGTGAGGTTGGTGCCCTGCTGGTCCTGCTCCACTCGACTCTCTTGCTCTCTGAGTGCTTTTATTAGCTTCACCCGCCATTGTAATGGATTTGAGATGGCATTTAAGAGCTGCAGCTACTGAGGCCCCGGGCCACACGCACCCAGTAAAGTCAGCCGCATTAAATAAGGCTTAGTGCAACATGCCTTCCTGGATGGCTTTCCGCAGAGAACAGAGGCTGAAAGGAAGAGCACCACACTTCTGCGTGGGACCAGGTGCCATGGGAGGGGCCAGTAACCATGGGAGGGGCCAGTGACCATGGGAGGGGCCAGTAACCATGGGAGGGGCCAGTAACCATGGGAGGGGCCAGTAACCATGGGAGGGGCCAGTAACCATGGGAGGGGCCAGTAACCATGGGAGGGGCCAGTAACCATGGGAGGGGCCAGTGACCATGGGAGGGGCCAGTGACCATGGGAGGGGCCAGTAACCATGGGTGGGGGAGGACCTGTCCAGCCCTTGCATCTGCGGTTCAACAGAAGTGGGACTGGGTTCCCAGGGGCTCTATTATAAACGCCGCAGAGGTCCTGTGGAGAAAAGGCAGCTACTACAAAGTGTGGGTGGAGATTACACTTAGGGTCTAAAGCTGCTTGTATTTGTTACTCTTGTTTCAATTTTGTTGTTGTTAACTCTAGGCAAGAATCCCATTGCCCTATTGTCCAAAGGGTTAACTGCAGATTCATTTTGGGGTGAAATGTACTCAGTTGTTCAAATCCTCTCTCCTTCCTTATGGCTGCATTTTGGTATGATCTTGATGGCATCCAAGGCAATAAATAAATAGCAAAGCAGTTGGGGTGACTCCAGCTGTCCCCCCCCCACACACACACACGGCATCTTTCTTTGTAAGTATGTCAGATTTTTTAAAACGAGGCTCCATAAACCACATCATCACAGAGCCCTGTTGTCCTCCCATGGGGGGCTGGCGTTCCAAGCGCTTGCCTTTTTGAATCTTGCCCTGATGTGGCCCTGGGGACTGGCTGGAGTGACTGGAAACAGTTTTGGCACCCGATCACCTTGTGGCTGAGCTGAACTGGGGACGTTGTTTAGAAGGGCTGGTGCCACTCACCGTAGGTGCTTAAGAAGAGATAGACCTTTGACCTCCCCAACCTTTAGGCTTTGGAAACTCCTGGATGGTCACACACATTCACAACCATCTTGGCAGCCTGAACCCTCTCCCCCACATCCGTGGAAATTCCTAGAAGTGGGAAGGCAAACCCAGCCCCAGGATGTTGGCAGCGTCCAATGTGTTACTAAAAATGGGGCTTCATGGATGGAGACTTAAGAGCCTTAAGACGAGAGAGAGAGAGAGAGAGAGAGAGGAGAGAGAATTGTGCAATTATCAGTGACTGCAGTAACTTCAATTGTTCTGAAATGATTCATTAGCAAGGCTGCAATAGGGCACAGGAACACTGCTTCGCACCGAGGAGAAGCCCATCTCTGAAACCCTACTCCTCCCTCCCAACTCAGCCAAGAGTGTCTCCTGGGGATACTTAGCAAACTGTTGGAGGCGTTTGGAGTTACAAACTTCAGAACTGTCTCTCTATGCCACAGCCCACCTTCGCAGAAATTCCAAGTTCCCTGTCTCCTAGCTTATTGGGTCCTTTCCCAAACACTAAATAACAGGACAAGGAGAGAAGTCCGTTTCTCTTCCAAAAGGCAGAGGCGGTGGGCTGGATGACTGTGTCCCCAGCCTGGGTTGTCTCCAGCCCCCTGGCTGATACCTATTGTGGGTCCTTGTGCAAAGGCTGAGGGCTGGATTGAACCCGAGCAAGCCTCCCTTATTCGCAGCCACATTTCTCTTGGCCAAAACTGTATTTCCCGGTACCTCTCTCGGGGTTCCAAATGTGGAGCAGAGTGGTTGGATCATTTGATTAGCTCTTTCCTAGAACAGGGAGCCTCCCAGCTCTGTTTACTTCCCAGGGAGACAGGACAAGGCCCAAGAATGGGGCGCCTTATGGGGCTGCTCCTAGAAGAGAAACAGCCCAGAGTTGGCTGGATTTGCTAAATGTGTCTGCCTTCCCACACCAGGTAGAGACCTGCCGACTCTTTCTCTCCACTGCACGTCCTCCTCAGGAACACTGCTTCCCGGTGGTCCGTCTGCAGCTCTCCCGGGAAGAGGAAACTTAGATCACCTGCTTGAGTTTTTCTTCTTATTCGTGGTTTTCAAGTGTATAATGTCAAATTGACCGTCGTAAGGACTTTGAAGCTACAGGCCAATAGAACCAGCTGTTTCCACATTGTTGCACAATGATTTCTAGAAGTTTTCTTTTCTTTTTTTCTTGCAGAACTACAGCTCTACACACACACTTAGAACAAACACTGCACATGAGGGCCCCACCCTCAACCCTGGCCACTACTGTTCTCCTTTCTATGATTTTGACTGCTTTACATAATTTGTACAGAGCTAGACTGTGGCCCAATGATAGCTTACTGGCCTACCATAAGTGAGGGCCTGGGTTTGAGCTGAAATACTGGGGAGAGGGAGAGTTTAGACTCGTCATATAGTGTGTTTCCCCCGTAATAGCTTATTTCACTTATTACAACATTCTTGAAATTCATCTGAGTTGCAATAAGAGTAATCTCTTTCTAAGCCCGAATAATATTTCATTGTGCATATATACGGTTTTATTCATCCATTCATTCATCTTGATATGGGTTGTTTTCATCTCCTGATTATTGTGAATAATGCCAGTGCGACATAGATGTGCAAACTGTTTTAAAATGGGGTGTGTGTGACGATGTATAGAATGGAATTGCTGGACTGCATAGTAATTCTGATTTTGATTTGTACAGTTTCCCATAGACTGCAGATCTTTGAAATCATTTGGGTGGCCCATGCCCATTCCGCAGAAGCTGTTCACAGCCATATCTGCAGAATATAACCTTTCCCAAGATCAGTCTCACTGAGCAAATAGAGGGTCCTGCTGGGTCCAAGGGAAAATGAAAAGCATGGGTGCCTTGGTCCTTGAGTTAGTGAGCAACACAAGCACTACACGGCCAATTCTGCCCCTGCAGGCATCTTTGCTGCCTCTACTCCTTCTCAGCCTGAGGGAGAGACCTCACCACACTAAGCAATGTTAACTTCTGAGCCAGGTTCACCTTTACGCCTGTGCTGAAGGTGAGTAGATAGCTCTCGGTCTATTTCTTGTGGGATCAGTGGCTCATTGAGTGCGGCTTGGTTAGGCCTGCTAGACAGCGCAGTGGGGGAAGAGTGGTTGTTCCTTGGCTGTCCAGCCAGGCTGACGGTCTCACATCGCTTGTGCTGCAGAAGAGGGAGCTGAGACGTGCAGAGCAATGATAAGGCTGGTAGCTTTTCCCTAACTGGTTCCTGTCAACATGGCTTTCTAGCTTAATAACTTCTGTCATAGAAGTGTGTGTCTCTTCTACTTTCCCAGCTCTAACACCTGCTTAGCTATCACACACACACTCACACACATTCACACACACTCATACACACTCACACACACAGACACACACGCACACACACTCACACACAGACACACACTCACACTCATACACACTCACACACACAGACACACACTCACACAGTCACACACACACACAGTCACACACACTCACACACACACTCACAGTCACACACACACTCTCACACACTCACACACAGACACACACAGATACACTCACACACTCACACACGCGTGCACATGCACAACACTCTCACACACGACATACTCACACTCACACACACTCACACAGTCACACACACTCACACTCGCACACAGAGACACACACTCATACACATTCACACACATACACACTCACACAACTCACACACACATACTCACACTCACACACACTCACACACACTCACACACACTCACACTCACACACACTCTCATACACTCATACACTCACACTCACACTCACACTCACACTCACACACACACTCACTCACACACTCAAATGTAGAGGCCTGGAGAGCTCTTACTGACTTCAACCTTGAGCTGTGCTCACTTCCCAGTTGCTCTTGTGCTGTTCTTAATTTCCGACTAGGAATTCAGACCCAAGAACAAAGGCATCGTGAATGCTGTCACTCTGTTTTACATTCATCAGGTTTGGGGAAATAGGTACACCGCTAAGTACCCGGGTCCCGAGGAGGTTCTTCAAATTTGACCAACTCCACAAATCTTCCATTGGTAACTGAATTCACCGTGAAGAAATTCTCCCGGCTCCCGGCGGCTCCCACCGCCCCGCCGTCTTTCCCCTCTGTGAGTGTATTCTAGATGTATCAAGGTGTTTATGAAGCAGTGAGTGGTTTCAACCCAAAAGCTATAGAAGAGATAAGCTGATTGACTTCTGCTTCGACATATACATAGACTGTCTTCCCAGTTGCTTTGGTGTTACTCATTAACCTAGACAGTCTTTGACTGGGTATTAATCTGCACCACTAAAGCTGGGAGGCCTGCCCAAGAATAGGTTGTATTCCTCAGGCCTGCCCAAGAATAGGTTGTATTCCTCAGGCCTGCCCAAGAATAGGTTGTATTCCTATGGCTTGCTCAAGAATAGGTTGTATTCCTCAGGCCTGCTCAAGAATAGGTTGTATTCCTATGGCGGTGCGTGGTTGAAAGGGACCTATTGGTTAATATTTGAGGTCCTTTCAACTTTCTGGTCCTAAGGTTGTACCGGCTAGTTTTATATTCACTTGATACATGTATAGTTACCAGGGAACCTCAATTGTTGAGGAATGCCTCCATAAGACCTGGCTATACGTATACCTGTAGGGATTTTTCTTAGTGATGTGAGAGGGCCGTTGTGGGTGGTGTCACCCTGTGGATGGTGGCTCTGGGAGCCTTAAGAAATCCAGCTGAGCAAACTGGTAGGCAGCATCTTCTACGTCCTCGGCATCAGCTCTTGCCTCCGGGTTTCTTCCTGATTCGAGTTACCTTCAATTCCCCCAAAGGAAAGAGATTCACGATATGTGACCCAAATAAACCCTTTCCTCCCCAAGTTGCTTTGGGTCATGGTATTTTATCACAGCCATATTAATCCTAAGACAAAAGGATGTTTTTAAAATTTATTTGTGCATTTGTAATTCATGCATGTATCTGTGTACCACATGCACAAATTACAAACAGTTGTGGGCCACCATGTGGGTACTGGGAATTGAACCCAAGTCCTCTAGAAGTGCAGTCAGTGCTCTTAACCATAAGCCATCTCTTCAGCCCCTTAAGGGTATTTTTAGAGTGTTATTTTTATTTATATGTATGTCAGTGAGTATGTGTGTGTATATATACACGAGAGTGTGGTGCCTTGGAAGGCAGACGAGGCTGCTGGGCCCTTTTGAGCTAGAGTAACAGGTGGTAGTAAGCTTCTGGTGTGGATGCTAGGAACTTCCTCTGTTTCCCTACAAGAGCCGAAAGAGCTCTTTTAGTTCCTCGTTCCCCAGAAGAGCCATCTCTCCAGTCCCTGGTTCCCAGTCTCATGAACAGCAGACGAAGTCAATTTAATTTGTATGTGATATCCTGTAGGGCACTGCATGGACCCCGAGGCGCCTTGAGCGAGCCTGAAGCTGTCGGCTGGCACATCTTGCACCAGAGTAGTTCTTGCTTCTCTTCTTGATTTGCTAACACACATCTGCTGGGGAGGAACTAAGCCGAGAACTTGCACGCTTGACCCTTGATTGTTTTCCACTGTGCTGTAAGTCAGTGTTTAAGCCCTTGACATAGCCCCTGGTGAAGGGAGTCTGGATGCAGCCTGGAGGCTTTAACATCCCCGATTGGGACTGGGAGAGGCAGAAACTGATGTACAAGGTTCCTGAATAAACTGCTTGAAGAAGAGTCGTGGTTGTGTTTCCTTGCTGGCCGAGGTACACGCGACAATATTCTCCTCATTTAAACTCACTTTCATGTCATTCTTAAACATATCTTGGAATAGTGTCATAAAGAGTCTAATGAGAAGCTTGGAAAATGGATTTTCCGATATAGAAGATAAAGTTTTAGATAGCCAAGCCATGAATGGCTTGAGTTCCAGGCTTGTTCGGTGGGGTCAGCACTGTCCGTGCGCTCTTGACGGCTGGGGCATTCCCTCACTCAGGAGCAGCGAGCACCCACCCCTGAGGTGGGCCACTGGCCCCACACCTTTCTGAGACCTCGTCCTGACTCCCAGAGCCAAGTCCAAAATTAGTCAGTGAATTGCCTGGGTATACCAGATGGCAATCTGAGATTCATCCTCCACCGAGGACACACATCAAGGCCTGACTTTTCTGAAGCTACACAACTCCTGCCAAGAAGTAATTTTGCCACAGCTTTTGAACATATGATGCAAGTTTTTTTTTCCTGTAAAAAGTACCCATTTCAAATTTAAGTATTTTTGTTCAGAAGGATAAAAGAAAAGACAACAAACACATAAGCCCTAACACAGGGTCTGTTTATGACAGAGGATCAGGCAGGTCTCAGCACCTCTACTCTGTCCCTGATCACCTGTAACTATGTAAGTTAGCATAAAGTGGCTTCAGATCTGCTTAGTAATGAAAACAGCAAAGCCTTCTGGGATTAATTATATACAACAGTCACTTAGCCTCTCCCCCCACTGTGAGGCTGGAGCCCAGGGTCTTGAGCGTGTGAGGCAAGCTCTCTGCCACTAAGCCATGTCCCCAGTCTTTGCGATAGCCCAGGTTAGACTTGAACTCACCATCTTCCTGCCTGCACATCTTAGGGGTTATAGGTGTGGCCTCCCACGTCTGCGTCAGTCTCCATTTTTCCCCTGGCCACTCATCATGCTGGCTTTCTACTTTCTTGTTTGTTTGTTTATAATCAATCCTTGGGAAACTTATACCTATTGACTTTCAGGCTACTTCCAGGAAATCATCTGAAATGCCCTGTAAAACAAAACAATCTTTGTTCTTCTGCTAATTTCCCAAAGAGAAGCACAAAGCCGCGGAGACAGCAATGATTGCGTGTGTGGTGGCTGGCAGACACCCCCAGCTTAGAAGAGTAAATGTGAAAAGAAAAAGCAATTCCAAGCCATTATCCGGGTCTTGGCTAAATGTCAGCAATGTGTCCACCGTGCACCCCGAGCCTCCACAGCCATGGCACCGCCTCCCACTCAGCTTCCTCCCTGCAGCTACATTTCCAGTCAGGAAAGAAGAGAGGGCCTCTCTTCTGCATTGTTTCTCTGGTACTAGACTTGCCAGGCTTTTCCAGTGCAGTCTGACCCTTCGTCTGGTGATCGCTGTAGTTTCTGTCCCCCTCCCACCCCTACCCTCCCCGCCGAGCAACTTTACTGGAAAATCGCTTGGCACCAAAAGCGCCCTCCCTCCACCCCCGCCCCGTTATAGCAGCTTCGAGTTCTCATTGACTCACGCATAATGCCACTGGCTGAGTATGAGTACAAGCGCATGTATTTCTCCTAAAACACTGCATTTCCACTGCAGACGGGTATCAGCCGAGCCCCTACCTAGCCCATCACTGCAAGCAAGATCACCATCACCCTGGGACCTCGCAGGAGCTCCGAAGCCAGAGCCTGATTGGCAGGTCGTTTCGTAGTTGATTCTTCAAGCCCCAATCAGGATGGGCTTGGTGCGTGCCGGATGCAGGGCGCATGCCCCAGGACGCTTGGTGGGGACGGGTCCCTTTGCTCTCCGCGGGAAGCACTGGTAGCGTGTTGGCTCTCTTTCTGTCCTGCTTCCCTGGTTGGTGAGTTTGGGCTACGGGATGTGTTCAACCCCTTCCACTCCCTCGCAGAAGCCACGGCAAGAAGCATTTCCTCTAATCTGGAAGTTTTCTGGGATTGGGCTCCGCCTCAGCAGCGGCCAGGCCCTGCCATTTGGGCAGAAATTGTCAGATCGGGCTTCGGAGAAGTGTGAGGAGCCAAGTTGTGCTCATCAGGTTTCGTCAGCAGCAACCCCACATTCCTGTCCCAAGCTTAGGCCTCCTTTGTCTAGATGCAGCCACTTCAGGGGCTGGAAGAGAGAAAGTAAAGCTACCATGGGCCTCGAAGTCCAGCGCTACCCTCATTCACCACGAGAGGAGCGGGGGGACTCCTGCCCTAACTCCCTGTGACGACCAGGAGGCCCCATAACAGCAAAATCACACTTATAAAGAAACAACAACAATAACTGTATGGCTGGAGCTCACCACGACACGAGGCGTTGTATTAAAGGAGCAGCATTAGGAAGGTTGGGAAGCCCGGCTCGGGGTCAAGGATTCTCTGCACTTTGTGGAGGTGTGTGTTTGGTTCTGGGTTTTAAACAATGGAACCTTTCATAATTAGCTCCTTGGCAACCCTTACTAAAGGCAGTCACCTGTTAACAGTATTTCCTTGTACTGTTTACCCAGGGGCAGCTGAGTTTGATTTACACGCGTGTTCTAGCGTTCACTGGAGGGCAGTAGACACTGGTAGGGAATGAGGAATTTAAAGTCTTCCAGATGCAAGCGATTAGCCCTGCAGGAGAGATAAGGGATTGTGGGGGCCCGGAGCCTCTCCATCGTTCTTAGGGCCAATGCTAAATCCAGGTTCTCCACTCTCTAGAACAACCCCACAGCTAGGTCCCATCCACAACTTTCAAACCACACACACGCTCTTTCTTGAGCATGGGCCAGGGGATCAATACTGTCAAAATGGCCCAAGTTCTAAAGACGCAGCAGACTAGAAATGTGTGCTAGCTACACAGAGGGCCTTCAGCCTGGGTGCCTGGAGGCAGCCACAGGCGGTGGGGCTCATACTCGCCTTCTTGAAAGAATCTAAAGCTCCGTTACTGAAAGGGTGGCCAGCTGGGTCACCCCACCTGGAACGCCTTCCACAACAAAGGTTTGGCCGACCTGGAGTTCTGCTCTCCTAGAACTATAGTGGGGAAGTGTTTGTAAACTTCATGGGTGTGTAGGACCACCTGGAACCCTGTAAAATGCAGATTCTGTTTCAGTAGGTCTGGGGCGCCGTCCAAGAGCCTCCATTTCTAACAAACTCCCAGATGACTCTACCGCTGCCAATCTGTGGACCACACTTTGAGTTTGAGCAGAGAACTTGGAATGGCAGCAGACGGGAATTGCTCAAAACACCAGCACTCCAATGTGAAACCGCTCTGTGGGAATGGGGTGTGTACTGGGCGGGGACACTCACACACAGTGTCTTCAAGGGCATAAAGGACACAGAAACGACTGTATAGTGAGCCCGCTGTCCTCGGAGGTGCGGATAGTAATCACCACCACCAGCTCCCTTGCTGGGAGCTTCCAGGACTGCCCATTGCAACTGGCACAAGGGGCGAATCAGGTCCACAAGATTACTCAGCATCCCAGCCCAAGTCACACTTGAGAATAGAGAAACTGGTTCTTTTTATCACTTACTGCCGAGAGGAGAAAAGTCGGGCTCTCCATGCGCTTCATACTGAAATTTAAAAATATTCATTTCCCAACAAGTCCCTTCTGGGGCTTATGTGTCCCTTCGCCCACAGATGTTCATGAAGTACCTGCTTGTTCCTAGGCACGGTGCTAAGATTTAGACTTGAGTGTCTAGAAACTAGCAGGGTTCCAGCCAGCAGCTGAGGCCTGACTGCAGTTGCATCCTGACCCTATTGGAGAGGAAGCTGTGGCTTGAGAGAAGACAGTTATACTGGCACGGTGCTCATAAACATCTTAGCTATTATGCGAATCCCACGCCTAACATCAATTGATGTCCATTTCAGAAATAAGAGCATATATGATTCATTTGGAATCAGGCATTGGAAAAGCCAGTGCTGTTGCTGGAAGGAATCTGACACCACTGAGCTACCCTAGGATGAAGGCTAAGTACAAAATGTTGTGGAATGAAATGGCAGCCATAAAGGGTATCGCATGACTGTTGGGCTGCAGCACCGTAACCAATGTGAGAGTTTGGTTCTGGGCAGGGCACATATAAGGATGTGAGCTTGACCCTTTGGACAGCAGTTCTCCTAATACAGAAGGAGTCTTCCTGTGGCACCTGGGAGGTCTTTTCTATCCCACCCTATGAACTATGTTCTCAGAAGAGCCCACAGACACTCTGTAAAACGTGTGTTGGGTCAGGCAAAGGCCTTCCTATTTGTCAGGGCTGGGCTCGCCTACTGTCAAGGCAGGAAGAAGTCATTTCAGTCAATACAAACCGTAACTGACCAGCTGCAGGAGAATGTGCAGCAGCCTCAACAACAAAATGAAAAGCACGAATGAATTAGCCTCGGCATCCTTAGGGGCAAATTGAGCTGGCCCTTGCAGTGGCGATCAGGAACCCTGTGGGGAAGTCCTCATCTTTTTCCCCTTGCAAAGATGTGTTGGAATGCACGGCTCACTGACATTAAATGCCTTGGATGAAGTTACAAGGCTGTAGGTTTAAGTGGAGGAGAGTAGAGGTTGTCTGGATTAGTACACCAAAACTTCATCCAAAGCCTTGTAGAGTTGAAGTCAATGGGGAGGGAAATGAGAAGTTATTAAGAAACAGAAAGTGTAGAGGGGGAAGCTGTCATTATAGTTGGGGGTGTATATCCAAAAGGAAACAGGCAATCACCTCGGTTTGAGGGGCCTGCGTGTGTGGGCGCAGGACACAGTCATTGGGGCTCCTCTGGTCAAAGGACTGTGCAGGAGAGCGGCAGAAATAGAACACTTAAAATGGCTGTGCACGATAACCGAGTAACCTAAGTATAAAATATGTTCCTAAGTGATGACAGCCGTGTGAGAAGCCAGGAGGGACTCGAAGGAGAAGGGAGGTAATTGGAAAAGTGTGTGGGTAGAGAGACGCCAACAGACGGCGACAGCCCTCAGGGCTACCTGAGAAAGACACGCTCCGGGCAGATTGCAGAAAGTCGCCAGGGGCCCAGAACAGTGCCCTGCGAGGACTCCAGAGGGTAGACCGATGCCTCCTCCCCAGCACAGCCTGGCTAGCAAAGACGAAGGGGCGAGAGTTCCTTTGTGACCCACCCGAAGAATTGGGAAGCAAGACAAGCACACAGAAACCACATAGAAACTGGGGCAGACTTGTGAGCAGAAGTCCATCGCCTTCCCTTAGTTTTCTGAGCCATCTTTGTTCCACTTTAAATTGTTCAGATGAAGTTTTGGTTCCTATGAAATGTGCGGGCTACCAAACAGCAACCACTGCTGTGCTTGTTAGCTTCCAACTTGATAAACCTTTCTGTGAAGGCTCAGTCAAAGATGCAGATGTATGGGGTAGGATGCTTATTTTCCCACAGACAAATTCTCCAGCCCAGAGCAGAGGGATTTGTCTAGAAACGTGAGTGCATATGTTTAACAGGACTACTGCTCCATTAAAACCCTGACTTCGATTATGTCACACATTGCCAATGACCCTTCCACACCAGGCAGCAGTAAGGGTTTCATAAATTCATCTTTGTCAAACCTTCACATATCAAACTAACGTGTGTGTGTGTGTGTCTGTGTCTATGTGTATGTGTGTCCTTGTGTGTGTGTGTGTCTGTGTCTGTGTGTGTGTGTCTGTGCTTGTGTGTGTATGCTTGTGTGTGTGTGTGTGTGTCTGTGTCTGTGTGTGTGTGTGTTTGTGCTTGTGTGTGTGTGTGTCTGTGTGTGTGCTTATGTGTATGTGTTTGTGTGTGTGTGTCTGTGTCTGTGTGTGTGTGTGTTTGTGCTTGTGTGTGTTTGTGTGTCTGTGTCTGTGTTTGTGCTTGTGTGTGTGTCTGTGTCTGTGTGTGTGCTTGTGTGTGTGTCTGTGTCTGTATGTGTGTGTTTGTGCTTGTGTGTGTGTCTGTGTCTGTATGTGTGTGTTTGTGCTTGTGTGTGTTTGTGTGTGTGTATCTGTGTGTGTGTGTTTGTGCTTGTGTGTGTTTGTGTGTGTGTATCTGTGTGTGTGTGTGCTTGTGTGTATGTGTTTGTGTATGTGCGCCCCTTTGTCATTCATGTTGAAATATTTCTTGCATTTACTTGACAGTATGAAGGTACAATTATTATTACTTACTTATTTTAGCAATACAAATAATATTTCTGAACTGACTATATCTTAGTTGTTTTGCCTTCAAAACAACTTAGGAAACCTATTTTTCTTATACATAATGATATCTGCTCAACTTCAGAAGCCAGCATTGTGCTTTATAGCATTTATTATTAAGAGAATGAAGCAATGCAGCTGCTCTATTTGAAGAAATAATCAATAACCTGATTTTAAGGTGCATTTTGAAGGCGGGCTCTATCTTTAGTAACTACATTTGTCCTTGGACATTTACCTGTGTGTATAAAATACATTCTAACTGCTCTCATCTACTCCGGTCAGCCCTCCCCTTCACCCCCCAAATCTCTTTCCCATACCATGGCTTTTGTTTTGTGACCCACTGGATTTAACCAGGGACATCGTTAAGAGCGTTGGAACTTGGTAAACTCACCAGTGCGTATTCAGCTGATGGTGATGGCACCCATTCTCCCAGTGGTTCAGCAGGTAGGGCAGGGCCACACCAGTTCCTCCCACATCTGTAACTGGCTATCGACAGACAGGCCAAGCCTTATGCAGCTCCAGTGCAGGAGAGCGCTGATGCTGTGAGTTCTATACATTACAGCGACTGTCTCTCCCACAAATGGTGTCTCACAGACCTCCAACTCTCACACTCTTTCTGATCTCTCTTCCATGACGTTCCCCGAGTCCTAGAAAGGGTGCTACAGATGTCTTCTTTTGGACTGAGTGCTCATCTGTCTCTACTCTCGAGTAGCTTTGAGTCTCTGCATTCACCAGAGAGAAATTTCACTCCAGGCCGAGAGTAGGGTTTGTCTGTATAACACAGCTTTTTAGAAGGCAGCGTAGCCCCGTGTCAGTCTAACTAAAGGAGAGTGGTAAATTGCCCACGAGGGGCCTATGACTTCTCCAGCCGTCTGTTTTTGACTAGCTTCACAGTACGGTGCTTGGGCTCGCTCCCATGGGGCGGACCTCAAGTCCAGTCAGGTTGGCTCTGGGTTGCCACGTTACTACTGCACAAATTGACACACCTTTTATTTGGGGTTGGACTTTGTGAGGTCTTTTCTTCCCACCAGCCCAAGCAGTGTTTCTGGCACTATGCAAGCTGTGCCATTAGGAGGGCATTTCTAACTCGGCTTTAGTTGTTTTCTCCATAACTAGATAGGTGTCTGGGATCTTAGGCAACTGGGCCTTTTTGCAGTTCAGGTGACAACTAAGAAGAATGACAAGAGCCTGTATCATTTTGGGGGTTCATGGCGCCTCCCTGACGAACACCTCAGATGCAGGTGCCCCATACTAGGTCCTGAGATTTTTATTTACTAACCCATAACTTCCAGGCACAGCATTTCCTTCTAACTCTTCAAAAATGTAATAGTTTTGAGTTACAAGAGAGTAGGTTTACATTTCACAAACCCTTTATTATGGTCAACCCATCTCTCTACCCTTTCTCCCTCCCTCCCACAGCCCTCCCTCCCTGCTCACATTTCCCCCCTCATTCCAGTGGGACTATTCTATGTGTGTCTCAAGGTAGATACACATAGCTGCAAAATTGGAGTTAGGCTCTACATAGAAGAGAGAACGTGTCTTTCTGGGCCAGTCTTACTCATTCAGTATAACTCCAGTCAGATTGGCTGCCATAAGTAAAACAAATAGCAACATGTGTTGGCATGGATACGTGGAAAGTGGACCCTGTACACTGCTGATGGGCGGTATAAGCTAGTACAGCTACTTTGGAAAGCAGTCTGGAGGTTGCTCAAAAATCTTGAAAATAAAACTATCACTGGAAACTGCTGATCTGAACAAGGGGGAGCTCATGGACCCCAGTCTGATAGCTGGGAAACCAGCACAGGGCCAATCCAGACCTTCTGAACATGGTGTTAGTTAGGAGGACTGGGCAGTCTATGAGGTCTCTGGTAGTGGATCAGTAATTATCCTTAGTACACGAATAGACTTTGGGAGCCCATTCCACACAGAGGGATACTCTTTCAGCCTAGACACATGGGGGAGGGCCTGGGCCCTGCTCCAAATGATATGACAGACTTTGAAGATTCCCATGGAAGGCCTCACCCTCCCTGGGCAGCAGAAAGGGGATGGGGTGGGGGTTGGTGGGGGCACAGGGGAGGAGGGGAGGGTGCGGGAACTGGAGGGTTGATGTATGAAACAAACTTGTTTCAAATTTAAATATATGTATATAAAACTATTCCAGCCATAGCACTCCTGGGCATGTACCTAAAGGAAATTATATCTTACCACAGAGACACTTACACAGCCATGATTATTGCAGCTCTTTCATAATAGCTGAAAGAGGAGAGCAGCTGTGGAGTGGACCAAGAAAATATGCAGACACACAAAGGGGTTTTATTTGTCTATAAAAAAATGAAATTACGAAATGCAGGTAAATGGTGAAACTGGAAGATTGGCCCTTTGCTTTTCAAAGCTGTAAATAACCTTGATTATTTTTTTAATTTCCACAGTAAATATTTATTGTTTGTGGACATCTTTATGTAATGATTTCAATATTGATCCCTTTCATTACATCAGAGATTAAAAATAATCAAAATATGACATTTATAAATTTAGGAATGTTAGAAAACAAGGAGATATTAGAAGGTTGGCTCTTATTTGGAATACTTTCATATGCTTTCTAAGCTATTTTTCAATTATATATATAGGTTCAAACACACAGAAGAGTACGCAGACAGTACCTTTGAGAACTGGGAAAATGTGATTGTAACGAGTAGGTTTTTCCTGCTGGCCGCCTGGTCCCACCGCCATGCCAGCCCCCAATAACACTCTGGGACTCTGTATTTGATACAGTGCTGTTGGCCTGTTACTTGTTTCTTATCGGCTAGCTCTGTCGTAATGATTAACCCATTTCTACTATTCTAAGTATTTCCACATGGTCTCATCTTACCGGGCAGCCCAGTGTGCTGCTCTCTCCAGTCTCTCCATGTTGACTCCTCCTCACTCCTTCTTCTTTCCTCCTGGTCTCCTAGCCCCGCCTATCTTTCTTTCCTATTGGCCAACAGTGCTTTATTCATTAACCAGTATGAGAAACATATTTACAGAATAACATCTCCCATCATGTGATGGCCATTGTTTCATATGCAAAAGAAAATAACCTTACTTCCTAAACAGTTGTTGGTTGAAATTATAATCCATTTTTAAAAGCATGAGTGGCAGAGGTGAGCAGTTCTGGGCATGATGTGACTTCATTTAAATGCTGGCTCAGGCTTTGGCATTTGACACGTTGGCCAACTCAACTGATCTTTCTGTGACAGTTCTTCCTCTGGGAGGATTTGATTGGAGCTTCCGTCACCCGGGACCCAGTTCCTTGCTACACCTTGAAGATGAGCTCAGGGTTGGAGTTGACTTTCCCAAGGACACCACACCAGGCTGCTGGAATTTTCCCGCATCATGTCTCTAGAGTTTTCCTTACATATCATCCAGGGCCCTATCACACGTCCCAGTGAAATCACAGACACATTCTCAAGTCACGTCAACTCCAGAGTGCTAGTCATTGTCTTTGCTCTTGGAAACACACACAGGGTTCTGAAGTTAAACACTTCCTGGCTTCCGAACTGTACAGAGCTTTCTCCCTCTGGATCTCTCAAGCAATTGCCAGGGCAACAAATCCCGTGGCAGAGACACCTTGGCTTCCCAGGCACAGGGCACAGAGCCCGAGAAGGATTGTTAATGTTGCTGATAGATCCACATCAAAGGGAATGATAACATACAGACCTATCCACACATTAGCTAGACTCCCTTCTGCAACAAGAAGCCAAATCTTCTCACTGACCTGTGAGAGGGGAGGTCTGCTACACTCTCTTCTATTTTCCTGTTCTTTGCTGAAAGATAAAGATCGTTTGTCCCTCAATAAGCATGGAAGCCATGCTTCTTTGGCAAAGATGGGCTCCTATGTTCATTCAAGTCATGCCTCCATTGGGTAGACAGCGACATAGCATTGTTGACTGAAGCCCCACAGACAGGAGGGAAAGGCTCTGGTTGCGTATTTGAGATCAAGATTTTACCATAGTTAATTGGATTAGCATTCAGACATTAATGCCTTAGAAATAGGTCAAATAACTTACCTGCTTCCAGCATAACTAAGGTGATACACGCCTGTATGCGACCAGGAATTGTGCTGCTCATGTCTTTTCCCGTCACAGACCTACGCTGACGGAACCTGCACCTCCCTGGACCTGCTTGAACTACAGAACCCAAGCTGTGCTTGGTTGGTCATGGGATGGGTGCAGAAGTCAATCTCTTACATCCCCAGGTGATTCTCATATCTTTGGAACTGATGGCTTACAGGGACTAACAATAGGAATAACTCCAAGACCAAACACTAAATTGCTAACACACTGAATGCAACATGGCCCTAACGAAACTGGAATAAAAAGTCACGGAGGAGAATCCTAACAATGCAACCACCGCGTTGTGCACGGGATACAGCACGGGACACAGCACGGGACACACTGAGAAGATAACCAGGAAGAAGGGGGACAGTGAGAAGATGATGCTAACTGCTAATTAAAACCTGTACCAGAGCCGGATGTAACGGCGGTGCCTTTAATTCCAGCAGATGCAAGTGGATCGTTGTCAGTCTACATAGAGAGTTCCAAGACAGCCCGAGTTATGTAGACAGACCTCGTCTCAAAACACAAGCCCGTATTAGATGCATGAACAGCAGAAATAGTAGAGCTCAAGCCAGTAATGTATAGGGCAGGCCTAGAAATTCTTCAGAGTGGAAAAAAGGGAGGAAAAAAGAGTGAGAGGAAAAATGGTGGATAAGAAAGGCCTAACTCGGGAAATGAAGATCCGTATTCGTGAGCCTCGGATTTCCTGGAAAACAAAAACAAATTTAGAGTACTTAGAAAAAGTGATACTACACAGCTCAGAGACAAAGCAGTGTTTTTAAAAGCAGGGAGAAAAATAAAGCCCTGAATTTTTACATAAAAACAAAGAACCTAATCTTAGCCAAGAATTACTCTTTAAAAAAAAAAAAAATCTAGGAAAACTTTGAATTACAAGGGTAAGTGAGTCAATCGACATGAATCTAGCCAGCAAAGCAGACCACAAATGAGCAAAATCAGACAAGAGTTCAACTTCTTTCCACAGCTGTACATGCCAGAAAAGTAACAGTGCTGTGATCACAAGCGTTTGAGAGGAAAAATCTATAAAGCAGGAATACTGCCCTCACCGCTTTTCACCTGCGAAGGCAGCAGAAGAGGATCTCTACACAGGCTCCAGACCTGCGCCTCATGCACAGCTAGCTGCCCCTCTAGCTGGGGTTCCACTTCACGGGGTTTCGGCCACCCATAGTCAACCATGGTTTGAAAGCACTGCGTGGGGGATTCCAGAAATAAGTCGTTGGGAAGATGTGTAGAGACACTCAGATTCCAGGAGAGCAAGGGCACTGTCTTGCGTCCTGTGCTTGTGTCATTCACGCATCGCTAGCTCTAGGGCACATTGCTGATGGTCGCTCAGCAGCTGTACGCTCAGCTGTCCTCAGCCGGAGTGAGCGCAGGGGTCTTCTTGGCTTCGGTTGGAATTTAAGAAGAGCCAGAGTTTTCTTTCTTATTTGTCATTTGTCTTAGATGTTTGCCTCTGATGATGAGCACTGGTCCCCTTAGATGAGCAGGTCATTTGGGAGCCAAGCGTGTCTCTTGTTACTTTATGAGTAAGGGTTTTGGTTGGTTGGATGCTTTTCCCGGATCCTTTCAGAAGCACGTTGGAACCTGACGTGTGACCTGGGGAACCGTTCGCGAAGGGAAACCGGGAAAGAGCAACCGAGGGCAGAGCCTTCAGACAGAGCCAGAGGATGGACGGAAGGCCAGGGAGGACTCTGTGTGTAGCCTGCAGTGCAGTTCTGGGATGGTCTTGACAGGGTGGACAGGGCTTTGCCCAGCAAGGACGCTATTGCAGAAGTTCCACAGTGGGCAGGGCCAGGCCTGGCCCCAGAACCTCTATACATCGGCACTGGCTGGCAACAGCCTGGGACGCACATAGTCTCTGCATGACTGCAGTGCATCACAAGTGGCAACTGGGGGCTAGCAACCAGCTGTGCCTTTCTGGAAGGAGCTCTGAATGTTATGTCCCCGCCCCCCATGGCTGCCATGGCGAGTCAACACGGTACGGTCCAGGGCTGAAGCAAGCAAATGGGAAATTCCCGAAATAAAAACCTAAGGGCTGTGTGCTGTTCGGAGAAGCAGGGTGAAATCCGGGGTTGTTCTGATCCCCCTGAGGAGTGTGGATCGCACGTCTACTACATCCATACTGACTACACTCTCTGCCCACCTGTCACCCAGTGGCCACACCGATTATCTCAATTATCATGGTGTTTCCGTGTAAGGTGGGGTTGGGCATAACTTTATTACAGTGTATTACAGTTTTTCTATTCTGTTGTTATTAATTAAATTGTATCACGTGTGGATTATATAGGAAAAAACGCAGTACACGTGAGTACCAGGTGTCACTGGGAATCATTGACTATATTCCTTGTGGACAGGAGATCTTTTTTGCTACATCCTGAAAAAGTTATCTGAGGGTGTTCTCCAGATGAGTAAACAATGAATCAAAAATTGACAATCAATCTACCACAAAAGACTGCATTGAGAAGAATAATGGAAGATAGCAAATGGTTAAATCTTGTTTGTTTTTGGAGACAGGGTTTCTCTGTAGCTTTGGAGGCTGTCCTGGAACTCGCTCAGTAGACCAGGCTGGCCTCGAAGTCACAGAGACCTGCCTGCCTCTGCCTCCAGAGTGCTGGGGTTAAAGGCGTGCGCCACCACCACTGGGCAGAAATAGTTAAATCTTAATAGCTGTTAAAATGTATAGGTAAATTCTTAACTATTTTTACTTTTATTTATGTCTATCTATCTATCTATCTATCTATCTATCTATCTATCTATCTATCTATCTATCGGTCTTTGAGACAGGGGTTCTCTGTATTGTTTTGGAGCCTGTCCTGGAACTCACGTAATTTTCCTCACGACACTGTCACACATTCTTAGTCTGGACTGGCCCTTCCTGCCTGTCTCGCTGGCCCCCTCCCTGTCAGTGTTGATTCCCCTCCACTCTCGGATCCCCTGTGTTCTTTTCCTACCCTTTCCCTCAGCTCCCCCTCCTCCCCTCATGGCCCTTTCTTGTTCCTTAAACTCTACCCCCACACTCCTACGTAAATACACACATATAAAAATTAGAGGCTAAGGTCTACACATGAGAGAAAAATAGTGGTGTTTGTCTTTCTGGGCCTCAGTCCCCTCAAGTATTTCCCAGTTCTGTCCATTTTCCTAAATATTTCATACTGTTGTTTTCCTTTACAGGTGAGTGAAATCCGTTGTATATATGTACATGTTTCCTTATGCATTCACCAGTCTTCAGAAGTCTAGGCTGGTTCTGTCCCCCTCCTGTTGTGAGCCGAGAAGTGACGATCCTGTGTGCACGGGTCTCTGTGGCAGGGTACAGAGGCTTTGTGTGTGGCCCAGGAGCGTAGACCTGAGCCACGGGGCAGTGCTACTCTAGCCTCCCACACCGGTTCCTATAGTGACGGTGCCCGTCCCGTTGGCAATGCGGCCAGTAGACCAGGGTCCTCCTTCTACACATCCTCACCAGCATTGCTGTCATTTCTGTCCCCGTCCACAGCCGTTCTAACTGGGATGGGATGCAATCTCAAAGCAGTTTCAATTTGCATTCCCTAATGGCTAAGAATGGTGGACATTTTTAAACATATGTACAAGGAGGAAAGAGGAAGTAGTAAGGAGGAGTCAGCATGTAGAGTCTGGAGAGAGCAGAGGTCTGGGCCCTCTCGCCGGTAAGATGAGACCACGTGGAAATACTTAGATTAATAGAAATGGGTTAATATTTAAGGCAGAGCTAGCCACTAAGAAACTAGTAACTGGCCAACAGCTTTATATCGAATACAGTGTTATTTTGGGTTGGCGTGGCTCTGGGTCCAGGGCAGGCGGGAAACCTTACTTGTAACATATGTATGTATTAGACATCTGGGGACTGTGTGCTCAGCTCAGTATTCCCAGGGTTGGGTCTGCTTGTCTTCTTGTTGCTTTTATTCCTGCGATAGCCTGGGTATTAACCCTCTGTCCGAAGGATAGTTGGATTTTTTCCCGTTTTACAGGCTGTCTCTTGGTTCAATTATCTGTTTCCTTTGCTGCAAGGAACTTCACTTTCATGAGGTCTCACTTGTCAATCTTTGCCCTTATGCTCTGAGTGACTGGAGTCCTATTCAGAAAGTCCTAGCCTGTAACTCTGTCTGAAGTGTTCTCTTTCCTTTTTCCTCCAGTGGTTTCGGATTTTCAGATCTAGGGTAAGGTTGTTAATCTATTTGCAGTGGATCTGTGAGGAGAATGATAGATACAAATCTGGTTTCATTCTTCAACATGTGGATATCCAGTTTTCCCGGCACCATTTGAATTAATATTTCCTTTCAATTTTTTTTATTTTACCTTCAGGTTTTTTTTTTTCATTTTATTGTTAAAATATTTATTCATTTTGTGTGTGTGCGTGCGTGCGTGCATGCGTGTGTGTGTGTGTGTGTGTGTGTGTGTGTGTGTGTGTGTGTGTGTGCTCACGTGCCATTCATGTGGAGATCAGAGGACAGCTTGTGTGAGTTGGTTCTTCCCTCCCACCACACGGGTCCTGGAGGTCGAACTCAAGTCACCAGGCTTGATGGCAGACACCTTGATCAACTGTGCCATTTCACTGGCCCCTGGAACATCAATAATCTTTTAGCCCCTAAGATGAAGGCTACAGTAAGAATAGGTGGAAAAGGGCAATGACAAAACAGAGAGAATAAAACACCAAGAACTAACTGTAAGCAAAGTGAAATGTCAGTTTGATTAATTTTCACAGAGAAACAAGTAAAAAAAAACAATTCTGTGTCTATAATAGGATGTAGTTTTAAAAGTCAGAATGGCCCCAAAATAGCTGAAATTTAAAAGTCAATAACAGGATTGAATAGGTGTTTCCAGAAAGTAGAATTCAAAGACGAACTGGAAAATAGCCAAAAAGTACAAAGACAATTAACTAAAGAAATTCAGTATAAAACTAAGTGCAGTTCCAAATATGCCACAGGTAGGTAAAGGAGGATACGGTGTCTTACATCTGGGGACGCCTTGCAAACAGAGCTGACAGACCGGTGACGGTCCCCGGAGTAAATGGAGAAAGATGATGCAGGTTGTTCCAGGGAGGATTCAGAATAGCAGAGACAGAGGGCAATGTACGACCTTCCCCTCAAGGAAAAACAGTCTACATGCATGGGCTAAGCATGGCATCTGAGTGCTCGAGAAACTGGGCGCACTGGAAACGGGCACAAATGAAACAATTCCTTACAGCACGGGGTGGCATGTTTTTACCGTAACTATCTGCCTGATTTTTGCTCCCTCCCGTTCCCTTCTTCCTCGCCTTCTGCCTTTCGCTGAAAGAATATCTGAATTTTATTTTCAGGATTGGAGAACTGCTAAGGATTACTGCTGACATTTCTATGCAGTAATAGATTTATAACAATTATTTTACTCTTTGTTTCGCCATTTTCAATTCCCCCTGCCATTCTTTAAGCTATGATTTACTTCTCTGTGGGTGGGATGTAGACAGACTAATGATATTTTCAAAGACTGCAAGACTGAAAAACATGTAACTCTTAGGGTTTTTTTGTTTTGTTTTGTTTTTGGTCTAGGGTGCCTCTAGAAGAGGGTTGTTCTGCTAAGATGGGGAAACAAATTTGCTGTAGTGCTCCCCACAAAATGTTCACCCCAGGACATGACCCAAGAGAGAACGAGTGCAAACTCTTACAGTTCTGAGTGGATGCCCTTTGTGGTACACTGGACACTGGAATGTCAGACACTGGAACAAGGCTGTCCTCCCCCTCCTCCGTCTTCCCGCACAGCCCTCACTCCAGATTACAGCCCGGAAGTGGAACCCCCGTGCCCTTTCAGTGGCCACCAGCCTGTCTGTCCATCCCGCTGGTCAGCTGCGTCGCACACATTACTCCCTTCAGGGACACAGGCTATGCCCCTAAAGACAGCAGAGCAGCTCTCGCTAACTGGAGCCGTGGCATGATACTATCCTATCTCCGTTGCCCACTGTATGATCATTCACTGGATAATCCTCGGGGACACCCGCTTGGAACTGTGGTCATCCGTTTGATGGCATGTATTTACCAATCCATTTGTCACTCCTTTAAACGTGTTCCGGTTTCTAGGCGTTTGAATTCTAACATTCTGGCTGGGAGATGGAATGAATGAAGAGTAGTAATACAAAACATTCAGGAGATGGCGTAAATTCTTTAGTAAGCCAGATACCCACACTACCTTGGTCTCCCTGGCCAATTAAAAAGTAAAAATAAATTAGAAAAAAAAAAAAAAGCATTTCTGTGACCCATAAGCTAAGAGCTTCTTCTCTGGGCACCAAAGTGACAAGTCTATCTCTATTTTCCCAAGGATCAAATGGGGAGCGGCTAACCTGATCCTAACCCAGAAAACCAGCCAGTGCCTGGCTGTTTCCCAGCATCTGAAGAGCCCGCAGAGGTGGAGAGCGCAGGTTTGAGACCAGAGTGACTCAGGTAGTGGGGTTCACCTCTCTCTTTAAGGCTCAGAAAACTCCACTCTGCATGTGACCTGTCCTCTTAAGATTGTTAATTCTTGGTAGTTTCTGGGAAGCACATCCCCGCATCTTAGAGGGTGTGATACTTTGAATGTAATTGGCCCTCATAATGTCATAACAGGTGGTATGAGATGTGGCTTTGGTGGAGTGGGTATGGCCTTGGTGGAGGAAGTGTGCCCTGTGGGGGCGGGGCTTGAGGTTTCCAGTGCTCAGGATACCACCCAGTGTCTCAGTCAACTTCCTGTTGCCTGCAAGCCATAGGACTATCAGCTACTCCAGCACCACGTCTGCCTGCACGCTGCCACGCTCCCCACCGAGAGGATAATGGACTGAACCTCTGCACTGTAAGCCACCCCAGTTAAACGTTTTCTTTGTAAGAGCTGCCGTGGTCATGGTGTCTCTTCACAGCAACAGAAACCCTAAGCGGCACAGAAGGACTGAAGTTGAATCACAGTATGCGGTGTTAGGAGCCGATGGTTTTGACCATGACTCTCTGTGAAATATTCACACAAGTGGCCTCCTCACTAAGAGAGGGGATGCAAGGCTTGAGGCCAAGGAAGAGGAAAGATATGTGTACGTGGTGTAGGAGCAGAGTGAGACACACCCTGTGGTGACACCTTTCTTGCACAGATGGGTCTCTGAGAGAGAATAGTACAGGTAGAGTTTTCCCTGTTTACCAGAATCAGTAAGGAAACTCACTATAGATGTATTAAGTGTAGTAGGTTTAAAAGACATTATAAGATAATTTGATATGCAAACTAGAATAGAAAATAAATTAGATACAAGACTTTGAAGTCATCAAGAAAGGGTAGACAATGGAGTATTCTTGGAATTTGTCATATGCGGATGGACTAGACATTGTTAGTGTACTTATTGTCATGTATATATTGTATATAGTTATTATACTTATTGTACATAGTTTTTCTCATATTAGTTATAACCTTTTTTTTTTATTTTAGACAAAACCGAGGATATGTGATGATATCTTTCTAGGATACATGAAGCCTGTCTGGGGGACAGAGAATGGAGCTTGCCACTAACTAACCATAGAGGTCTGGAGGGCTGAACAGACAGACAGGAAGTGACGTAGCTGGGCAGAATCAGGGTATACTCAAGGAGAAACAGGAAATAGCTCTCGTCTCTGCTGAGACGCTGAGGAGGTAAGGTGTGCTGTGGCTCGCTCCTTCTCTCTAATCTCTCAGCATTTCTCTCTATATCTGACTCCAGCTTTTTATTATCTACACAATTAAGGACCCCATTAATTAAGGACACACCCTTCTGTGTGTCTTTCCCTCAGCGAACTAAGGCAGTGGTTCTCAACCTTCCTAGTGCTGTGACCCTTTAACAACAGTTTAATACAGTTCCTCATGTTGTGCTGACCCCAACCATAACATTATTTTTGTTGCTACTTCATAACTGTAATTGTGTTACTGTTATGAATCATAATGCAAATATCCATGTTTTCCAAAGACTTAGCTCAGTTCTGTGCAAGAGTTGTTGGATTCCCAAAGGGTTTGCAACCCACAGGTTGAGAACCACTGAACTAAAGGAAGTAAGCGAGGAGAGGCAGAGGGGAGGACTAACCGTGAGGCCCAGGCTGAGTGTCTGAATGGCAGAGCCTGGAAGTTCAAGTTTAACACTGAGAACGCCACCAAGTGCAATGTTGCCCAGCCTTCGGACACATGAGAATAACCTAGAGGTTAAAAAGGAAATACCAGTATTGCACATGCCAAACCCCTAAATCTATTAAATCAGACGCTCTGGCCGTGCAGACTGACTGGGCTCTGCCAGCTGGGAAACGGTGCCCAGCTGAGTCCTCTATCCACTCATCTCATGGAAGGGGACTTGGAGGCCGGTGTCTGCCAAAATGTGTGTCCTGCCACCCCGCATCGCCGGGACGAGTCCCAAACCCTAAATTAGAATTCTCGTCTTAGCGAGGTCCTCTGAAATTTGAGTGTCACTGCGAGAGGGACTAACCAGGAGTCCTCAGCTGTGACTTGTTAAAACACTTAACGCGGACTCTCCTTAGCTGGTCCCACCGCCCCTCCCAAGTGTGCCAAGCTGGAGCAGGGATTCCCTGCCATTGGCCGGTGGGCAGAACTCTACCTGCTGGCACCCTTGCTTCCATGCATATCCACCCAACCACGCCGCGGCGGCACGGGCTTTAGCAGGAAAATGTGCATGTGGCTACTTTTCTTTGCCTGTCCCATCCCCGCATCTAGAGTGTGTGACCCTTGACATTGCTTGCGAGACCGGGCCTTCCACCCCAACCTGGGCCCAAGTGCACGAGCCCTTCGTGCAGACAGCCCCTTCCGTACCTCCTCCTCCTCCTTTTCACCCTTTCCTGGAAGGTCACAAGGCAGTCTGCCCCTTAGAGGGCCCTGCTGTCTAGTGGAGAATTTGTTCGCACGCCTAGAGGAATGTTGTCCTTTTACTGCCAGCCCCGCTGCTCAATCTACTTAGGTAGCTGTTAGTCACAGTCACTTAATTCACAGGCCCCACCCTCCTTCCAGGCACCAGGCAGCGCCTCATGCCACTGGAGCCCAGGGCAAGGACCTTAGACTTGGGTGGAGGAGAAATCGGGAGTGAAGGAAGACTCACTGCCCCACTAGAGAAGAAATCCAACAATGCAGATCAGCTGCGATTCAGCCCCAGCTGACATCACCCTGGGAAACCGTTTCTCCTTAAGTGCTGGCAACCCGTTGCTGTTCTAACGTTGCTTCTCGTGGTGGTGGAGAAATGGTTGGTGTTTCTCTTGACTGGCTTAAGGAACACCCAGAAAGCTGGTCTAGCATTGAGTCTTGTGTGTGTGAGGATGTCTCTCGAAGAGACTGACTGACATATGAGTGACTGGGTTTGCTAAGAGAGACTTCCCTTCTCCAAGCAAAGGTGGGACAGGGTGGGACAGGGTGGGACAAAATGGAAGGGGCCTGGCTGGAGCCACGACATCCACCTCCTCTCGTCAGACACCAGAACTCACATCTTTGGGCCCTACAAACTCTGGAACGGGCATGGATGCCCTGGAATGCCTCGAGCCTTCTGCCCTGCCTGCACTGCTGACACCAGCTTCCCTGCCCTGGTTCTCAGGTCATTGGACAAACCTGAGCTCCACCACCAGCTTTCCAGGCCCATTGAGACGGCTACTGTGGGACTTCTCTGCCGCCGTAGTTAGGTAAGCCAATTCTCGTAACAAATCTCTTGTGTTTCTGTCTGCCTACCTGTCTGTCTGTCTGTGACACAGGGAAAATGTTTTACTAATGCAGTAAGCCAAAGATACACCACAGGGCAGATTAATCAGTATGTCCATATTTATAGCAAAGAGACCCCACCCTAGGATGGGCTGAACACATTTTAATATAACCCATATAACATCTTTTTTTAAAGTTTATTTATTATGTATACAGTGTTCTGCCTGCAGTCCAGAAGAGAGCACTAAATCTCATTACAGATAGCTGTGAGCCATCATGCAGTTGCTGGGAGTTGAACTCAGGACCTCTGGAAAACTAGCTAGTGTTCTTAACCCACTGAGCCTGAAACATCTTTCATGTAGCCAGGTATGCTATGTTAAAGCAAGCAGTGGTGGCGCACGCCTTTAATCCCAGCACTTGGGAGGCAGAGGCAAGAGAATCTCTGAGTTCGAGGCCAGCCTGGTCCACAGGGCAAGTTGCAAGACAGCCATGACTACAGAGATAGACTGTTTCGACAAAAAAGCAAAGCAAGCAAGCAAACATAAAACAAAAAATACCTTTTATGTAATGCGACTGCCAGGTCTTGAGGTGCTCTGTACCCACTGCAGGTGGAAATGTCTGTCGGGCTCAGAAAGCATCCCTCTGCAGAGGCAATGGGGGCACTTCTCGCTCAGTGTCCAGTTGTGTCAAGTGCTTTTAGCCCTGTTCACTCAGTACGAAGGTGCAGACCAAACTCTCCAACATTCTGTCTACAACAGGCTTGCTTGGGAAGTCTGGGGCAGGTGACAATCATGACACCAAGAGCTTATGTTCCCAAGTGAAGTCTAAACATCCACCAGGGCACCTCAGAAAGGGGCTAGACTGAATTAAATAGTAGGAAAGGGAAGGCGAGGGGACCGAAAGCCCCCGGGTGAAAAGAAAGCAGGGGAGAAGCTGGACGCAAGGACAGAGCAGGAGGCAGGGACGGTTGATCCAGCCACTGAGGCGCATCTAGCGTTTGCCGGGCTTCAGCCGGCATTTGTTCAGTATGCACTGGGCCGCAGACACAGCTTCCACAGTGAAGATCCCTCTTTGATCCAGACTGGCCAAAACCAAGCCCAGCGAAGCTCACACCACTTTCGCAGCCCGTACCCTGCACCCCAGCCTCCTTATATCACTGCCTCCCGTCCTCACAGCTCTAAGCTACGTTGTTGCAACACCCTCGCATGTTCGCATTGCTTTCCCGCTAACCATCCTGGACTCCAGGGATCTTGACAGACTTTGGTCTCCTCAGAAACTTGGAAAACCCTCAGGCTCTAATGTCACTGCTGTCACCACAAGCTCCGCGTGCCTTGTGCAGTGAGGAGTGCACCCTAGCACAACCCATACTCGTGTAGGTCCATGCGATTTGGGTTGGAGTATTTGGCAGAATTTATTGTCCACCTGAAATAGAATTGTCAGATGTTTCATCCTGAATTTCCAACTCCCGTGACTTCTAAATTAAACCCCACGAGCTTGGAGAGGAAGCAGCCATTGGTGGCTCCGCCTGTTCTCTTGGATGTTTCCCTTCATAGCATCCTTGTGATAACGTCATGCTGACAGGCAGTCCCCCCAAGAGCGGACGTAATGATTGTGTGTGGTCGTCGCCTTTCTTCATCCGGCTCATTTTCTTTATCAGGAAAGAAAAGGTGATCTGAGACCAATGGGGGCCTTGGGACGTTTCCATTGTGTGCATCTGCAGAGGTAAATGTCTGTGGACAGTGCTACTTAACTCCCGTCGCATGGGTTAAGTATCTGCATCCATACCAACAACAGTAAATCACTTTAACAATTCATCCACAGATGTGGTTATTTTTCTGAGAATCCACTTTATTTTCCCTTTAGTATTTCTAGTTTATTCATATTTCTTTTGACTACAATGACAATGACAGAATTCAACCCTGCCTGTTTAATCTGACATACCCACGAGGCCCAAAGTGAAAGGGCTATGAAAGGGCTATGGTGCCAGCACATTGCTTTCTGGAGGGGCTGAGGCCTCGGGTCCTCTGTAATTTACTCTTCATGTGCTGCCATGGTTTCAAGGGGAGTCTGTGCCAGCCTTGCTCCAGTGCACCAAGAAGTTCTTAAACCCCGCCTTGCAAAGTTTTCCTTTGCTCTCGGAATCCTGTCCCCTCTGCTGCAGCCCTTTACCCACCTTGGTTTTTGCCCCCTCATCGAAGGCGCTCTCCTGTAGACAGCATCCCAAATAAATGCTATATTGGAAACACAAAACCAGATCCAACTGGCAGCTGTAAAGCGGAAGCCTCAGGCCTCTGTTGTGATAAGTGGCTTTCTCTTTCTGCTTCGGGGAGGCGAGTCGAGTCGTTGGCTGGGCCGGCAGAAGCACGAAGCATCTAGGTCTGGAAGTCCTGGACTGGATGGACATAGGCCTCCCAGTAAAGAATGTCCACAGGCTAATCCATGAGGCCGACTGCCCCACGCCCTAGGAACTCCTCTCGGTTCAGCGTCTCGTACACGGGTAGTCCTCCATGGACACTTGCCAAACCTACTTAGCAAGATCCCCTTCGGGCCCCGGGCTCACCCCTGGCCTCCCTTGGTAGGTGTTTCGGGTTGTGTTGCTATGCAACAGCTGTTTCCCCAAGTTTCCCTTGTTGAAAGAATTCTGACATTTTCATAAATGACCCTATATTTTAGGAAAACCTTCAAAACCACGGGTTGATATCCCATCTTGAGATGAGGCAGAAGCAGGGGTGACCCTCAGTCGAGGATGTCAATCTTATTTCCTGTGCTAGAAACTGGTTTAGAGAAGGGTTTGGGAACAAGCCTCCAGAGATTCTCTATATGAGTCACCGTCACCTAGACAGCCAGGGCGGCCTTTGATCCATCCTAGCAATCCCATACGGCCTAGAGAAGCCACAGCTTGGCTCTGGGAGTTTTTAAATTCACAGACGAGATAATAGCTCTTACCCAAGTGCAGTTGACTTTTATGGTCTTCCTAGAGGCAGTTTACTGGAGAAAATCTGGTTATCTAAAGCCAGGGCAGAAAACTTATCACATGGAATTTGCATATTAAACTTGAGAGAAGCAGCCGCACTTGACTAAGTACAGATATTTAGTTTGTGCAAATAAACAAAGCCCTCTACTACGGGTAGATGCAGGCGTAGGGAGACGGCGGGAAGTGGGTGAGCCTTTCACCGCTAGTTTTTATCCCTGTTCCCTGTCAACCACATCGTTCAACTCACCCAGCATGAAATCCTAATGGCAAAACCAGAAATCCTGTTAAAGGCGGCATTCTACAAACACACATTCAGCTAATACAGAGCCCGTGAACTGCCTGGCACTGTTTTAAAGGCTTGACATACACTATGCACGACTGTTTTCTCGGCTTGTGCTCTAACGCAGGACAACAAACAGAACCACCCAGCGTCATATATCATCAGAGCACACTGAACAGCTTCTATAAGGAACAGTGGAAGGAGGCAAAGAGGCCATGCAGGACTGGAGTCCACAACCTCACTGCTCACCGCCCCATTGTCATAATCCATTGTAGTTCTTTAACCATGGGAAATCAACAAAGAGCTGTTTTCGCCAGTGATAATGAGCAGCAGGGCCCGGGTCCCTCCTGAGGCAAGGAAGACACATATGTGTGGCATGACTTGACTATAATGAGAATCACCCATGAAAATACTTAAGGAAGGCAGACAGGCCACAACTCAGCAACACACCCCAGAGTCTTAAATTTCCCCTGCGTTCTAAGCTCTGTTTTTGGAAAAGGAAAAGACACAAATGCAATCCACACAAATCCAATCCAAACCCCAACAAAATGGCTCGAAGAGTGGGCAATGGAATGCATCTAATTTACACCCGTGTCAGCTGTGGGGTGCGGGGAGTGGAGGGGTGCTGGTCCTCACTAAACCAGGGCTGCACTCTGTGGGGCTTTGCCTCTAATTTACACCCGTGTCAGCTGTGGGGTGCGGGGAGTGGGGGGTGCTGGTCCTCACTAAACCAGGGCTGCACTCTGTGGGGCTTTGCCCTTTGTCAACACAAACAGGCTCCTGGCCTCTTCCCGTCAGTCCCTGCTTACACGGAGGTGCTTCCCGAAACACTAGTTTGCGTTTTCATCATCATCATCTTCTTTTCTTCTTTCTCAACTCACAGGCAAGAAAATATTCAGTAAGTAAAATTACCCACGGCGTATAATTTTATCCACATTTCTCACAAAGGTTGTCTCCTCCAGACTTCAGCAACTAGTTGAAGCCATCAGGAAGGGATTAGCATTGTTATGAAATGTGTATAATTGATCATGCCAGATCCTCATTAGGGTTGGCATCTGGCGGGCTCCCCGTGTGTCTGAGGGTTGGTGTGCATGCACACACACAGAATGTGGAAAGAGATAAATAGACCAGTGCCTCCCACAGAGTAGGTGATCAGCGAATGCAGAACTGACTTGTAAAATGCCTGAGCCGTGCCATTCAGCCTAAAATGCTAACTCACCCCGGGAAAGAGAGCAAGCATCTGAAGACATGTAACAGATATATTGCTGGTCTGGGGACACGGGTGCTGAGCCACCCATTACTCACAAGTGGGGCACACGAGTCCAGTCGAGCCAATGATGGGGATTCCATCCCCTGGCTGTGGAAATTAGCTCAGAGGAGGACGGTACTTAGCCAGGCCAATGCATCTTTCTGGGATATTTCTTGAAGCTTGTCCCGACACAACACGGTCTGCTCCTCCATGCCCCTGAGCGGGACTCTGGCAGCTTTGCCTTGAGGACAAAGCCAGGCTAGGAGCAGTCACTTGAGTTCCTGGCTACAGCTGTCCCCCTCAACAAGGTTCAGCTGCGTTTTTGTCGCTTGAATAAAAGTCATTGCCAGTTCACAAATGATTGTAATAACATGGCTTCCCTTATCATCTGCCGTATGACAGGCATCATGTCAGGTCCTTTAGAGAAAGTGTCTCATTGTGTCTGTGACATCATGCTTTGTTACATAATGGGATATTTCAGGACAGAGATGACCAGGGCAGTAAATAGGGTGGGGCCTCCCCCAGGGATGTTCAGCCTATTGACATTGGGATATGACACTGTCATCTACAGAATTCACTTTAAAAAGCAGTGTGGTCAATTGTCGCTCCCCCAAATTAACACATGCGCACATTCCATAACATTTTAATTAGATTTTGTGGAAGACTGCATTCATAGCTAGCCTTGGCCAGGAGTTAGTCATGTCTGCATGGCAGCCCTGTGCATGGCAAGTGGTCCAGGCCGCCCAGTCCATGCTTTTTCTACCCTTATGTCCTCCCACTGGTCACAAGCTCTAGTGATAGGAAATGAAGTCTTCTGGTTTCAGAAGACCAAGGGCCACATAACAGTGACTCGGGATATTCATTACTTATATGTAAGTGAGAATTTAGAGTATCCCATTCAGTAAATAATGTGAACAAGATGGCAGAATATTCATCTACATCAATGTTCCTTTTGAAGAATGGTCTCATGGGGTCTGTGCTCCCCCGTGTAGCTCATTTGGAAGAGCACTTGCCTACCCATTCGGAAGGTTTAATCACGGCCCTGAAAAAGCAAACATCCGGTGTGGTGGTACATGGTACACTTGGAGGCCTAGGACTGGCAGGACATTTCTCCACTTTCTGTCCCCATAGGTCTTCCTTTGCCAGACTTGCACATAAATGGGAACATGTTGGCGTGGTCTTTTGTGACGGATCCCTTTTATTCCACCACGCTAAAACATATGCTTTATTCTGTTTTTATTATGATGTTCTCAACCTCTTTGGGGCCTAAGGAGCCTTGCAGAAGCTGATGAAAGCTGAGTGCTCTTTGCCCTGAAAACACTGGTATGCAACTGTTTCTAAGTGTTCCTAGAGCCCGGAATCCCATCCACAGAGCCCCGTGTAAACATAATTCTCGTTAGAATAGTCGGGTGTGACTTTGAATGCTACTTCCCTTCAATGGACTAGTCTCTTGTTTATCTGTAACTCTGAGGTGACACGTATGGGGGCAGCTCGTCTGGAAGCCCACTGGGTCACACCATGATCAGCTGCCCTCCTTCCGGGCCCTCATGAAGATACAAGAGGGTTAGATGTGAATGCTGAACACAGTGTGAGATGAGGAGTGTGCATGGCTCAGTGTGCGGTACACCCGAACACGCTCAGCGTGTTTATAGAATAGGCTATAAATGAGTCACAGCGGTCTGGGAAGAGTCTCCACTCGCTCCATATAGTTACGCTGGAATCTTATCAAGTGCGGCAGAGAAAAGAGCTGTTTTTCTAGAGGGCTTGGGGCTCTGATGAGATTTAGTTTCTCACTAAGCAGCAGTCTGCTCTTAGACGATAGCTTCGTCATCTCAAGACCTCAGGTGTCACCATGGAAGCCTCCCTCGTTGATAGAGTAGGAGCTGTTCAGATAATTGAAAATATTGTGGGGTTTTTGTTTTACAGTGTCAGGGACTGAATCCTGGGCATTGTACATGCTAGCCAAATAATCTACCACTGTGCTGCACCCCTAACCCAAAACGTTATTTTAAGAGGGTGTTGTACAAGATATACATAGTGTGTGTATGTTTGTTTAGTATATTATAAATGTATAAAATGAATATACATACACATGTTTTAATTTTTACTTAAAACGGACAACATTAGGTCCATATAAACATAGATACTTATGAATGCTACACTGTTTCTGGCATTCAAAATAGTATTTGCAAGCTGGGCTTGGTGGCATGTCTGTAAGTTTCCCACTTGGCAATAGGATAGCTACATCTTCAAAGCTAACCAGGGCTACATATTGAGACTCTATCTCAGCAAACAAACCAAACAACGGGTTCAACATAAAATATGTATTCTTTTCATACAGGCCTTTTGATAGGGCTCCAAACTATTTTCCTTGTATTGGCTATACCCATAATGCCTCACACCACTTGGCTCATAGAAGTGGGCCATAGATTATAAGCATTTGCTCTAAGGTACAAGTGCAGACTTTATTTTTCTTTTTTTCCCCTTCTAATCTTCACTGTCTCCTTGCCTACATCTAATTTGGCACCAGCTCTTTTCCTTAGTGACTTGCTTTTGTTAAATCCTTTCAAAATTTCAGAACAACTATTACGGAAATGGCTATGCTTTGCTTCCGTGTTTTGCTGAATAGTACTCAAATAAATCACTTGATTACAGAAGAAGACCATACCGTTGGCTGAACCTTTTCAAGTGGACGCTTAGTAAGTCTATAGCATCACTGCTAAGCCTAGTAAGGAAAGGTGGGGAAAGTCTACTAACTACTGGGTTTAAAGGAATGGATGGATGACAGATGTGGACTGTGTATGTGCACACACACGTTTGTGCATGGTCATATGAGCATGCCCATATTCGTATGACCCACCTTCAGAAGGTGCTCTCCTGTTTGCCTCTGACTCTGAGCCCCAGAGGAGCTTTACTGTAGATGCCTGAGTATTAGGACGTACACATTTCTTCTCTGTAAGCTGCCATCACTTCCCATGTGGATTCTGACATACCCGCTTCTGCTTCACGTCTAAATGTCTGTCTGTCTGTCTGTCGTCTGTCGTCACACATGTCCCTTGACTTGAGTGCACCTGAGACTTGAAAATCATTTCATATTTGGAATATAAATGAGCTCTCCTTCTAAAGGCTTTGCAAAATCTTTTTCTGTTCTCACTAAGTTCTTCCTAGCATAACATAGAAAGAACAAACATGGTTGGTAATCTTCAGAGCATTTTTTCAAGCCCCCTCCTCACCTTGTCTGATCTCTGGTCATATGAATGTGCCAAGTCCCACCTTCAAAAGATAGGACTTGATGGTGCACCGTCCTCTGGCTTGCCTGCACGCTGTCTTTGGGCCCCCTGGGAGCTTTGCTGTCAATGCTCAAGTATTAGGACACACATGCGTGCTTCTCCGCAAGCCACCACCACTTCCCATGGGGACTGCGGCAACACCTTCCTTCTTTCCCCGAAAGCCTTTCCAGTCCAGCCCAACACTGTCCCTTCTCGGCCACTTACCAGTCACAGTGGACATTTCTGTCACACATCTGCCCCTGCCTTCTGTGGCTTCCCAGTCTCCCAAAACAGAAGCCGGACTTTAGCGCAGTACCCAAGAAGTCTTGTGAAAATCCCTGTCCACCTTTCGGGCCATCTTTATGCCACCCACACCTGTCTTCCTTCTCCCTATGCTAACATTTTGTTTAATTCCAGCTCCTTGTACAACAATCTACCGTCTGTGACTTCTTGTCTCTGTGCCTTGTAGTACGTGACCACCACCATCAGTGAGCCCTTTGACAGCAGTCTAAACTTCCACAGCATCTGTGCTAACCTTCCAAACATTCTTCCTAACCCAACATCTGACTCCCTGAAGAGATTTCAAGAGCAGCTAAGGGGTGGGACAGTGCCTGTGTGATTATTGCTGAATCTCCAATCTAGTATCTTGTTTGCAGAGATGAATGCTCATCTACTGGGTTGATGCATAATTCTTGCATAAGGCCTTCTTTTCAGAATCGCCAAATGCTAATGTCTTTACCCGAGCAGGCCGATGGGTAAGGTGTTCAATGCAGGAGAGTCTCTTCTGCATGTGACTTCTAGATCTGTCACGTGGGACCAAGAGCCCAACAGGTCAGGGAGATTTACTTTTAACTCCTATCTTTTAAATGCCACCTCCAATTGTATTAATATATCAGAATAGTCACCCTGCCCAGGGAATCCTGGGCTCCTTCTGTTGAGGGGGTCTTGAAAGTCTCACAATTTAATTTGCATTCACATTGGCCACCCACAGAGCACATTAAAGGTACCGCAGCGACAGAGGTAAAGACTCAGCTGTGGAGAAACAAGTGCCACAGGCTCGCTGTCTGGATTTCCTGGCTCTCCCTGAGCATGGTGGCCTCCGGTTTTCAGGTGGCAGAAAAGTCTGGGTAGCAGCCTGGAAGCTGAACTTGGGTCTCTGTCTGCAAGGGCACGTCTCTCTCTCGCTCTATCTTTTCACATCGGAACCTGGAAGAAGTTATGTCAACAGGAAGGCTGGCTGAGGAGCTGGGGTAGTGGTGTGATCCTATCACATCAGCTCTTAGGAGGCAGCGACAGCCTGGGCTATCTCGTGAAAACTTGTCAAGAGATAAAGACAGGACAGGGGAGAGCTGGAAGGTGCCCACAGCCAATCCTGTCTGCATTTCAACATCCGCACTGGAATATGCACTCCCTCCCTGAAACTCCATGATATTCATGGGACCCGCTCAGCGTCTTTCTGTGCCCTGTAGCAGTGGCTTCTGTACGGTCACACACGGGAGAGAGGACTGTAGAAGCTCCAGTCCTCAAGCTCCTGTCTGTAAGGCTTGTTCTACAGTGTTCCAGGCTGTTCTATCTTTAATTTTTTAATTTTGACGTTATATGAGGTGGTGTCTTTAGAAGAGAAAGAAACTCACACAGTGACGTACAACCTTGTGTCTGAGATGACTGCAGATGCCGCCTTGATCTATTCATTTTCTATGTCACTTTCCATTTTAAGACCTACCAGTAACTTCCTGTGTGTTCCTGTAAGCAGGCAGACATCCTTGCCAGAGGGGGAAACAAACGGGTCATTTTGAAAGAGCCAGATATATTTGCTGATATTTCAAAGGCGTGCTATAGACCTGTGATGCATTGCTGTAGAGTTGGGTTCCGTTTATACCTTCCATCTATCTTAGGCAGACAGAAGAAATAACCCAGTTTATGATGAGTTCTGCATGTGTTTACGGGAAAATGTTCTGCTTTAAAGAGACCTTTCACCTTAGCCAAATGCTCATTCCCAGGCAGTCTGAACCAACCTGTGTGTGTTTGTACTATGAGAAGTTTCAAACATACACACAGAGGGTGTAGCTTTCTCCTGTGTTTGAAAAGCAAAGTTTCGCGTGTTCTCCGATACCAGGACAAGGAAGATTCATGGTCTGCTGGTTTTAATGAACCTCAGCTTTTCATCATCTGATGAGGTACTCAACCGTACCGTGCTTTTAAAAAGCATCAGGTAGTGATGAAAAGGTTAGGGCAAATGATTTGAAACCAGCCGATGTGAGAACGAAGTCTGAGTGAAGCCATTGTTAGTAAGCTCGGGTATGTTTGTTTCAGCAAGCACTATGCACACAGGTTAGCCCATGCAAGATGCATCAGCTGTTCCTTCCACAAGACCACCCCAGACAAGACCCACCCCTGTTCCACAGAATAGCTGCAGAGCATCTCTACCTTGTCCGTATCAAAAGTTAGCCTATCTTAACCGCCTCTGCAAATGGTGTCTTTTTACTTTCTGTGTTTCCCCTTCATGTTGGCACTTAACCTTAGTGTGTCTTTTACGTGTTCAGTTTGGCAAAAGTGAGACACAGAAGGCACCGTTTGGCTATGAATCCCACCCTGGGTGGACTCTTAGGAAGTGAGACAAGAGTGTGGAGCATGCTTGAAGGTTATAGCACTGCTGGATGGAGTTTTCTTTTGATCTTTCCTTGTCCACATCTGTACCTGCACACATGCACATCTTGGCTTCCAGAGAGGAAGGAGCTGGAGAGGTGGGCTCAGTGACTGAGCAGGACCTGAGTTTGGTTCTAGCGTCCCTGTCTGTGAGCTCACAACTGCCTATAACTCAGCCTCAGGGAACCCGGTGCCTTTGGCCTCTTACCTGCGTCTGTACAGATGCACATACCCACACAGAGGCCACGAGAGCACACATCAAGTAAAATGGATCTTAAGTGTAGGTGAGGCCGTGTAGTCCAGCCCCCACTCTCCAGACTGGCCATTTGAGCAGGGAAGTGTCGGCGGCATGGGTTGGTGGGGACATCCAGCACAAGATGGCTGCATCTGTTGGGGTCACTCACCGTTTAGCAGTCAGAAAGTGCCCAGTGAAGGGCTTGATGGGGAAATTCAATTTCCTTTTAACAATGAAGTCCCCTTTATCAGCCTCTCCAATTGATGTCTATAGAGAGTGAGCCAGGCTTCCCAAACACACCAGTCTGTTCAGATACACAAGATTAAGTAGCTAGTGACATTCAAGACCAATTGGCCCACCCAGAAGGACTGAAACCAGCAGAAAAGCTGTCAGATTTTGCCTTTTCCCCACGAATCTTAAATCTTTTCAGTAGTGCCAGGTTGCACCTCCGTCAGACAGGGGGAGAAGGGTGTCCAGCCACTTCCCTCTGCTACCCAACGCCCTGGAGTAACCCCTTCACTGCTGAGCACACCCACTCAGCACTTCAGGGTTTCTTTCCAGGGCTAGAGACGGAGCTTTACTGGGCCCGTTGCCTTACCACAGTAAGAAAGATGGGAGACCACACAGAGCTGGACCACTCCTGGAGGCTGTTTCCAAGGGAGCAGGCTTTTGAGAGCCTCTTGAAGGTAAGGAAGCTGGCTCTCCCTCAGGAATGCAGAATGCCCACTGGACAGATGCAAAATGCCCGTTAGGTTCAGAGGAAAAGACAGGGTGAGTAAGGAAGCTGGTGCCAAGGACAGGAAATGAGGTCTGGATTTATAACGTTGTCCCCACCCCTCGTAGCCCGAAGTCCCTTTCAGAGCTTGTGACCTGGGTAGGAGCTCACCAGTGAGGAGCAGAGAGACAGATGGTCGCCATGTCTAAGTGGAGGCACCACTGGACCGGGATTGTCAATAGCTCCTGGCTCAGTTAGTTCCTGGCTGGGGCCACTTGGGCTGAGGCCATGCGTGCTGGTGTCAGGACAGGCAGGCAGGGGATTCTCAGTGCCGGCAGGGTGGGAGATGCCCCTGGCTTTCTGACACCAAGTTTTGCCTTTGAGGAAGGAGCTCAGAGAGCCGCTGGCCGGAAGAGCTGGGCTCTTGCCTTTCTTTCTCTAGGGAACATAGTTTCTGTGGCGCGGGGACCTGGATCAGAAACTGAGTGCAGGCCTCTTCCCTGAACCCGTTCACAGCCCATGGTTTTAATACAGTCTTACTCAAAGTCCCGTTGGTGAGTGGCGTAGATGACCCACAACAGCCTATCTGGCATGTGGTTCCACTCTTCTTGCCTCCCACCTATCTCTAGGTGGCAGCCAAGGGCTCACCTTTTCTCACTACAGCCTTTGGTGTTGGTGCGGGGATAATTTGCACAGAACCCCTTCCCACAAGGACAGTCCCTGGGCTCACTTAAACCATGCTTCTCCCCTTTCCACAGCTGTCCTGGGGAATTAGAGCTACACAAAGGTAGGGCTGCATCTTCACCGGTCTCAACACACCTGTTGGAAACAGATGCACTCACTGTCAGTTCTGCTGATGCCTCTCTTCATGGAAATACTAAACCCAAAGCAAAGGAATCACAGGCATCACTGCATCTAGCATAATGATGTATGTAGTGAACAGTCTCGCAAACACATCTGTCCTAGCTGACTATCATTTATTATTTCACTATGAAGGAACACCGTGGAAAGGTGCCCGACACAGATGGTGTGTCTGTCGTGTTGACGTTTGCCGCTTTCCAACTTTCTTACGCGCACATTGTAACTAATGCATGGGGTATGCAAAGCCCTGGGGTCTTCGTACGGAATTTAAGTGTCTAGCATCAGTATGATTCATCGTCTAACGTTACACTTAAGAAGCGATAAGGAGTCCCACAAAGGGAACCTAAGCCCCGGAGGGCAGGTGTTTTGTCTGGGAATTTAACAAACAGGCTTTGTGTGAGCAGGGTCTCTCGAGGAAGGACCAGCACTCAAGATCATAATCGCCCTGTACGCGGGGGCAGCCTGTGTGGCTGGGCCCCAAGACCACGCTGCTTGACACCCACTCCTTAGTACCTGCCAAGCTCTGAGGGCGGGAAACCTCGGGTGCGTGACTGCGCCGCCCGGGACAGAAGTCTGGCGAGCAGCTGGCTTCTCGCCACAGGAGCTCAGTGTCACAGTCCTGAGGAGCAGTGGCAGGGTCCGCTGCTCCTCTCAAGGGGACAGCACATCTTACCTCCCATAGACATTCAGAGTTTGGTACATATCACACACTAGGATGAAAGCAGACTCCCTTCCTAGCTGCTGGTACCCACCCCTCTTAGGGAAGTTGTCTCCACGCTATAGACAGGGAGGAGAAAAGTCAGACAGCATTCTTCCCCAGCAAGGTGCTGCTCATCTAGGTAGAGTGGTCTGCTGGGGTGTGATTGGCATGCGGGCCTTCAGGCTTCAAGACAGGCACAGGCTTTGTGGGTATCTTTAGACTCCAAGCATGCAACCTACAGCATTAAATGCTACCCTTTGGAATTTTACTGTTTGAAACTAAGAACCCCTCCCAGCCTCCTTTTCTTCATTCAGGGTAATTTGGCATGGGTGGAAATATACCAAGTGTTTATTCACAGCAAAGGCCTCAAACTCACAGAGATCCACCTGCCTCTGCCTCTGCCTCTGCCTCCTGAGTGCTGGGATTAAAGGTGTGCACTACCAATGCCCCATAAGAAAGTCTTCCAGCTTGCTCATGACTTTGTATTATTGAAAGAAAAATGCAATTGATCTAGGTTTAGAATGGTGTTTGTGTGTGCACGCATGCGTGCGCACGAGTATGAACGAAACTAAGACACAACAAGGCCCATAGTTTTGGACGTTAGCTTGAAAAGACAGCAAGGCTGGGGATGATGCCATATGCCTTTATTCTGAGCAACTGGGCAGCAGGGCAGAGGAGGGTGGATTTCTGTGAATTGGGGGCAGCCTGGTCTACATAGTTCCTAGAGTGAGACCCTCTTGTAGCTGGAGGGCAGTAGGGGCGGGCGGCACTGGATTATTTTTTCTAAGAACTTGGGCTTTGGGTAACATTTTTATTTTTTATTTTATTTATTTTATTTTTTGTTCTTTTCTTTCTTCCCCCACCCCACCGCTTGCTTCTGCTTTGTTTGTCAGAGTTGGAGTTTTGCTACGTAGCCCAGGCTAACCTTAAATCCAGGATCCTTCTGCCTGTTCGTTGGGTGCCATGTTTACGGCATGTACCACCATGTTCGGCTCATTATTCGTCTTTCAAAATGTGTGTGTGTGTGTGTGTGTGTGTGTGTACACACAAGCCCCAGAGGACAACATGGGGAATCTCCTATCTCCCTCCAGCATGTGGCTCCCAGAGATGGAGCTGGCGTCATCAGCCTTGTCAGCAAGTGCCTTTCCCTGCTGAGCCGCCTCACTGCCCCCCTCTTCCATCCGAAGCCCCATCCCCACGTCCTCCGTGTCCCACGGGCAGTCATTCATCTGCTCCCTTCTCTTTACCAGCTCTTAGTCCTTTATGCCCCCTTCTAAGGGCATGCCACATCATGTCCCTTCCACCTGTTCTGAGCACAGCCACCTCACAATTGACGGGGAACAACTATTTTCACTTACGTTGAAATATGCATGCACATCCCGTTGTGTAACAGGCAGTAAATCTGCACCATGAGTTGACCTATTTTGCACTCAACATTCCTTCATGGGCCAATCCCATTAGCATATCATTTCCAACAAACTGTGCTAGAGACGTTTGGAAGTGGTCCCTGTTCTGCTTGACTTCTGTGTCTTACTGCATACCAGCCAAGAGTTTCAACCAAGGGCTGATGGGAACCAAATAGAAAACCTGCCAGTCACGAGCCCAGGGCCCAGCGCCTCTGGGAGCGTGCCTTTCAAGTTAGTTGTGTACTGCATTTGCCAAAGGCCGTCTTCGGGGCCCACAAACCTGGTGTCTGAAGCAGCAGAGCAGCAGCAGCGCAGGGCGAGTTGTGTGCCTAACACATAAGTGTGTGTCGACTTACGCTGTCTGGCAAAGTGGCGTCTATGCAGTCACGACAAGGCGAGGGGCGGTCTTCAGGGATGGTTTAATTCAATGAGGCAATTCTCACTGTTTCAAAAAGCATGTTGGAAAAGGAAACATTTGTTCATAATTAGGCATGAACATTTAAAAGCACTTAAAAGTACATTTGTTTAGTTGGCCAAATTTTTGAAAAGTGTTGACTCAATTGGATCTGGAGACGTGGTTAAAAGGGGCTGGAGCAGACTGAGAGACCCAACCGGAGTGACCCTAGTAACCTTCGGAAGAGATGCCCAGTCACCAGAAACTTCATTCTGAATCATCGCTCTCTGAACCACCAGCACCAGCACCACCACCACCACACGCACACACCAAATGTGTGTGCACGGCACATGTGCACACACATACCACATACAAACCATATGTGCACACTTACCACATACATACCACGCGTGGATATACACCCCCACACCAAATGTGCACATGCTACATGTGCATCCACACCATAATGCACGCATGCGTGGACACACCCACACCCACACACGCACGCTTGCACACGCGCGCACACACACACACAGAGGATTACTTTTACAGAGTCAGGCTTTAATGAACAACTTATAAACCTTAGAGGCTAGGAAAGGTCATACAGGAAAGCCAATAGTCTCTGTCTTCATATATGACTGCGAGTATGTGTTCAGAGCTGTATTGCCTGAACAAGTCAGAGATAGTAACGGTTCTGCCGCCACTGGCTTTTGCTTAGATTTGAGCCAGCGGCCAGCATTCGGGCTCCAATGCTTTTTCTTTGGCCAGACGTTTAAGGCATGACTTTTGCCTTTGCCATTTATGTTTTTCCTGTGTTTTCAGGAGCGTTGTGGTGGTTTGAGTAAGAATAGCTTCAATAGGTTCATATGTTTAGAGGCTTAGTAATCAGCAAGGGAGGCACTATCAGAAGTGGATTAGGAGGTGTGGCCTCACTGGAGTGGGTGTGGCTCGCTGGAGTGGGTGTGGCCTCGCTGGGGTGGGTGTGGTCTCTCTGGAGTGGGTGTGGCCTCGCTGGGGTGGGTGTGGCCTCGCTGGAGTGGGTGTGACCTCGCTGGAGTGGGTGTGGTCTCTCTGGAGTGGGTGTGGCCTCGCTGGGGTGGGTGTGGCCTCGCTGGGGTGGGTGTGGCCTCGCTGGGGTGGGTGTGGCCTCGCTGGGGTGGGTGTGGCTCGCTGGAGTGGGTGTGGCCTCTCTGGAGTGGGTGTGGCCTCTCTGGAGTGGGTGTGGCCTCTCTGGAGTGGGTGTGGTCTTGCTGGAGTGGGTGTGGCCTCTCTGGAGTGGGTGTGGCCTTACTGGAGTGGGTGTGGCCTCGCTGGAGTGGGTGTGACCTCGCTGGAGTGGGTGTGGTCTCTCTGGAGTGGGTGTGGCCTCGCTGGGGTGGGTGTGGCCTCGCTGGGGTGGGTGTGGCCTCGCTGGGGTGGGTGTGGCCTCGCTGGGGTGGGTGTGGCCTCGCTGGGGTGGGTGTGGCCTTATTGGGAGAAGTGTGTCACCGAGGGTGGGCTTTAGGGTTTCAAAAGCCCAGGCCAGGCCTGTAGATCTGGATGTAGAACCCCAGGCTTCTCCTCTGGTGCCGTGTTCGTCCGCGTCCCCGATGATCATGGACCAACCCTGTGAAGCCGTGAGCAAGTCCCAGTTGGATGTTTTCTTCTGTGAGGGTTGCCTTGGTCGGTGTCTTCCCAGCAGTAAGACAGCGCTCTTCATGCTCCCCGGTTTGGTTGCAAACGATCTCAAATCCCGTGGGGAAGGAAGTTAAGTGTGGCGTTGTATGAAATGATCTGACGCTGCTCCTTGCCCGTGGGCGCTAGAGTCGTGCCAAGATGCAGCTGTTCCTGGTGCAGAGCTCCCGGTGGCCCTGCGGGGACGACCACGTGCCGTGCAATAACTGCCGGGAAGGACTGGGGGCGCTTTGGAGCCTCCTTGTTTGCCTTAACACAAACAGCGTGGACGTGGACGAGCCGTGCCCCCCTCCCTCCCTCCGGAAGCCATTCTGGGGTAAGTACAGGGGGAACCAGGCATACATGGAGACACAAGTAGGGAGGTAGATAGGTGTGGGGAACTAGAAGCAAGTGAGACTATGACTTAGCACCCAGAGAGGCAGGCCAGGTCAGCCAGGAAGTTCCAGGAGAGGGAGGGAGGGAGGGAGGGAGAGAGAGAGGGAGGGAGAGAGAGAGGGAGGAGAGGGAGGAAGGAGGGAGGCAGAGGGGAGGGAGGGGGGAGGGAGGGGGGAGGACTGGGCAGGCAGGTGGGTACTGTTTGTGAATGGCATGGGGCGGGGGGAAGCAGGCTCTGACTCTCGTCCACTGGCTCAGCAGGCCCAGGTGGGATGAACAGACAACCCCAGCACTAACAGATAAAAGCACGTCCACTCTAAGTGAGGGAACGATGCTGAAACCCCACATTGACTTTCTCAGCGGAGAAAGGCAGAGGGTAGGGCAAGACCATCCATGTCCTCTTTCTCTCTACACTTTGGATCTGAGGGCAATAGCTGGGGTCTATTGCATTAAAGCAGAAGCCACACAACTTTATTACAATCCAAAGATACCTGTGTGTGCAAACACACACGCACACACACAGAGAGAGACAGAGAGAGAGACAGAGAGAGAGAGACAGAGAGAGATGGAAAAATCTGAAAATGCCAGATATCTTCTCAAGATAGGTAAAACAGTAACATTTCAGTTGGGAGCAAAAATTGTGAAGAGTCTATGTGCATGTGCGTTCGTGTGTGTGCATGCGTGTGCGTGCGTGCATGTGTGTGTGTGTGTGTGTGTGTGTGTGTGTGTGTGTGTGTGTGTGTATCAAAGGAAGCGGATTTTATTTGAATTAAAGACAGAATACAGCTGCAGTGTAACCTGACGGCAACAGTTTGGAGTTGCTCCTGAAGCTGGGGCAGGGGCGTGGCTACCGCATGTCGGGATCAGCTCTGGCTCCCTGTTCATCCTGTTGCTGTCACAGGAGCAGCTCAGGCAGTGAAAGCCATGTCACAGTGGGAGGGTCCATCCTTCCATATGCTCATCCATTTGGGCGTCCGCTCACGCAGGGGCGCCTTGGGTGCGTCTCTGTTGTCAGCAATTTTCTTGACAGTGGTGGTTGAATTAATTCTGTCTCAACCCACACAGTAGCCTCAGACAGGTCCACTCACTGACCCATTTTACAGAGGGGAAACTGGAACAGCTTACCCTAACAGGCTGTCAAGAGCACGGGTGTTGTGGGCACTGTCAGTACCTTTAAGGATCCTCAACCTGGGTAGAAGGAAACCAGTGGGAATATTAGTCGCTCACACACTTCCTCCACAGCCAGTGAGGTTGTGTCACGTTGTGTGTCCCATGAAGTTAGGGTCTCCCCAAAGAGCCGCCAACCAAGCAAAGGGGCATTCAGGGTGCAGTGTTTATTGCACGGGTGATGTTGGTCAAATAGTGGCACTACACCAGCTCACAAGGATTTGCCACTTAGCCTGAGGTCCCTCTGAGCTCGCTTCCCCTCTGTAAATGGAGGGAACTATGCAAGCGGAACCCCTTTGATCTTAAGTAAAACAAATGATGATATGGAGCAGAGGGTAAATATGAGCTCTTTCTTATCCGGTGAAGAGCCCCAGACATATTTTGCCTTCATTTAAAACAGTTATATAAATATGTGCTGGCAGAATTTTTTTTTTTCTAATCCAAATACCCTGAAGGATTTTCACTGTCCCTGTCCAACTTGCTTCTGGAAAATGTTGACCTCTGGATTGCTTAGACTCTTTATGCTCACCTTGGAGTCTTGCTTTCGTGGTAGCTTTAATTATGGTTTAGCTGCGTTGCCTGCCCAGTGGCAGGATGTGATGTTTTTATTGGGAGTAATATAAATTACAGCCTGCATTTTTCCACATACATCTTCCTATAGGAGCAGAGGGAATGGGGGCTCCGCATGGTGTCTGTAGCCTCGGGAATGCTGGGACTGCCTTGAAAGAGAGCAGTAATGGCTGCAACCGGGAGCTTTCTTGGTGTTTCTTTGACCTCAATAACATACATCGGTGGGTTTGGAATGGGAAACATGATTTGTAGTCTTCAGGATTTCTCTTAACGAGTGTGTGTGTGTGTGTGTGTGTGTGTGTGTGTGTGTGTGTGTGTGACCAAGAGATAACTTTGGGTCTCGTTCTTCAGGTCCTAACTACCTTTGTCATTGTTTGAGAGGGTTCCTCATTACTGTGTAGGCTCAGCTGAGTGAAACTGTTGATTTGCATCTTTGTGGCTCATGAAGGAAGCAGACATTCGAGCTATGCTGTGAATGTCCTTATGCTATAGATAGAACCAGAGCTACTTGTAGGACACAAAACTTGACCGTAGCTGCTTTGAGATTACTTTTAACTTTGGAATAACCTTAGAGAAATTTGCAAAGATGGCAGAATGTTCCAGGATGCCTTCCCCCAAGTGGGTCCTGATGTTAGCAGCTTATGTAATCACTGTCAACTTCCCAAGAAGGGAAATTAACAGTTGTTACTACTAAGAAGCTTCAGGCGCTATTAGGATTTCAACAGTTTCCCATTGATGTTCGTTTTTAGTTCCAGAACCTAGACAGCAGACTGTACTGCATTTGGCTGGACAGTTTTTTAAAGCTAGTTTTATCTGTTTTTCCTTTTTTCGGATAATGACTGATGTCTCTTTCTCTTTGCTCGGCATCAGTGGTGCATGAAAGGAGACCATGAGAAAAAGAGCTTGGGCTTTGTTGTTGCCTGTTTGTTTCATATCTGTGTTATTTCATTCCCTCTGCTGTCTTGGGTTTTCCTCGGAGTTGTTCTTAGTCTCTTGAATTGATCAGTTACCTCACCGAAGTTTGCATAGAAATTGGATACAGTGTATCTTTATGTTTAGATGTACCTTCAAGGCGCTCTGACTTTCTCTGCATCCTGCTTTGTATATCTCACAGTACTGATGGAGGTTTTTTATTCACATTTGAAATTTTATGATATTCTGCAACTTGTCAGTGGCATACGAGGCGTTTGATTGATGGCACAGGGATTTCATAGTTGACTCTTTCACAGCTTTCTCTCTTTGTGCTATAAGCTTAGTGTTCCCACTTTCATTTACTTTATTTACCTGAAGCCGTTGTGTGTGTGTGTGTGTGTGTGTGTGTGTGTGTGTGTGTGTGTGTGTGCGCGCGCGCAGATAGGTATGTTCGCATGTGTATGGGAGCATGTGTACAGTTACACATTTGGACATGAATGTGTAGCCACACATGTGCGTGCATGTGTAGGCTACCGTTGGTAACACATTTCCCTCAGTCACACCTCACATGGATATTTTGAGGCAGGGTCTCTCCTGGAACCTAAAGCTCCCTGATTTCAGCTCCTGCACTCACAAATTTGCTTCGGGAATACCTTGTGTCCCCCCTAAGAGACAGCATTACAGGCAACCACCACACCTGCCTGCCTTTTATGTGGGTGCTGGGACTCAAGTTCCCATGCTTCCACGGAAAGCACTACGTTCAGCTGGCCATCGCTTCCTCCCCAAATCATGCTTTCGTATTAGTTTATTTATGCCAAAAAACCCCCACCAAAACTCTAGTTTCCTTGGCTTTCTGTTGGTCTGGTCACTATCACATTTATTTCTGCCTCCTGTGTTGTTTCCCTGGTCTACCAGTGCTGGATTGTTTTTAATGCAATTCCCTGTATTATAATATTAGTCTGGTTATCTTGAATCGGTGTTTGTTGCTACCATCTCCTCTACCGGCTGCTTCTTCCTTAACCACGTTTAGTATATTCCTCGTTCATTTTCATTTGTCTCGACACATTTTAAAGTTCCTGTTTTTTGTTTGTTTTGTTTTGGTCTGTGGTATTTTTAGGAGCAGACTCTCTGAATATTGTGTCTCATGTAATTGTGAATTTTCCAAGGTTCTTCCTGTTTCGACTTCTGGTTTTCATACCGCTGTGATTGGAGAAGATAGTGGCTATAATGCCAGTCTTCCTGAGAGCACTGACTTATTACTTTGTGGCCTAACAGACAATCTGCTCTGGAGCCAGAATCACACATAGTCCCTCCCTCGAGAAGAATGTGTGTTCTGTTGCTGCCAGATTGCGCGTGCGCGTGCGTGTGCGTGTGCGTGTGTGTGTGTGTGTGTGTGTGTGTGTGTGTGTGTGTGTGTGTTACGCCTGTCAAGGTGTAATGGAAACCTGATATTTCTCTCTTGGTTTCTGTCTGGATGTTCATTTTGTCACCAAAACTGCTGCACCAAAGTCTCTGGTATATTAGTCTGACAATCTGTTTTCTTGATCAATCAATGTGTATCTTCTGTAATTGGCTTCGCTGATATTGTCCGTTCCTTTATAATTGTTATACACTGCAGCTGACCTCTGGGCCACTGTGCGGTCATCTTCCTTCTCTCACTTTACAGTTTTTATATGAAATCAATTTCATGTAATATTAATATAGTCGCTTGTGTTCTTTAGTTTCTATTTACGTGAAATGTCTTTTCTTCATTTCTTCACTTGCAGTCTGTGCTTGTCCCTGAGGTCAGTGTCATTTAGAGACAGTATCTGACTGTGTCTTGGGTTGTATTTGGTTTCCATGGTGATTTCTGTGGTTGTTGTTGGTGTGTGTACACATGTGTTCCATAAAGTCACTATCCTATGACTATTATAACCTTTCCTTTCCTTGACATCCTTTCCTGGTCCCCTCTCCCTTTATATCCTTCCTCCTAATAGTTCCTTCTATTTTCATGTCACATACATCAAAAAAATTAAAACAAAGCAACAAAAGTCAGATAAATTTAAAATCTAGCTATCAATATGATAGAAAACGTGGTATTTGACTCTCTGAGTCCTTGGTTGGAGTTTCTATGAGACAGGAGTAAAATACTTTACAATAGCTGGGTGTGGTGGCACGCGCCTTTAATCCCAGCACTCAGGAGGCAGAAGCAGGCAGATCTCCGGATTCGAGGTCAGCCTGGTCTACATAACAAGTTCCAGGGCAGCCAGTGCTACATAATGAGTCCTTGTCTCAAAACAAACAAGAACAGCAACAAAAAACACCCTCAACAGACTTAGAATAATCTTATGTTAGGCTATTTTACGCTGCCAACATTTTAACCTGCATACAATAAAAGAAAAATTGTACCACCTGTATTTTATAGTTTAATCTCATAATTCACATCTTTCTGTTGTAAGTACAATGCATTTATTTTAAAATTTTATTATTTTATATGTATTTTTCCTGCGTGCATATCTGCAAACCTCATGCATGCTGGTACCCTTGGAGGCCAGAAGAGTGTGTCAGAGCCCCCTGAACTGGAGTGTTGGACAGTGCAGACTCGCTGTGCTGGGACTTGAACCCAGAACCTTGGCAAGAACTCAGTGCTCTTAACCTGAGCTTTCTCTCCAACCCCTTTCCAATACTCTTGTCTTTTAATATTCGTGCCAAACATAGGAATGGTTTACCCACCACTGCATTGTTAGAACATTCGAGTTGGACTTCATGCTTGCCTTAGTAATCTCTACTCCCTCCCTTCCCCATGATCAACTCCCATCAGCATTTGTCCTAAAGCAGATCTGGTGGCCACACAGTTTCGATACTTGGCCTGGGGAAGCCTTTATTTCTTCCTTCCTGATGGATAGCTCTTCCAGGTAGAGTGTTCCTGGTTGGGAGAGTTTCCTTGAACCATATAGTTTCTATGGCTGGATGGTGACACCCCCTTTGTATGGGATATGTCCTTTCCTCTTGCAGCGTTCAGGACCTTCTCTGTATCTTTAGGTGTCGAGCGATGATATGTCCAGCTGTTGTGCTATTGGAATTGAATTTTATTGTAATCCCTAAACTTTCTAGTGCCAGAATATTTACATGTCTTTACACATTTGTTATTCTTCCACGTAATTTTTCTGGCCTTTCATCTTTCCTTCCTTGTTTTTAAACCGCCATAATTTGAAACTTTACCTTTTGCTTTCCCCATTTCTCCTTAATCCTTCCCCTTTTGTTCCTCCAACTGGGAGATTTCAGGGTTTGTCTTTGTAGATCACTGGTTTATTCTTCTACTTCATCAGCTCTGTTGTTAAAGTTCACTGCAGAGTTTTTCAGCTCAGTCGCTGTGGTCTTTAGTCCTGGAGTTTCTGCTTTGTCTTCCCCTGTGGCTTCTGTCTCTTTGCTGAACTTCCCGTGTCGTTGATGGATCGTTTTCCCGATTCTGCTCAGTTGTTTATCTGTAGTCTGTTGTAACTAATTTGGATTCTTTAAAATTGTTCTGCATTCCTTGTCAGTTAGTTTGTAAACTTTCAGCCTTTCCTTGGGGTGACCTCTTTACTTTCTTTCTCTGGGGCTGCCGTCTTTCTTGGGGTGACCTCTTTACTTTCTTTCTCTGGGGCTGCCGTCTTTCTTGGGGTGACCTCTTTACTTTCTTTCTCTGGGGCTGCCGTCTTCCCTGATTATTCATGATCTTTCTTGCTGGGCATTGGTGTTCATGCAGCTGAAGAAACGGGGATTTATTTTTGTCTCTAGAAGCTGAGAGAACACCTTAGGGCATCTAGAGATGCCAGACTGTTTGGCATGATCTCCAGGTAGCTCATCTCAGGAATCCTCCTGCAGGCTTACTTATGTGTCTAGGCCAGCAGGAGGGTGGGTGCCTCCAGTTCCACAGACACATGGGATGGGCCCAGAGTCTGAGCCTACAGTGGTGAATCTGGTCCGTAGTTCTCCCGTGGAAGCTTGTTTGGCACGTTTGGTTTGGAGCCACGGGCTCCGGAGTTAGCCCTGCACTTGGGTACACCAGGATGAACTTGGATGCCTGGCTTGCTGAAAGGTTCTAAATGTTAGAGTCATGAGAACTGGCCTAGTACTAGGAGGTGGCCTGATGCAGCAGCCAGCAGGGGCTGGGTTTACAGGGGCCAGTCTGAAGCTGGAGAGATGCCGGTCAGTGGTAAAGGTTTTTCTTTCAGACTCATATTAGCTTCAGAAATTACAACGGTCCTTCTCATGTTTGTCAGATGCACCGAGGTGTATGTGTTCCTCACAGCATGATGCTCTCACGGAGTGGGATCACTTTCATTTAACGCTCATTGTTACCCGTCACCTGTGGTGCTGGGGTGTGTGGGTTCTGCTTTGGCTGTAGAAGCATTGCTAAGACATGAGCTTCAGGTGTTCAGACTTCCTTTAAACAGTGGATTCGTGGGACGTCCTTCCCTGAAGCAAGCTCACCCAGGCAAGCCTACCCCGGTGGAGTCCTTCCACCTGTCTTTTGTGCAGAGAGCTGTCTCGCTGCTTCTAGCTAGCTGTCTACCGTCTCCAGGCCAACGCCTCCGTGTATTCCCAGGGGTGCTGGTACTAAGGCTGGCCCCTTCCCACACGCTTGAGAGCATTCTCATTCCTGATAAAGTTACTCCTCCCTTTCTGGTTGAAGATCTGACCTTTTCACTTTTCATTCAACTTTGTAACTAATGTTTTCTGTGTGGCTTTTATGGGTCACCTAGATATTTGTAACTGGAATGTTTGCTATTATCAACAATGGGGGAGGAGGAAGGAAATGCTGGGATGAATGGCTGGAACTGGGGGCATTTCAGGGCGAGGTGCGAACCTAGCACAATAGAAACTCCATAGAGCCTACGAGAGTAACCGTAGCAAAGACTCCCGAAACGGGAGACGCGGGCTGAACCAGCAACCATCTTCTGTAATCAGGCAAAGCCTCAAGTAGAGATTCGTACACCAACCCAGCCACAAATCATCCTCAACCTACAGTGTGTCCTGCCTGCAAAGTGTTCTGGGACCAGAGCCTAGCAGAATCCTCATCAAAGAGACCAAAGATACTTCGTGCCGCATCTGACAGGCGCGGATTCAGAGTCCCACAGCCAAACGTTAGGTGGAGCTCAGGAAGGATGATCAGAGGGAACCAGAGGGGTCAGGGATACCGCAAGAAAGCAGCCACAGAATCCATTGGCCAGGGCTTGGGGGGTTCGCAGAGATCAGGGAGCCTAGAGTGGTCCGACCTAGGTCATCTGCATGTATGTCACGGCTGAGTGGTGTGGTGCTCTTGTGGGATTGCTGACAGTGGACCCAGGGTCAGTCTCTGACTCTTGCCTGCCCGTAGCATCCTTTTCCTCCTACAGGGTTGCCCCATGCAGCCTTGATGTGATCATGTTAATGTCTCTGGGAGGCCTGCTCCTTTCTGATCGAGGCAGACGGACAGTGGACCTGGGGTGATGGGAGTCTGGGGGAGGGGAGAGGGGGGGAATTAAAGTCAGGATGTAGTATGTAAGAGAAGAATTTAAAAGACAAACTAGAAATCTTTAATTTTTTGTTTAATCATTTAATTGTTTGGTTGTTTGCATTTCACCTTTTCTTTGTAATGATTTAGTCAAATGGTTTGTAAATTCTCTGCATCTTCGTGAAGACTTTCTAGGCTGCACAAATGAGAAGAGAATAAACTGCTATTTAGCAAGCACTATGGGCAGCTCAGGGTAAGTTCAATGAGCGTCCTGTGTGATACAGAAAACGTCTGAGGTAATGATGCTATGGCCGAGCTGTTTTTCAGGTGGGGACAGAGAAGCCCTGGGAAGATGAGTGTTACGAGCACGTCCCCCCGCCCCCCTCTGCTGGTCTGGTCCCGCAGCCACGCCAGCCCCCAATAACACGCAGAGACTCTGTATTTGATACAATCCTGTTGGCCAGTTACTAATTCCCTACTGGCTAGCTCTGTCTTAATTATTAACCCATTTCCACTTATCTATTTCCACGTGGTCATCTTATCGGAGGCATCTGTTCTCTCCAGGCTCTACATGCTGACTCCTCCTCACTACTTCCTCTTTCCTCCTAGTCTCCTAGCATACAGTCAAGGTATTATTATGTTTTTTTAAATAAGAAATGTAAGAAATGTCTTGTTTTTCCAGAATGGCATTTTTGCTTTTTAACCCTCAAACCATAATATTTCCAGTTGCTCTGCATCCTTGACAGAAATTGGTATTATCAGCTCTTCTAACTTATTTTTTTATCAGTTTGTGGTAGTATCTCATTATGGTTGAAATATGCATTACTCTCTGACAAATGACCTGCAGAATTTGTTTACCATGGTCATGGCCTTTCTGATGAAGTTCCTGCTTAGATGTTTTACCTTTAATTTTTTCCCCTTAATATTGAGACATAAGGTGTGTGTGTGTGTGTGTGTGTGTGTGTGTGTGTGTGTGTGTGTTATACATACCGACAGTCTGGTCCCACAGCTGCCCCAGCCCCAAATGACACACAGAGATGCTGTATTAGATAAAATGCTGTTGGCCTGTTACTAGCCTTTCTTATTGGCTAGGTCTGTCTTAAATATTAACCCATTTCTATTAATCTAAGTATTTCCACGTGGTCTTATCTTACCAGAGAGAGGATCCGGAGTTCTACCCTGTTGGTCCTACATGTTGAAACTCTCCGACCTCCTCAAATCCTCCTTGTCTCTTAGCCCTGCCTATCTTGCTTTCCCATTGGCCACAGTGCTTTATTCATTAACTAGTATGAGAAACATATTTACACAATAACATCTCCCATCATCTCCTCTTTTCTGTCTAAAATAAAAAGAAGGGGTTTAACCTTAACATAGCAAAATATAACACACAACAGTTATCAATTAAGAATCACAGTTAACAATATTTAGTCCATTAACATTTTGTAAGATTTAAAGAAAATATCATCTATCCTATCTTTGTCAGTCTAAAGTCCTATATGTAACTTATCTTTAATCCTAACTAAGGAAAACTATAACCATAACTATCTGTCTTCAACTCCTTCAAAGACCACAGAAGGATAATATATAAACTCTAGAAATGACAGAGACAACTCATTGCCTGGTCAGTCACCCGAAGTTCTTCTGTAATGTTCCATCTTCAGCCCATAGGCCATAGTGTGACTGGCAGCCTCTTTCATGAAGCAGGAATCCTGTAGCAATGTCCATCTTGTCTCAACAGTCACCTTTTTGTGGGTCCTGCATGTCCAGTTTATACAGCATAAAGTCAAACAGTCCAGACAAGAGCAGTGTCTTGTCTAAATGGCTAGTCTTGCCATATTGGAAGCAAACTCCATAACACGTTTCTTCGATGTCTATCTTCCTTTCTGACACAGGTGGTGTTGCCAGGAACAGTTGTGCCTCACTGTCCAGAAAAACCCTAAACCATTTTAAATGCCATATTCTGTAGGTCTTTGAAAGGTTTGAAGAATGCCTATTCATCTCAAATACATCTCTGCATATCTAGAAATCCTAACTAACTTAACTCCAAGTTTTAACTATCATAAGTAACTCTCTAATCTATACTAAATTATACATTACATTTTCAATGAGCTATATAAACATAATACCTAAACAAGAGGAGAAATATACATATCACAAAATCGACCTTAAATTTGATTCAATAAATGAAAATCCATTCCAAAACGAAGCATTCATATCTATACCATAGTTCATTAACCAGTATGAGAAACATATTTACAGAATAACATCTCCCGTCAGATGAGGGTCACACAGACTGAGGGTCACACAGACTGAGGGTCACACAGCTGTGCAGAGGTCCACGATGCTAACCCCAGGGCAATATCGCCTGTGCCCTAGACCACAGGATCTTATTCATCATCATACCTGTTTGCTGTTGTTTGATTTCGATCTTGTCTCTCTGCCGGAGCACCCTGGCTGATGCTGGCTCATTATTTCTACAGAGAAAGCAGGGAGATCCATGGCCTCAGAGGTCACTGCTTTCGTGCCTTTGTTCTGTCCTCACTGACAAAACTGATAAATTCAAGGTAGTCTTTAAGATTTGTTCCACTCTGAAACTAGCTTACCCCCCCCCATGTAGTTGCTCACTTAAAAAATAAGGTCCACTGGTAGGGGATGTGCTCAGGCTGACGTCTGCCTAGCATGTATGAAGCTTGAGATTCAGTCCCCAGACCTCGCCAGATGTGTTAACACATGCCTACCTACCATCCCACCATTAAAGGAGGTGAAACTGGAGGGTTGGAAGTTCAAGGTTACCCTTGGCAAATGCCAAATTTGAAGTCAGCCTGAAATAAGTGAGAACTCGTCTCAGAAACAAAACGAACAGCAAAGTCCCTACTTTGTCCTTACTGCTATTAATGGCTTTGTCTGCCTTATGGATCCCTCACTTTTCAAGTGCTGGTCAGATGACAGCAACATCTCTGGGACAGCCCCTCCTCACCTTTAACTTCTTTTTATTACAGTCACTATTCATTTCCTGTGTGCGCATGTGCCAGGGTGTTCTCAGGGCATAGCCCCCACACACGGGAGGTCAGAGGATAACCTGCAAGAGTTGGTCCCACTGAACCCTCTCCTAGGCCCAGCCCTCCCTCCTCTTTAAGGAGAGGGCAGGTGGTGCTGAGCAATGGCCACCGCCTCTGCTGAGAACAGGAGCTTCAACTCCTGTCAGCTCCTGAAGTTCTAAGCGAGCCTGGCATTCTTTATGGCAGGGTTGGAGGTGACAGTGGGAGAAACCTCAGAAAGCTAATGCCCTTCTCTAAGTACATTTCCAGGCAGTGCTGGGCCACAACAGAGAAGGCAGCTAAGAAACTCGTGAGACTCAGTAGGTTTGGGGGGAAAATAATTTAGAAATTTGTTTTTATGGATTAGTTATGCCAACCATCAAATAACACTAAACACTGTTTTCATTAATTACATTGTAATTTCGGTCACTCATATGGGATGTTTGGGAAAATAAGTGAGGCATGAATAGCTATCTATTTTGTACTAAATCCAGTACTAAATTTAAAGTTCACAGAGACAATAGAGAAAAATTTCTGTATCAGACTGCACTGACGAGAATGAAGTCATTTAATGCTACAAAAAAATATTGCTATTGCATAGAAAACTAACCCTGCTCACTGCTTTCAAAGCTGTGGGCACTGCCCTCTACCACAGGACACAATTCTTCCTTTCTTTAACCTATTTCTAAGACACTGTCATTAAGATCAAAATTTAGCATGGGGGAAAGGATTGTCAAGGAAGGAATGTTATATAGGTGTATGGAAATGTTGTGTGAGACTTTCCTGGTGAATCAGGACACTCATGTCCCTCGTGTCCACTCACCCCAGATAGGGAGCCCGTGGCAACGTAAAGATCCTACTCAACTTGATGAACCATGGGGCTTTTTTTTAAAAATTATGAACTATTTTTTGTAATGTATTGTGAGAAATGTGTGTGTGTGCCTGTGTGTACACATATGTGTGTGTGCGCGCGTGTGTGTGTGTGTGTGTGTGTGTGTGTGTGTGTGTGTTTGGTATCACATAGCACCTTCATCAGGACTTACAATTATTCTCTAATAAACAGTCATTTCTGCAGCAAAAGGTATGAATACTAATACTTGGTTGTGATAAATACAACTATAAATCATCTTGTCAGGTTTTCCTGCAAAATGGCATGTCTCTAAAAATCTAACATTCCAGATTTCAGAACTTCATGAGTTTGGGCAGGGGTTTAGGACAAAGGACTTGGGGCAGCTCTCATGCCTTAGCCAGAGTCGCTGCTATCGACGCATACACATACAGGTAGCATACACATACAGGCTTGAGAGACTAGCCATGTCCCCCGTACTGAATGGGGGACGTCAGCCTCCCCATGTCTCCTCCGCAGAGAGGAGTGTTCACAGAGCTCTTGTGAGGATGAATCGTCACCTCTTCAGTCCTTGCTTGGAACCTGGTGTGAACAGGTGTCATGCTCACCGGGAGGTGTGAACAGGTGTCATGCTCACCGGGAGTTGTATCAGCTTGCATGCTTTGTTTGCTTCCTTCTGTGAGGTGGTGGCTGGTGTGATGAAGTGTCGATGGGGAGAGGGCATGTGATGGGAGTCGTTGGTCAGTGTTGTCCCCCCCACCCCCCACCCCCCGGCGTGAATCCTCCAGGCCCGTTCCAGCTCGTTCCAGCTATTGTGCCGCCAACGCCACTTTCTATCTGTGTCTCTGCTGGACCTGAATCTGCTTGCCCTCAGGATTCCATAAAGAGAGCAGGTTGGGTTTTTCAGGAAGGGGGTTATTCCTATTCCTCCAAAGGTAAACTGTACTCCGCCACCAATTTTAGCCTGGGTCACAAGGGGACAACTGAAGCAAAGCAGGATCCCAGAGGAGCAGCCTCATACTTAAACTATGTATCTGTTCCAAGTGAATCTAGTCAATCAATACCCAAGTGAGTGGACAGTTTCCATAAACCATTTACCTATCTTCACCATCCCTCCAGAAATTCCTCGCCCGCTTCTGGCCTTTCAGGCCAGAGGTTTGCTCACTGTTGTAGTTCAGCAGGTTGATCTGAGCTGCGACTCACGGAGATCGCTGCTTCTACAATTAGAATTACCAAAACCAAACCACTCAGCTCCAGACCATAGCTCTGGGAGGGAGCAGAAAGCTGCAAGGTATTTTATTTGTTTGTGTGTACATGACCCTACAGGTGCCCACAGAGGCTAAAGACAGGGTGGTAGTGTACCAGTGCCCTTGGAGCTGGAGTTATGAGCATTTGTGAGCCACCCGATGTGGATGCTAGGACCTGGACTCTGATGCTCTAACACAGCAGTAAGTGCCTTTACTGTTGAGCCATCTGCCAAGCCCCTCCTGTCTACCTTTCAGCTTTAAGATTAGGCTGTTGAGATCCTAAAGAGGAAAAGCATAGACTTGTTTGTAGTTAGAGGAACCATGAAACCCTCAAGAAAGACAGTCGTTTGCTTTATTTTATAAAATCCTCTAGGACTGCAATGCCAAGTGTTACACCTATTGTGGTGGCTTGAAAGAAAATGGCTCCCAAAGGGGGTGGCACTATTAGAAGGTGTGGCCTTGCTGGAGGAAGCGTGTCACACTGTAGGGTGGGCTTTGAGGTCTCTCTTTCTTAGTATTATCTCAGCGTGACAGTCAGCTTCCTGCTGCCATCTCGTGAACATGTAGCCAGTATTCTACATCTGCCTGCACGGTCATGGTGTCCCTTCACAGCAATAAAAACCTAAGGCACCTACCTTATCAAGCCCTAAAACAAAGATTTGTGTTGTAAACAATGAAGAGTAAAGCCACTTGGATGCAACTCAACAGATATAGAATGTGAAATGATCTATTTATTTATAGCATCTCATAATAGCAAAATTAATATGCAAATATTTTTTTATCCAAACCCAAACAATTAAGTATAGCAAGATTTTGATGGTAATGGCAACCATAGGGGGAAATGTATGATTATATAGTAGATTATTAGAAAGGCAAAATGCTATGAATCTATGTTAGATATCATGGATAAAATGCCAGCAAGTATGGAGAAACATTAACATGGGTTGAATCTAAATATAGCATATGAGGATATAGTGTTGTGAGTATGGAGTTTCAGCTATAGTTTTATGTGTTTGAACACTTGATCCCCAGCAGTGACACTGCTTTGGAAGGTTGTACCCTGAGGAGGTGGGCGTAGGTGGAGTTTTTCATTGGGACCACTGGCCAGCTCCCAAATAACCACACAGAGACTTCATGCTACTTGTAAACGCTTGGCCGATAGCTTAGGTGTAAAAAGGAGATTTTTTTTCCATCTATCTGTCCCACTGGATCAGTTTTCCTCCGCCTTCCAGCTCCCATAGTTGCTTAAGAAATAACCACCCAGAGACAATATGTAGTCATAATTGTTTGGCCATTGGCTTAGGCTTCTTACTGACTATCTCCCTCTTAATCTGTGTATCTCCACATGGCTGCGCTGACCTAAGTGATGCCCTGGGGTCCTGCCTCCCCAGAACCTACATGGTGACTGCCCTTTGTCTTTCTTTCCCTACCTCTTTGCCTGGAATCCCTGTGTAACTAAATCCTGCCTGTCCATTGGCCAAAAGAACTTTATGCATCAACCAGTAAGAGAAACATACATTCACAGCATAGAGAAGGACATCTCCCATCATCTCCTCTTTTCTGTCTAACAAAAAAAAAAAAGGAAGGTTTTAACTTGAGCATAGTAAAATTACATATAACAACATTTTTAAGTAAGAATTATAGGTAGAATATTTAGTTCATTTACATTTGGCAAAATTTAAAGAAGATATTCTATCTATCCTGTCTTTGTAACTTTTATGATGTCATAAGGAAAACCATAACTATCTGTCTTCAACTCCATCAAAGACTCCAGAAGGAACTCTAGAATTGACAGAGGTGTCTCACTGCCTAGACAGTCGTCCATTATGATTCTATAACGGTGAGGCATCCATCTTCAGCCTGTAGACCCAGAGTTCTGGCAGACTTTTTGATGAAGCAGGAACCTTGAAGGATCATCCTGTCACTTGGCAAGTTCAGCAGTCACTTTTCTTTGTAACCTGCTTGACCAGTTTGGACAGTGTGCTGTCAAGCAATCCAGGCAAGAGCAGTTTCTTGTCCAAATGGCCATCCCTGTCATGTTGAAGGCAAACTCCATAATGAGTTTCTTTGATGCCCATCTTTCTCTCTGATGTAAATGTTGCTGTCATGTGATGTGTCTCATTGTCATGATAAGCCCTAAGTTTACAAACCATTTTAAATGCTGTATTCTATGTGTCTTTGAAAGGTTTTGAAGCATATTTATCTGTCTGAAATAGATCTCTGTATATCTAGGAAACCTAACATGACTACAAGTTTTGACTGTTATAGATGACTATTGATCTTTACTTTAATTACACATTACATTTTTAATGATCTGTATAAACACAATACCTAAACAAGAGTAGAAATATTCATATAACAAATTGACCTTAAATTTGTATCAATAAATCAAAAATCCATACCAGTGAAAAGTATTCATTGCTATATCATATTTCCTTTTGTCCTTTAGAAAGAGATTGACTGTGATCATCAACCATTTATAATCAATGCTCTTTAAATAAAAAAAAAAACATTTATAAACACTATTTGGGAATTTGGGTGTAGTTTTCTCCAGACTGCTCCTGCTGTTTGGGGGAGCTGTCAACCCCATGGGAATCCTGAGAAAACCCAGAGCCATGGCTGAATCCAGGGCCAGCATGAGAGTCAGAGTCAGGAGGCTGTGCTCAGCTCAATCTATGCATTATAAAATCACCCCCCTTTTTAAAAAGCCTTTTAAAGTCTTATATATAGAAACTCGAGAGTTCCATGTTAGACTGCCAAAATATAAAAGGGAAATTTTCTCCATCTATTTCAGACCAGTTTTCTATTGAGCCCCATAGTTGCTTAAGAAATAACCACTTGGAGACTGTGTGTGTGTGTGTGTGTGTGTGTGTGTGTGTGTGTGTGTGTGAGAGAGAGAGAGAGAGAGAGAGAGAGAGAGAGAGAGAGAGAGAGAAGAGTGTGTGTGTATGTGAGTGTGTGAGTGTGTGTGTGTGTGTAATTATTTGGCCCTTGGGTTAGGCTTCTTACTGGCTAGATCTCACTTAAGTATTAAACCATCCTTTCCACATCCCCTTTTTGTTTTTAGAAAGACATCCTTGAATCCAGTTGGCTTTGCTTAGTTTTTCCTCTGATCATGACCAGTTACAATTTGCAACCAATCCCCCTAAATGATAACAAACATTTATAACCCACTAAATAACCAACCCCCCACCCCACCTCTTGGGTGTGTGTGCATTGTGCTCTCTAGACTGCTTCCTGTTGTGTAGGGGCCATGGCATCTTTAAGGGCCCCTGGAACATTGGGATAATGGTCAGTTCCTGGGAGAGCTAAGTCTTATCACTGGCTGTCCAGTTTCTGTGTGGTGGGAAAGTGTAGATGTCACCGGAAGGCCTGGCTGGAGTAGTCTGTGAAGCTGGACCATCGCAGCAGCGTTGTAGCTTTTCTGGATGCATAATTTTGAGGAAACTTTAACAAAGGCACCCAGAGGAGCAGGATCACCTGGGCTATTTGGTTGTGTTGGTTGTGTGGTCCTTTTTCTCTGAAAACACACAAACTTTTAAAGGTAACATCATACCTGCACTAACACAAGTATGAAATGTGTGCTATGCACAAGTCAGCTAAAGATAATTTTTTTGATCTATGTTTGAGCAGATAAAAGGCATCTGTCAATTTTATAAGCTGATTTGAACTATATAACCAAACTGTCATGAGGACTCCATAGCCAACAAAATTTATCATGTCTCATCCAGTTTCAGAATTGTTTCCCTGTAGAGGGGTCAGCATATATGTCACGTCTTGTAGGCTTCGTTTGTTTCTTGCTTGCTTGTTTTAAGCCAAGATTTTCAGGAGGTATCCCCAGATCAAATCTGTTCTTGATTAATTTTGAAGAAATCTGCAGTACCTCCCCATGGAAACACAAGCCAAACTTCCTCCCCAACACAACATACTTTTTGACTTCCATTCTGAAGTTAAGACATTCTTTAAAATATATAGGTTGGTTTAATGTAGCAGTTTCCATAATCCAATGTCTCTCAGGAGCTATTGTTTTTTTTTTATTCATTAGCATTTAAAAAATTCAAAGTCAACAAAACACCATACAGGATGCAGACACCCTGTGCATACCCCATCTTCATGGGTTTTTTTAAATTTATTACTTTTCTCTTTCTTTGAAGACTTTATTATTTTATACTTTATTTTCATGACTGTCTATATGCATTTTCTTTTTAGCATCTAAATACATTTTAAAACATATCGTACCTATTTGTGGGTTCTCTGAACACCCACATCCTCTTGACTACTTGAGCCAAATTTTAACCTGCTAGGAATCGGGGAAGGAACTTATGCAGAACAGGAGTCAGGAGACAGGAACGGAAGCAGGAGCTGTAGGAGAATGATGCTTGGTGGCTGGCTATGCATCACTTAGTCAGCTTGCTCTCTTATAGGCTGCGGGACCACCTGCTAGAAATAGCACCCCCACAATGGGCTGGCCCTCCTCCATCAACCATTAACCAAGAGAATGTCCTCCAGGCGTGCTCTGTCTTCTGGAGGCATTTTCTCAGCTGAGGCTCTCTCAGAGGACTCTTACCTGCATAGTATTTACCCTTATATCTGTGTAATTAACTGGCTCCTTTATGGAAGCTTCTTTTTGTTCCTAATGACAGCTTGTCCCTTGAAGCCTGTTCTGTATGACAGTAGTGTAGACACTTTACTAATGTCTGCTGTTTGCATATTATGTCTTTTCTTTCAACCCACATAGGTTTTGTCTAGTGTTTTTTATTTTGTTTTGAGAAAGTGTCTTACTGTATATCCATAGCTGGCCTGGAACTCCATTATTTAAATCAGGCTAGGCTTGCTATCACAGAGATTCTCCTGCCTCTTGCTCTCCAGATTTAAGGCATGAGCAACCTTGCCCAGCTTACATGGTTTTAAAAATATGAAACATACATAATCATGAAGTTGGTTTTTTTAAATTTTAAATTTAGTTTGATAATCTTTTCTTGTGTGTTTAACTCGTTAATACTTAATGTAATTATTGACATAGTTGGATTTGTATCTTTCACAATGTGATTTGTTTTGTATAGATTTTATATACTTTTGTGATTATATTTTAGAATGTCCTTTTAATAAAGTTTTTGAGTGTGTTATGAGTCATTTTCACAAAAATTTTTTTCAGGACTCATATCAATATGTACCTCAGAATAATAGTGATGAAGGTCCAGTAATGGGGAGAGACTTTGCCCAGGATAATTCTATTCATTCTCTATGTTCCTGCGTGGTTACAGATGTAGTTTTCACATCAGTGTATGTTATACACAAGCGCGCTGTGTTGTAAATACAGCTCCCTGTGTTTCCCAGATGAATTGAGGATGTCTAGGGTAGTGTGGCTGCCCACATCCATATTCTCTTAGCTCATCTTTTAAATGCACTGCGAGTAGAGAGGGATACTTCTAACGTCTTTTGTGCTGACTTCCTTTGTCTGTCGTCATGGTTACTTCTTTTCTTCATAAGCTCAGATTGTTATTGGCTGGTGTCGTTTGCATGTTCCACCACAGCTTCAGTCTCTTACTCCTTTTGTTGTGTCATATCTGTCACACCATTAAAGTGTGTGTGTGTGTGTGTGTGTGTGAGTGTGTGAGTGTGTGTGTGAGTGTGAGTGTGTGTGTGAGTATGTGTGAGTGTGTGAGTGTGTGAGTGTGTGTGTGTGTGAGTGTATGTGTGTGTGTGTGTGTGTGAGTGTGTGTGTGTGTGAGTGTGTGTGTGTGAGAGTGTGTGTGTGTGAGTGTGTGTGGGATGTTTAACTGAATTTATTTTTTTCCTTCTATTTGTTTAAATTTAAGTGAGTAACAATGTTGTTTTACATGTCAATCCCAGTCCCTCTCCCTCCTGTCCTCCCCTGTCCTCCACTGATCCCCCATCCCATCCTTTCTGCTCCCCAGGGAGGGTGAGGCCTTCCATGGAGGTTCTTCAAAGTCTGTCATATCATTTAGAGCAGGGCCCAGGCCCTCCCCCATGTGTCTAGGCTGAGGGAGTAGCCCTCTATGTGGGATGGGCTCCCAAAGTCCATTTGTATGCTAAAGGTAAATACTGATCCATTACCAGAGGCCCCATAGACTGCCCAGTCCTCCTAACTAACACCACATTCAGGGGGTCTGATTCTGTCCTATGCTGGTTTCCCAGCTGTCAATCTGGGGTCCCTGAGCTCCCCCTTGTTCAGGTCAGCTGTTTCTGTGGGTTTCTCCAGCCTGGTCTTGACCCCTTTGCTCATCACTCCTCCCTCTCTGCATCTGGACTCCAGGAGTTCAGCTCAGTGCTTAGCTTGGGTGTCTGCCTCTGCTTCCATCAGCTACTGGATGAGGACTCTAGGATGGCATATAAGGTAGTCATCAATCTCATTATCAGGGAAGGGCATTTAAGGTAGCCTCTCCACTATTGCTAAGATTGTTGGTTGGAGTCATCCTTGTAGATCTCTGGACATTTCCCTAGTGCCAGATTTCTCTTAAATCCTATAATGGTTCCCTCTATTATGATATCTCTTTTCTTGCTCTCCTCTATTCTTGCAATTTTACAATGATGTTAATGATATTTAAGTGTGTTACAGGCTGGCTGGATGTCCGCCTTAGTGGGTAAAGGCACTTTCTGCCAAGCCTGACGACTCCAGTCTGATCTTCAGGGCCTACAGATGGAGGGAGAGAGCTGACCTTAACAAGTTATCCTCTGGCCTCTAGAATGTGCTGTCACATACAAGCACACACACGCAAACATGTAAAGAAATTATGATTTATTTTAGGATAGGTCTGATCATAGTTCTGTCCTTATTTATCTGGAAATGTCTATTTTGTTTTCAGCTCTGAAAAATAATTTTCTAGACATACAGCTTTTTTTTACTATCATTTTACTACATCCTGGCATCTTAGTTTTCATGAAAAATCAGCTACTGACTCTTCTACCTTTGGGCTGACGGGTTATTTTTCTTCGCCTGCTTCCATGATAACTGTGTCTGCCAGATTTAGGTGTCTGCCCATCATGTATGTTAGTGTGGGTATTTATTGTGATTATCCCAATTGTGACTTGTTGACTCCTTGTTGTTCATGAACTTAATGTTTTACATTAAATTTGGATTTTTTTCATTAAATAATGGCAATTCAACCATTATTTTTAATGCATTTTTTCTGTTCTCAATTGTTATGGGCAGACCCTCATTCACCCTAGCCTGTGTCCGTGCCTCATCTGTGGGACTTTTGAATGTATTACCTTACACAGGAAAGGGAAATTTGCCTATGTGATTAAGATTATCTGGAAGTATACATTCCTTATTTGAAGATTATCCTAGGTTCTCTATGTGTGTCCTTAATAACTACAAGTCTTTTAAGAACTTTTCCTGGCTGAGATCAGAGTTGGAGGGAGATGTGGCCGGGTTGCTACGTAGCAGACTTCCAGAAGTTGTTATAAAACTGAACCCAGATTCCCTTTAACTGGAGGGCCATCTCCCCATTGCACTCTCTTCTTAGCTCCTGGTACCACTGTTTAACTTTGTGTCTCTGTGGATTGGGAGATTTCCCCCTAGGTGAGATGTACGCGCCTGCCCTCGCCAGCAAGGAAGACGTGACTCCGGGTAGATCTTCTTCATGCAGTTTTAATCAGGATCCTTTAAACATGTTTCTTCTGGCCCGCAAGGAGAGGGGGGGGAACCCCTTCACAGGCTTAAATACCCTTGCACTAACCAACCCCAGTGAGCCATGTGGACCCTGCAGATAGGCTACTCTAATGCGGAAGCAGACAGGCTGAACAGACTTAACCAATTAAGGGCTTGTTTACCCAGAGAGCCCTCACCAGCGGGAAGGTGTAAGGCTGAAGCCAGTGACACTTTAAGGCGTGGCACTACGAGGCTCTCTACAGTGAGACAGAAATACTGTCCTGCTAGAGGCTTCATTTTGGTGCAGTATAATCCATGTCCATGCTGCAATTTAGTCTACAGAACCATAAACAAGCACTTGCTTGAGAGACTAACATGATTCCTATCTCCAGCCTCTCTTTCGGATGCATGCTCGATTTATTTGATGGTAAGCTGTGTCCTTGCCTGGTTTGGGGTTTTTGTTGTTGTTACTCCTCCTCCTCCTCCTCCTCCTCCTCCTCCTCCTCCTCTTCCTCTTCCTCTTCCTCTTCCTCTTCTTCCTCCTCTTCATCTCCCCCCCCCTCTCTCTCTCTCTCTGCATTTATTCTACAAGTTGGAAACATCCTCTTGGTCTCTTGGTCTGCCTTCAAATTCACTGATTTTTTTCTTCAACAAGTTAAAATCCATTACTGACCCTTCTAGTGAGTTTTTTGATTTGGCTGTTACTTTCCAATTCTAGTATTCCCATGTGATTGTTTTTACTTTAGAATTTTACCTGTGAGTAGTTTCATTTGGTGAGTCATTGTTCTCATACTCTCCTTTAGCACGTTAAGCATAGATTCATTGGACTATTTTAGCTTCCACATCTGAGTAAGATCATATGGCTGGCCAAATGACTCAGTGGGTAAAGGCACGTTCTGCCAGGCCTTTCTATGTTTAGATAATTTCACTTATCAAGATCTCTCTCATGTGCATCCATGTTGTTGGATGATGAGATTTCCTTTCTTTAAAATGTGTCTGGTAAAAGTCATCATTTCCGTACCCCACATTTCTCAGCCAACTCTTCATGAGTGGGTATTGTACACCGAGGTGGTTGTCCCTCTGTCGTTGGTAACACTGCAGTAAACATTGGAGAACAAAAAGCATCTCTTTGAGGTCTTGATTTCAATTCTCTTGAACAAAACGCCAAAAGTAAGACTCCTAGGTCATGTGTGAATTCTGTTTAAACGTTTGAGTCATCTCTGCTCTATTTTCCATGGAAATAAACTGATTTTTTTTTCACTAATATGCTGGAACTCCTTCCTCTGCCTCTTCACCAACATCTTCTTTTGTGTCCCTAATGGCAACGTTGATGTGTATGAATGATGTCACATTGTGGTTTGGCTCAGGTTTCTCTGATGGTTAGTGATGTTTAAACACCTGTGTATATTCCTGACAGCCACCTGGATGTCATCTTTGGGAGAGATGCTTATTTAAGTCCTGTGTCAATTTTCAAATATATTTATTATTTGGCAGCTGAGTTTAGGAGTTCTTTATATACTGTTGTTGTAATCCCTTTATTAGATAAGGGTTGCTTTTTAATGTTTTATTTATTCACAAACAAGTTCTTACACACACACACACACACACACACACACACACACACACACACACGCTCCCGCGCGCACACGCACACACAGAGTATACCTCAATCCTGCTTACCCCCAATGCCTTCTCCTATCTCTCCCAGACAGCCTCTCTCAACATGACCCCTCCCTCTTCCACATCCTCTTCAGTTTTGTTTACCTCACTCAGTCCGTGCTGCTGACGGGTCTTCGCGGTTAGCTATGTGCAGCTACCTAGAGCTGCTGTGAACTCAAGGGTGCAACAGTATGTCACATCCAGGAAACGATACTTCAGAATACTGCTTTTACCTTCCGGCTCTTACATCCATCCCACCCCTCTTCCTCTGTATCCCTAAGCCTTGGTGGGGTTCTATAGCTGTCACACTGAGGGCCAACCATTCAACAGTCATTGAACAGTCAGCAGCACGTTGACCAGTGATGAACCACCGCACTGACAGCTGCCCTCAGTAGAAACTCCTCACTGAGTGATGATGGTGTTCTCTTTTAATCCCAGTACTCAGGAGGCAGAGGCAGGCAGATCTCTGAGTTCAAGGCCAGCCTGCTCTACAGAGTGAGTTCCACAATAGCCAGGGTTGCATAGAGAAACCTTGTCTTGTCTTCAAATCACCTCCCCCACCCAAACATAAAAGAACAGAGAAGAAATTTCTTGGCTCGGGTTGACAGCTCTAATTCTAGGTGTAACCATGAATGTTTAGAAGGCCCTGTGAGAGCCTACCCACTTTGCAGACCAGCAGCAAGTTTCCGGCTAGGGCTGTGATCTCCGGAGCCCCGTCTCTTGACCAGGCTTGCAGTGCCTGGAGGAGCCTCTTCCTTTGAAACGGGCCCTGAATCCAATTTAAAAAGTGGAGACACGAGGTTCTTCCTACCTCCTGCCATTCCCTACATTGCCTTTTCATGGCCAGCTGTTTGATCACTTCCCAGGCCTTACAGTTTTGTTTAGTTGTACTTGTTTATTTTGACGTTAGGTGTGATATAAAGAAAACAGGATGAAGACGTTGCCAAGGCTAATGTCAAAGAGTACGTTTTTACCTAGGAACCTTATGATTTCAGTTTTCAGACTGAACTTTGTCTTCTAGTTCCAGAAGCCTTGTGCATGGTGAGGAATCCATTTCCCCAACATTTTAAAGAGGAGACTACCATCCCTTCGCTTGTGGTGTCCCTTCACTTTATTTCTGTACCCATTATTCTATTATCCTGGCCCATATGTTTGCCTTTATATCTTTGCCATGCGATTTTGATTACTGTGACTTTGTAATATAGAAGAATTAGAGAGTGTGATACAGCTGAAATTATTTTTTCTTGTTCAAGCTTGCCTTCCCTCTGGATCTTTGGTTGTTGCATATGAATTTTGATACATTTGTCCTTTTCTGCGTAATGTCGTTGAAATGTTGCTAGACTGTATTGAATCTATTTATCGCTTGGGTAAATAGAACTTTTTGACAATACTAATTCCTTTAGTCTATGATCATAGGAAACCTTTCATTTACTTGTATTTTCTTTCATTACTCAGCGTCTTAGAGTTTCTGTTGCTGAGATGGAACACCATGGCCAAAAAGCAAGCTGGGGAGGAGAGGGCTTGTTTGTCTCACACTTCCAGATCACAGACCATCATTGGAGGACGCCAGGTCAGGAACTCGAGCAGGGCGGGAACCTGGAGGCAGGAGCTGACGCAGAGGCCATGGAGGTTGCTGCTTACTGGCGTGCTCTCCTGGCTTGCTCAGCCTGCTCTCTTACAGAACCCAGGACCACAGCCCAGGGATGATAACACCCACGGTGGGCTGGGCCCTCCCCACTGATGGATAATCGAGAAAATGCCCCACAGCTGGATCTCAGGGAGGCTCCTTCCTCTCTGATGACTCAAGCTTGTGTCAAGTTGACACACAAAACCAGCCAGTGCATAGTATGTGACACTTTCCATGGGGCAGATACTTCACCCTCCTTATATTTGTTCTGTAGTTTTTACTTTATCATCAGTGTGTATGTTTTATGCCATTCCATTTGTTCAAGTGTTCTTCATCAGGTTGTTGGTATTTCACAGTGCATAAAAACCCAACTGCCTGTCCTTCCCTCCCTCCCTCCCTTCCTCCCTCACTCCCTCCTCCCCTTCCTTCCTTCCTTCCTTCCTTCCTTCCTTCCTTCCTTCTTTCCTTCCTTCCTCTATTTTTTCTGTCCTGCAACTTGTGGTGATATATTATTTATGATTTATTAAAGCTTGCCTGAGGGTTCAGAATGCAAAGCTAGCCACAAGCCGTAGAATCAGGCACTGGTGGCTCATACCTTAAATCCCAGGACTCAGGAGATGGGCAGATGGATCTCTCTGAGTTCAAGGCCATTTTGGCATATACAAGAGTTAAGAGTAGCAGAGTCCAAGCCTTTAGTCCCAGCACTAGGGAGGTGGAGACAGGAGTGTCATGGCTGGGCAAGAGAAGACAGGAATTCACCTTTTGCCTACAAGGATTGGTGGAGTCAGGACTGCCATTTCAGCTGGGTAGAGATAAGACCCACTGGTTTGGCTGCTTTGCTTCTCTGATCATCAGTTTAAAGCTTGAACCCCAGTATCCGTTCCTGGGTTCTTATTATTTGTATTATAGCAATTTTACTGGGTTTAGTAAATAGTTCTAAAAGGTGTTTTGGTGTGTGTATGTGTGTGTGTGTGTGTGTGTGAGAGAGAGAGAGAGAGAGAGAGAGAGAGAGAGAGAGAGAGAGAGAGAGAGAGAGAGAGAGAGAGGGAGAGAGAGAGAGTGCACTTCAGGCTTCTCATTTTGGTAAGGGGATTATTCCATATGCAAAGAGAGACGATTGTTATTTCTTCTTTGGATGACCTTATTTATCTTGTCTTGCTTAATTTCTCAGGTTAGAACAATAATGACTAGAAATGGGTACGATGAGAAGGATGCTTCCTTGTCTACTCCTGATTTAGAAGAAAACTGAGAGCATATCATCTTTGGGAAGTTAGCTGTGGTCCTGGTCCTATATGGCCTTTATTTTGTTCACATGCATGCTTTCTCCGTCACATTTGCTGAGAGTTTATTATCGTTCGTTTGTTTGTTTATGGAAATGAGGTCTCATGATGTAGCCTAGGCTGGCTTTGAACTTGCTATGTAACCCAGTCTGGTCTTGAATTTGCAATCCCTCTATCTCAGCTTCACTGTCATTGGTATTTGAGGCATGCAGTACCACCCCTGGCTCGAGAATTTCTATTTTGAACAGATGTTGAAATGTTGTGTGTGGTTTAGTATTGGGTCTTGCTGTATTATTCAAACCAGCCTGCAACTTTACTATATAGCCCAAGATAGCCTCAAACTCATGGCAATCCTGCCTCAGCTCCTAAGTGCCGCCATGACAGGCCTGAGCCACTGTTGCATAGCCAGACGGTGCATTTTATCAAATGCCTCTTCTGTATCTGTGGTGAGGATCAGCTTTCTCTTTCATTCTAATACAGTAATGGTGTCCCTCCTATCTGTAAGTTCTCAAATGGTGAACCATTATTGAATGATAAGAATAAAGCATATGGACTCATCTCATGGTGTAACGTTGTATTTTGTAGAATTTACCAGGGGAGACATCAAGTCTTGGACTTCTCTTTGCTGCACAGCCTTTGAATACTGATTTACTTCCCTCCGTCTGTCATTATTGTTCTGTGTAGATTTATTTTTTCATAATTCAGACAGGTTGCGTATGTTGAGAAATTTCTCTTTACATGAGAGTGCGGGCGGTGTGCTAACATGATTGCCCTCCTTCCTCTTCTCCGATGCACTGTGTTTGTTCCTATGAAATCAGTTGCATTGGCTCCCGTTAATTTTATTCAAGTCCTCTATTCTTCAGTCTAGCCAAGGGTTCTTGATTTTATCTTTAAAAACATTGGGTTCTGACCTTACCTCCTTTCGTAGGCTAACTTGTGGCTTAGCTTGTTGCCTTTACTTCCTTGGGTGTAAGCTTAGTTTCTGGAGTCCCCACTGTTGTTATCGCTATAAAGTTTCCTCTTAACAACTGTTTTGCTGCACACTGCAAGCTCCAGTATGCTATGTTTCCATTCTTACTCGTCTCAAGATACATTTTTATTTCTCCTTTGAAATTGGCTACATATTTGTGCATGTTCCAACTTTCCCCTTCTTATTGGTCTCTAGTTTCATACTGTTATGATTAGGAAAGACATTTAATATGATTTAAATCTCCTTAAGTTTATTAAGACTTTTGTGGCCTAACATATGATATCCTAGAGAATGTTCTGTGTGTTGGGGAAGGATGTTTCATTCTGCTTCTGCTGGATTGAACAGTCTGTTTATTTTAGTTAGTTTTGTTTGGCTTAAAATTGGTATTCATGTCTATTGTTTTCAGGCTGGCTGATCTATTCATTGCTGAAAATTATCACTGTTTTGCTGTTTATTTCCCCCATCGGCTCTGTTTAATTTGGGTGCTCTTGTACTGGGGGTATTATGCTTGTAACTGTTAAACAGGATTTATTTTTCTTTTTTGAGACAGGGTGTCACTACATAGCCCTGGGTGACCTTGACTCACAGAGATCTGCCTGCCTCTGCCTCCTAATTGCTGAGATTAAAGGTTTGTTCCACACGCATGGCTGCTGCATAATTTTGATGAATGGAACCCCAAGTCATTATAGTAGTGCTCTCTGTCTCTTGTGATAGGTTTTATAGTTGGCGTTTACTTGTTTTGTTTTCTAAGAAAAGCCCAGGAAGTCCATAGGGGTTGGGCAGAGGTTAGCCAGCCAGTATTGTGATTCCATGAGCTTATCAGGAGTTAGAAGGTTCTTCATGCCTCTGCTTTAGCCGTCGGGGAAACCAAGGGAACAGGAGAAGGAGAAGGATGAAGCCCCCAGTGGGCAGAGTGTTAAGCATTTTATCTGACCACACACTTTGAAATGAGACCTTAAGACTAGGGGATACATAAATCCTTTGGATCCCTTTTCTTTTCTCTCTTCCGTCCCCTTGGTACCCCCTCCCCTTTACCTCTGTCTCCACCTCTCTGGTTGACACAATCCAGCCTAGCCCATACCCTCCCCTCACAGCCTTCTGAATGCTGGCGTATAAGGTCTGCATGGCCATGCATAGGCACCCTTAGTTACCATTCGCATGCAGTAGTTTCTTCTGCCCGTTCCATGGGAACAAAGGAAAACCTACTCAGGCATTTTAGGGCAGGGACCTCAAACCCAGAAGCTCTTCTCCTCGCTCCAGAGGGTGCATGGGAAGAAGCTGGGCATGCCTTCGGTTCTGACGGCAGATCTGTCTTCCTGGCCAGGGACCAGAAACGCCAAACAACGTTGAAGGGCACCGGCTCCTGTTCTGGCTTCCTGTTTTCCTGTCTCTTTCCCTCTTCGTCACTGTTCAGTGAGCACAGATTCTTTGAAGGTGTGTGAGCGGACGCTTCACTGGCCCTTGAAGGTGTGTCCACGACTCTAGCCCAGTCACACGGACGGAATGGCCATCTACCTCCCTATGATTCTAGTGACTAAAGGCCTAGTTAGCCCCTTGACAAAGACCTTTGAGAGCTCTGCTTGCGTTTAAACTGTCGTCTATGGTAAAACCCTTTCTGAAACGTATTCACGTTTGGGAGGAGGACGACCAGGGACCCTTAGTTCTCAGTGGCCCCCAGCCCCATTCACCTTCCCAGCACGCACTATCACCTGCCCTTGACGACACACCCCACACGCCTTTCACCTCCACTTTGTGTGTGGGTTCTAATGCCCACTCTGGGCTCTGTGTGTTTCCTTTTCATTTTAGCCACCACACATTTTAACAGGTCGCTCACTCTGTGTTTTCACTGAAGAATTTAAACCGAGCACATTTAAGGCCATTATTGACCTTAAGAGCTTGTGTGTGCCATTCATTCCCTGACTTATACTGTCTTTGGCTTTTTCTTCTCTGTTGTCTTACTTTGTGATTTGATTTCTTTTCTTTTGGAAGCAACAGGTTTTTGTTCCTTTGTATTTTCCCCAGGTTTTTCTAATGTGTCACAAGATTATACAGAAAAAATATATATTTATATATATACACACACGTATCTTATGCTTACCTTTCCATTTCTAAAATACGTGTAACAGTCGATTCTAAAGCAGATACAAACTTCAGCCCTTCAGTCATTCTTGTGACATAAAACTTTACACTTTTCAATAATGTGTCTAAAATATTGCACCTACAGTTATTTCTAATACTTCACCAGCAGATTTTTGGTGGCCATTGAAGATGGGTCCCTCCATCTTCATCAGCCAAGAATGGACAAGAATTGCTACTGGGGCTTGGCAGTCCTGTATCAGCTGTCACTTCTGGCCCTATATTACCCGTCAATGCTACTAAAGCAAATTAGAAGATAGAGATTAGAAGAGGGGACAGTTTTACATCGGTGCTTGGGGAAATGGAACAGAGACTAGTCTCAAAGCACAGCAGTCCCCAATTTCCTGAAAGGGAAGGGTCTCCAGGTGTTCACGGAGACACCGGTGGAAGATGTCGTGCTGCACAGAGCCCCTTGTCCCTCCACAGGCCATCGGCCAAATCTGTCCTGCAGAGGTTTGCTCTACAGGGCGTGTTCACGCCAGGACCACTCCATATGCCCCCATTAACACTCTGACTTTTCAGGTAGAACGCAGTAGGTGACGGAAGCAGAAGCCATGGCAGTTGCCCGTCCTTAGAAGTTCAAATACAGGGGCAGGGAACGGGAGGAGAGGAGGGAGGAAACAGTGATCCAGAGGTAAAATAAATAAAATAAATTTACTAATAAAAAAGTTCAAATACCATGTGAGAAGAGGGAGAGAGCATTAAAACTTCCCCTGAAACTCCAGTGGCTGTTGGTTGTTAGCCCCCAGCCCCGTTCACCTTCCCAGCACTCAGACTATAGCCACAGCCGAGGCAAAAAGCCAGGAGGTGGAAATCACGGGACCTGGTTGAATTCAGGCAAGGGAAGGTTATTTCCTCCTGGTGAAGCAACACCTTTTACTTTATTTTTCAGATTCGTTTTGATTATTGCTGCAATTCTTTCTAATCTGCTAATCTGTTACATATTACTCATCCAAAGAATGGGATCTGAGTCATGTCTCCAGCCCGGGTAGAGACATGGCGTTCTGAACTGGCTGCAAGGTCAAAAGTTTACTATGTAGCAGAAGGCCGCACATAGTGTCTCCTCTAAGAGTCATCCATCGGGACTGCCAGTCAGGAAGGGAGGGCATGGGGAGGCGGGAGTAACACCCCGCCTAGGGTTAGGACATTCTGAATTTGTGTGTATGCTGACTTTGGCAGGCCAGTTTTGCATCTTTGTGTGTTTTTATGCTGAGAATTAACAGCCCATCGCCCCACTGTTGTTGTAAGCAGATCTCCTGAGGAATCTGTTGAGGAATTCTCTTTTATTCTCTTGGGGAGAGCCTCTTCTGTCATCCATTTCAGAGTCCGAGGGCAGCTTTGCTGTGAAGTGTTCTTGGTTGAAAGTCCTCCTTTCAACACTCTGCATTTATGCTGTAACTCTGCTGAGCTAAAATGTTTCTGGTGAGAAACCTGCTTATAGTGTTGTAGTAGCACGGGCTTTCTCTTACTGCAGTGAGTCTTTTTTTTTTGGGGGGGGGGGGGCCTGGTTTCAAAGGTGTTTGTTACTGATTTCTAACAATATGGGTGAAAACTTAACTCCAGTGTGTTTGGAGCACTCTGGGCATTGTGTGTGTTCCTCCCCTCCACAGGCTTTATTTTCCTTCTCTAAGCTAGCTTTCTACCTTTGTTTTTTTTTTTTTTTCAGTTCTCTCTAAATAGGCCAATTGCTTCACTTTGGGGGTTCTTAATCTCAGCAATAATTTCATTTAAAAATAAGCTTGAAAGGAAACTCAAGGACCATTTTGCTAGAGTTTGAGAGAAGGAAACAAGGCAGGCACACGGCAATAGGCCTTGGCACTGTCAGGAGAGAACTGGAGAAGAGAAAAGGCCATGCAGGCTGCAATGGAGGTCTACAGGCAGCCACGTGGCAAAGGGCTTCTAAGGAAGTGTAGCACAGAAAGCATGCTTGGCTCTGGGTCAGCGTCTGAAAAAATGAAGGAGAAGAGTACAAGTTCTGTTGTCTGAGTCCTTACTAGCATCGTGGCCCTCCCTGCGGACGTAACAAGCATCGCCAAAGCTGCTTCTGGGAAGGAGATGTGCACTGCCTCATTAGGGGGACAACGATCCCTGAAATGCCAGGTCTGCACCCTAGGCAAGAACAAAGCCCAGCACCTTCACCTTTTCATATAGTAACTTGAATCCCATGACGAGACAGCAGACATTTACATCTCTAGTGTTACCCAAGGATGAGAAGTAGCGCCCGAAGCTTCAGTAGCCACCGGCTGCCGTCTCCCTTTCTCGTCTGGGAGTGGCAGTTGATGCTGTCTATTACAGTTTTTATTTCATGGTTACGGTGTTCACCCTGAGAACTTGTGCTGGTTTCTTCCACCTCTCTTTGCTGGATGGTTTATTTTGTTCACGTATCATTTTCATGAAGCTGCCTCTTTACGTCCTCTTGCAAACTGATCTACTTTAAGATTATGATGTTGAATTCTTTGTCAGGCAACTTGTAGACCTTTATTACCTTATGGCCAACCACTGAAGCTTCTGTTTGGTGTTTTTATGTTTTTTAAAAGTTGCTTTGCTATCTTTATATTTGGGGAAGCAGGCATTGCCCTGTTCTGATTGGTTTACCACCATTCAGCCCATGGAGGGATTCTAGGGTTCTTTCGGGCCTTTTATAGGAATGTGCCCACTCATTCTTTTTGAGGAAACCAGGGAACTAGGGCTATATGCTTTCTCCCAATTTGGCAAATTGAGGTTTGGGTTCCTGTTTATTTATCATAGAGTGATGTCCTTGGATATTTAAAGTTTTGCATCATTTCTCAACTGCATAGAGTTACTGTGGCTACTGGTACCCATGTATAGCACACACAGACAATAGGCAAGAGATGGATGCAGTTTTAGGGTTACTGGCTAGTTGGAGGGGTTCTATAGGTGAGGACTTTTAGGGAAGGCTCTTAGTGAGTCTTTAGCCTGTTTTAGGACCAGGATTGGTTGTTGAGATCACCATAGTATTTGCTGTAATACTGTGTTTGCTGAACCCTCATTGCCTGGGTGGGGAAAACAAATAATGGAGTCCCCCAAACAAATATTCTTGATATTGCACAAACAAACAGTAAGGCAAAAGCAACTTGGAAGTTAATTTATTTTCATAGAAAATGTGTACCAGGATTCATCTTCAGTTAGGTTTTATTCTGACACAGGTGGTGACTGAGCCTCTCCCCCCATTGGCTGGGGTCTGGCCTTGTAGGCTTTCCACTGGTTGGATTTAAAAGTATTTGGCACAAAGGAAAGGAGGTGGATGGAGACAGCTGCTCTAAGCCATCATGTTCCCGGAATGCACAGGATCTTCTCATAAAGTTTTACCAGGTGGGGGAGATTTATGAATATTGGCCCTTGGCAGGCTAGCTCCCTTTGATGGAAAAAGAAAACCTTCTTACAGGGGTGTGGTCAAAGTGGGTCTCTCAGGCAGGGCTGTATAAAGTCACATACTTGTCTTCCCAGCCTGCCCCCACGGGAATGGAACCCGTGGTCCAGATCTGTAACAGGTGATCGCAGGAGGTATCAGTCCCCAGTGTTAAGATACAGATTCCTACTTTAAAAGATGATAAATTTTCATAAGAAGTATCTTGATTTCTTGTATGCTCTTTACATCAACTTCTAGAATGGTAGTTACATTGCCATTTTGTTTTGTTTTGTTTGTTTTGTATTTGAGACAGGGTTTCTCTGTGTAACTTTGTAGACCAGGCTGGCCTAGAACTCAGAGATCCACCTGCCTCTGCCGCCCCAGTGCTGGGATTAAAGGTGTGTGTGTCACCACTGCCTGGCTCACCATTATTTCAAGAGATGACCTATCAAGTTTTTTCATGTAGATATTTTGTAATTCTCATTGCCTAATCAAATTTTATTCCTCATAATTTCAAATGGTTGTTTTTTTGTTTTTGTTTTTGTTTTTGTTTTCAATTCTAGCATTTTCTCCAAATTTACCACTCAGGGCTTGGTATTCTCCTTTGAAGCAGGGGTTCTCACCCCTCCTTTTTACCCTCATTTTAGACAGAATCTTTGTAGCCCTGGCTGGCATGGAATTTCCTACGTAAACCAGGGTGGCCTTGCAGCCACAGAGCTCTGCCTGCCTCTGCCCTCCAAATGCTGTAGTTAGAGGTGTGTGACCATGCCTGGCTCTCCTTATCTCCAACCCACCATCATTCCTTATCTCTGCTGTCAGTAATGAATTTTAAGTTCTTATTTTTCCCCAAAGCTGGGTTCTTATTTCACTGTTATGTGATCATTTTTTTTCTGATTCCATTTGTCTAGGTTTAATCAGTAGTGGACCCTCGAGTGACATTTCCACGTATCATTTTGGTTTTTTTTTTTCTCATTGTGTAGCTCTGGCTGACCTGGGATGTGCCATGTAGACCAGGCTGGCCTAGAATTCATAAAGATCCCCTTGCCTCTGCCTCCTGAATGTTGTTTAAGGAGTGTGCTACTAATTCAGACTGTTTTGTTTATTTGTTTTAAATTTAATGGGAAATTGAGATTTTTTTTTAAAGCTCATTTCATATTCATCATAACACAGTCATTTTTTGGGGAGAAGACCCAGCTAATTTCAGAGAGAGATGCGGTTACAGACTACGTTACCCAGAACTTCAATACGGAACAAATAACCCCGAGGCAAACAATTTATAAATTGAAAGGGAATGTAACAGAGTAGAACTGTTTGCCAGGTGGAGGTATGTAATGTAGCTTGTTGTTTTCCGCCAGCCCGCCCACCGCCAGTCTGGCATGCTGGCCCCAAATAACACACAGAGACTCTGTATTTGATACAATCCTGTTGGCCAGTTACCATTATTGTTTATGAGCTAGCTCTGTCTTAATTATTAACCCATTTCTACTATTCTAAGTATTTCCACGTGGCTCATCTTACTGGAGAGCGGCGGCCCTGGCATCTTGATTCCTCCCTGGTCTACATCCTGACTCCTCCTTACTACTTCCTCTTTCCTCCTCCTGGTCTCTTAGCCCTGCCTATCTTGTTTCCTATTGGCCACAGTGCTTTATTAATTAACCAGTATGAGAAACATATTTACAGAATAACATCTCCCATCAATGTAGAGGCAAGAGAGTCAAGCATCCTACCTCAACCAGCCCCCCCCAGTGCCTGCTGGGAAAGAAGCTTTTAGCACATGGGCTTTGGGAGGGACACTCAGACCCTGACAATAGCGTTCCCCCAGTCCACAAAGGTTTCTTCATCTATTCGTTTAGTCCTTACCCAAGAATCTCCAAAAATCTTAACTGGTCCAGCACTGCTCAAAATTTCAAGTCAAGTCTCAGCTTTGAATTGTAACCCCCACCCCAAAAAAAGAAGTCGCACACTTCCAAATGCAGTAGCATGGGATAGACATTCCCATTTAAAAGGAATGGCAAGTGGCATCAGCTCAAAGCAGACCAAACTTCTGCAGTGAAAAAGCTGAAGCATCCCTGTGCGGTCTGGCAGCCCTCTGTGGGATGTGGGGCCCTAAGGACCTGTGCAGCTTCTCCTGGCAGGCTGATTAGCTGTAGCATTTGCTTATGGCCGCTCTGTTGGGCTGACTCAATTCTCTGGGGTGTCTCTCAGGAAGATTTGCACATTTCTGTTGTTGTGAGGTCTCTGTAGTTTTGGCTTCCTCGAAGTCTCCTGCATCACCCGGGAGGAGCTGCTCCACCATTGCTCGTCCCCTGCCGCAACGGCCTTCCTTAGGAGTCCCGGCGCAATCACTCACTATGGTGTGACATGCTTCATACTCTTTCCAAATCTACAGTGTGCGGGTGATGCCAAGGTCTGTGAGAAAAAACACCCATGCTCTCAGAGGCTCTACAGCTCTGACAGCTAAACTCCATGGAATGTATTCCTCAGGTGCTTTGGGAAGCACATGGAAGCTCAGGGATCTCTTAAAAAATAAAAACAAAAGATGAATTTAAAAAAAGAAAGGAACTTGACTTGTTTGGGGAGAATCCTGGACGGCTGTGGCCTAACCAGCCATTTCCAGCTTGTTAGTGGTTGGCCGCTTTCCAATTGTGCTGTACTTCTCTGATGCTCGTCCTGAGGTGAAAATGAAGGTTTCCTACATCACCAGCTCTTTCTTTCTGCTCCCGTTTCTCACTAAGTCTAAGAGCTGCCAGTAGTGTCCAGGCTGCCTCTACCCTCACCCCCCAGACAAACTACTTAGTCCATCAGCTTTTAACTGGGCTCTCTTTAACTGGTTTTGGTATAAACTGGATAGCCTCTACCCAATTTCCCAGTCTTCTTTTCCATCAAAAACCTTGTCAGCCCGTCCTTACTGTGCTTATTTATGCAGGCATTCTGTTCCTGGGGCTCTCAACAGTCACCCACAGGTTCACCCACAGGATTCTAGACGTGTCTCTGGGTTGGTGTCTACACCTTTCCCCATGCTGATTTATATGGATCCTAGTGGGGAAAAAAATGGCTTCCCTCAATTATCAGTACAGTTAATAATCCAATTTTACTATATATCCAAATTTGTTTCAGAATTTTGTTACTCATACCAGTACATACTGAAAGGGAATTTAAGTATTTGTTGGAAGTGGTCTTTAACCATCCAACCCCATCTAATACCGTGGATGTAAGGTCAATTCTGTGTTCAGAGTAACTGGGGTCTGTTCTTCCTTCTACTTCACTATGGTTCTGTTTTCATTTAAGACACACATGGGATCATTTCTCTGTTTTGCTTTATATTTTAGAACTTTTTTCTCATATTTACTTTTCTTTAAACATACAGAATGTTAACATGCTTACCAGAGTCAAAACAATACAAAATTATCCACAGAGAGGTATCACTCATTTCAAAATCCTCTGCTCAGTCCCTATTATTCCTTGGAGGTCAAGAATTACACTGGTTTCTGTTTCTGCCTGGTTATATACAAAGTAGAATTACATGTGTACCTATCTACATGTATACATTACACACACATATACACCTGCTGTGTTTTCTTTCTGTGATATGGATTATTCCATATCAATTTGAGAAGCTTTTCTTACTTTTATATAGGTAGGTAATGCCCAGCCTATTGATAGACTATTGATAATTCAATCATCCAAATTCTCTTTTTAAGGTTTTGTCTTTATGTGACCTAACATTTATGGGGCTCAGTGTGACATCTGGCTACAGATATAGACTGTGAAATTACTGAGTCATGTTGACTGACTATCACCTCACATAGCTTCTAGTTATTTGGCAATAACTAGAATAAATTCACTACAGTAAATTTAACTAGCCACTTTGTGGTAAAGGAGAACACCAAAACTTCTTTACTAATTGTAACTTTAAACCTGTTGATCAATCTGATCAACTAGCTTTCAGCATTTTTTACATTTAATACCAAAGTCACTTTATGTATATAAGTATATTTTTAATTGTTGGGTTGTTAGTATAAAATATTTTACATAGTAACATCAATTTTTATTGTGTTTACTCTTTGAATCATAAATTTAAAAGCATTTAATTAAAGCTAAGCCTATCCCTACTCATGCTTCAGAGAAATTCACCAATGTTTTCTTTTAAAAATTTGTATAACCACTCCCCCCTTTCTTTCTGTCAAGACATCTCATCTGTTTGGTGTTTATACTTGTGCCTGGTGCAATCCAGAGTATCTTAAGACCACTCAGAAAGCCACCTTCCCCCCCAAGTGCTGTGAATAGTGCCTCTGTTGCACACTAATTTCTCTGTGATAGGTCTTTTGCCAAACTTCCTATTTTGTCCAACTGGCCCATCTCTTCATGTTCCTGTGGTAAACTAATTAGAGCTCTGTGGTAGCATGGTGACACCCTTGACCTGTGTTTTCCTGTCCTCTGTGTACAGAGGTAGGACGTGGTTGCAAAGGATCTGTCACAAAGGGACTCACACCACCTCTCAGTGAAAAGTAGGCCAGAGATGGCCTATTCAGGTCTTTTGACCGGCTTTCGGAGTCTTGCTTTTAACGCTCTTAGGGAAGAGGAGTTGTGGCTTCCGTGGTATACTGGGGGAGGGGGGATGGTGGAGGGGAGACGGGGAAGGACTGAGGAGTCCTTGCTTCTGAGACACTCGAAACCGCCTTTGATTCAAAGTATGCCGCTCTCTGCGTTCTCTGAGCCAGATAATCCTAACCCTGGTAATCTAGAGCTGTGACGTTGATCCTAAAGAGACTCTTCACTCAAGAGTCCTCTGTTGTCTTCCCCTGTCCTTCATTTCCCACCTTCTCTTCCCTCACCAGAAACATTTCCCCAAGGGACTGTTTTGCCTTTCTTCTCTCTCCCTACTCATCCTTATTGCCACACCACTGTCCAGCCTAGGTCCAGATCCCATTTCCTACCGTCTGCCGTGGATCTTCATCTGGGGAGCTTATTGGACCGTGTGTCAAATACAACTTGAAGTGAATTCATCTTCCCATGCATAGATTTACAAACAGAAAAGCAAATCACACCAAAAAGAAAATGCTTCATCAAATAAGTATGTTAAGAATTTTGTTTTACACAACAATGGAAAAACTAAAGAAGTATCTTATTTTCTGGTTTTTTCAGATGCCAATTTTAAAGATATATTTATATATCATATAATGCTGGTGTCAGGGCAGAAATTTTATTGGTCTGCCCATTCATTCACTTGGCAATTCTGGGGACCAAACTTGGTATTTTGCATGTGTGAGGCAAGCAGTGCTCTAACCCTTTTTAAAGCATTTTGTGCTTGCAGTGGGTTACAGCAAATGAGTAGCAAATACACTGACAGACACCAGAGGGGAGAGGAACAAGAAGGAATGACAACAAGGACTAGAGAAGGCTGACGGTCATAGTGGGGAATGGCAGCTACCCTGAGGTGGAGACATGCCCTTGCCTCTTCCCACAGGAGATAACCAGTGGGTTTGGACTAGGATGTGGCTAAGGGACCACCTCTAGGAAGAGGTTTCACATTAAGATAATGCACTTTTCTTCCCCAGATTTTTTTTTTTTTTTGTCTTGACTTTGGTCATTCATATGCCTTCCCGGGTACTTTAGGCTTCCTCATTCTGTCTTTAAAGCACCCTCTATCCCAGCTCATCCCCCAACCAACCATCCCCCCATTCAGCTACTTGTCTGCCACTGACTGGACTACTTAACATCAAGCCCTCTTCCCTCCTCCTCTTGTGGGTAGTCATGAGATGGTGTGCCCTGGGGTTTTCTTTTAGACTCTAATGATGCTATCTATCCTTGGACTTCTGCTCCCTTTTAAGTTCTTTTATTAATGAGACTAAGGACTGTCAGGGAGGACTGTGATTCTCTGGTATCAGCAGGACTGGAACCTGTTACTAAGTGTGTGCGTCTGTGAACTGTCTACTACATGGGTCTCTTGATGTAACAATAACGACAAGCCCTCCGTCTTGATGTCTACACCCTGCTCCCCACTAAAACGAGCAGTGCTCCTCAGAAATGATGCTAGTTACGAGAAGGATGTGTGTACAGGAGAGTCAGATGTTATAGGAGTCAATAAAGTGCTCAGAAGTGGATGAAGAAATATTAAGGACATGGGGGTCAGTTTGGAAAAGTTCATAACAGCATAACAGGAAGCAAATGAGCCCATTAGTCAGTAGACGAACACAACCATGACAATGACAACAAAAGCCTAGTTGGGCCAATTAGTTAATTAGAAGTAAATGACAGAACCAGAAAATAACCACGGACCAGGGAAATGTCTCAATTAGAACGGGGTGCCATCACGAAGACCTGAGTTTGAGCCCCAACAGCTACAAAACAAATTTATTGGGAAACTGGATCCATGCCCTTGGAAATGTCAACTTTCGTGTTAGTAACAGCATAACAGATCAGATTTAGCACGAGCAGTGTCAGCACAGTGACTTGTATCTTCAGAAGTGAAGTTTTGAGGTCAGACTCATTACAGAGAGAAAATCTTACCATAAATGTTTAACCTGAATCTCACCACAACGTAGCAAGAAACACAATTTTGAAATAATACACAATGACCAGTTGGGATTCTTAAATAATGTCCAATGATATGAAAGAAGAAGATGGGGGAAATTAAACTCAATTTCAATTTTAAAACGTCATTAGCAGGGAGGGGAGGCAGGAGAGCTGGGTGACTGAGCAGCTAAGAGCAGTTGCTACTCATGCAGAAGACCTGGGTGTTGGCTCCTAGCGCCCACGTGGTAGCTGACTGGTGTAACTCCAGTTCCAGAGGATCTGCCACCCTCTTCAGATCTCTGATGACACTACATGCGTCTGCTATGTGTACATACATACATACATGCAGGTAGAACTCATACACAAAAAATTAAAATATTAAAAAAAAATGAAGCTGGGCACGGTGGCACATGCCTTTAATTCCTGCACTTGGAAGGCAAAGGCAGGCAGATCACTGAGTTCGAGACCAGCTTGGTCTACTGAGGGATTCCCAGGACAGCCAAAGCTACACAGAGAAATCCTGTCTTGAAAAACAAAACAAAAACAAGCATAAAGGTTCGACAGAAGAGTAACTGTTGGCTAGAGTACACTTTAAATTCTGCTCTTAAAAAGTCATTCGGTGTGAGGTGCATTCCTGTAATCCCAGCATTTGAAGCAGAAGCAGCATGACTTTAGGGACAGCCTGGGCTACGTAGGAAGACCCTTTCTGCATCCTCTACCATAGCCAAAGAACACTGTTAGGCAAAGTAACAGCGCTGAGTAAATACGTTAATTTATTTTTATTGTGACCCTTACTATAGTGTAGAGACTAACATGTTGTTTTGTTTTGTTTTTTGGAAAGATATATGAAACTCATTTCTCTTAACTGTCCATCAAGTGTTCCATCATTTTATGAAAATTCTGGTGAAAAGTAAAAATATCTGTGACTTTCAGATTAAAAGAGGATGTACTATTTAAACATACTGTTACCAAATAACATTATTAATAATGAGCATAGCTTTTGTGCCTCTTACCTGGACTGATTGGATATGGCATGCCTCGGAGATCTGAATATACCTCTGAGGGCCTTTCCAAAGCCATTGGTTCCTGCAGGCATAGGCTACTGTGATGAACAGATAACCCCTGTGGATTCGTGCTCTGATGGCATCACTGGAAGGTGGTGGAAGCAGCAGGCGAGCGCAGCCTTGCTGATTCTCTGTGCTGTTTGGTTGCTATGATCTGGGGCGCTCGCTCTGCTCTGCTGTTTGCATCGTGATTAACACCCAAAGTTTCTTAAACCACAAGCCAAAATAATCCATTCTCCCTGAAGTGGATTCTGGCATCTGCTCAGAGAAAAAGAGGTAATTAATACGGCATGCTTCCTGCACTAATGGAATCTCTTGGGTTCGTTCTTGTTAAATACCACCGAGTGAAGACACTCAGGCCTCCTTCCCAGAGCCGTACCAAACCCAGCATTCCCTCTCCTCAGCTCAGACCCACTACTCTAGCTAGAAGCAAAAGAACAATGGAAAAAGTTTGATCAATTAAAAAAAGATGATCAATTAAACCTCAAGCCAGAATCTTAACGTTTCTTTGCAGCTTTGTGACTTAAACTCATTTACAATTGAAATTTATCTCCAAAGAAATCTCACTCTACACAAATTATGTGATCTTTTTCAGTGTTTGAGACTTTTTGAGATTATTTTTTAAAATATTTAGGGTAAAACACAATTATATTTTTAACAAATTGACTCTTAAATTAAAAAAAAATTCATAAGTACCTTGAGTATTTAGTATAATTTTTAGATGAGTGTTAACAATGTTTTGAGTGATTATTTAAGCAATGCAATGTGTACTGAGCTAGCCTGTGGGTGAGCCTGATATAGATATTATTTGTAGTCTAGCTAAATAGTTACTAGCTTGACGGAAGATGTTATTCTGTAAATATGTTTCTCATACTAGTTAATGGATAAAGCACTGTGGCCAATGGGAAAGCAAGATAGGCGGGGCTAGGAGACAAGGAGGAAAGAGGAAGTAATTAGGAGGAGTCAGCAAGAGAGCGTGGAGAAAGCAAGATGCCAAGATGCCGCGCTGCGCTCGGATAAGATGACCACGTGGAAATACTTAGATGAGTAGAAATGGGTTAATCATTAAGACAGAGCTAGCCTATAAACAGTAATAGTAACTGGCCAACAGGATTGTATCAAATACAGAGTCTCTGCATGTTATTTGGGGCTGGCAGAAAACATACATGCTACACTAGCTAATTTATTACAATTTAAGTACAAGAAACTTATTAAAAGAAAGTATGGCTCAGTGATTAAGAGCACTGAGTACTCTTCCAGAGGGTCTGGGTTCAATTCCCAGCACCATAAGGCAGCCCACAACTGTATGTAACTCAAAAGATCTGACACTGTTACACAGACACACAAGCCACATAAAAATATAAATAAAAGATTAATAATAATAAAAATGTTAAATAATGAAATTTATACTAACTGGAAATTATTAAGTGGCAGAACAATGTCAATTGAAAATATACATTAAGTGGAAAAAAAGGGTTTGGCATATAGTGCAATTTTTTATTTTTCAAATGTAAAATGGTATTACAATTTTATTTTATATAATCAAAAAAGAAATGTATACGAGGGCATAAATAACCAGAAACTGCCCCAACTTTGTAACAGAGTATACTTCACATTCACACTCTTCTGTACACTTTTAATATAGCATGCTATTCTAGTACTTCTAAAATCAGAGCATATTCAAAGAAATAATTAACAATACAAAGGAAGCAGAATGTATGAAGCACCAAACGGTCCTGTGAATTCTGTAAGCTCAACCTCACAGGGCTGAAGAAGTCAGGCATGCACTCTAGAGGGGACACCCCAACCCCAAAGCCTTTCACGGTACACAGGAGACACTCCAACCCTAAAGCCTTGCACGATACACAGGAGACACCCCAACCCCAAAGCCTTGCATGGTACACAGGAGACACCCCAACCCCAAAGCCTTGCACGGTACGCAGGAAGTACAACTATTAGTTTATTAGTGGTGAGCAGACATCCTAGTCATTGAATATCCACCTTCTCTATTTTAGAAACATGCAGAAAAATTTAACTTTATTAGAATCACCAAATTGGAATTTGAATGCAACTACCTGGTTTGGATTTGGGTTGAGTCTATACTAAGTAAAGGCTCCGCTGAGCAGTCACGTGTTGCTCTTACAGGACTGTCTTCAGATGTTACTATTGCTCGTTTTTCCTTGCACTTTGATATTTTTTCTCTTCTGTATGTTTAGTGTTTGGGGTATTGCGTGTTGTGGAGAATTTCTATTCTGGCCCAGTCTATTTGGTGTTCTGTATGCGTCTCGCCCCTTGACAGGTAGGTACCTCTCCAGACTAGGAAAATTTTCTTGTGTGATTTTGTTGAAAATATTTTCTGTGCCTAGGTTTCCCCTCCTTCTATTCCTATTATTCATAGATTTGGCCTTTTTATAGTGTCCCAGATTTGCTGGATGTTTTGTGCCTGGGTTGTTTTAGATTTAACATTCACGTTGACCGAGGTACTTTCTTATCTGCGGCGCCCTGTTCACTGCTACTGTGTTTATAACAGTCAAAACTGAAAACAGCCTACATGTCCTTCAGTGGGTGAATGAGGAAATTAAATGAGGCATATTTACATAATGGATTATTACTCAGTTGTTTTAAAACCTGAAATAATGAAATTTGCAGGTAAATGGGAGGAAAATATCATTCCAAGTGAGGGACCCAGAAAGACAAATATGTATTTACGTCTACGTGGATGTTAGCTGTTACGTCTTCGATAAGCATGCTACAGTATAGCCACAGTGTTTGGGTACGCAGTAAAGGATGAGGGGTGAGGAAAGGTTCTCCCTAGGAAGGCAAAGTAGAACAGATCATATGGATGGATGAGGCAGGGACTGGAAGGGAAAATCAAACAGGGTGGGGGGTCGAGAGGGGGCAACATAGGGAGAAAGAGCTAAAACTATGTCATTTAAGGGGCCAAACGGAAATCACTACACTAGCGTCCTGACACACACACACATACATGAAGGCAATCTAAAGGGAACTGCCTTCTCACTAGACCATATTCTTGGTTTCCTTTCTCTTAGTGATGTTGTTAGAGTGTTTGTTTGTTTCATGGCAATCAGAGGGCCAAGGAGTGCCAAAGTCACGCCATGCATGGACCGCACACAGACATTTATGTTGGGTGGGGGTGCGGGTCTACAAAGGCTGCCCCGAGCAGATGGGAGTGAGGAGAGCAGCACGAAGGCGCGGGCTTTCTGTAGGGTATGGCAGACATGCACTGTGAGAATGAGACTCGCGACAGGGGCAATGTTTGCATTTGGCAGCTGGGGAGGACAGGGCACTGGGTCACTGAAGGTGGGCTAGGGGAGCATTTGGTTCTGGAATGTGGGTTTTCCAACCCTCCCCCCCCATTCATTATAAAAGGTGAGGAAATAAGAGGGGTGAGGGTGACTGACAGGCAGGAATGGAGGTGCCCTGCTGTTTAGACGGTTTCCTGTTGCCTGGGGCATCAACATCTGGGCATGCCAGTCCTCACCGTCATCAGGACGGTCCTCACTGTCAGGACGTACTCCTCAGCCACGAGTCCCCAGCTCTGTGGCTAGGAGTTGGTAGCCTTGTAATAATAACTGACTGTTTGATCAGAGACTTTTTTTAAATTTGTCATTGGAGAAACACAGAGAAGAAATTGATAAAGCAGATTGCAGTCAGTATAGGGAAAAGATGAGGAGGGCTCAGGAAGGACAGCATACAATTCCATATGGGGTCCTCAAAGGCCCAGGGGCCGGAGGCATTGAGCTGTTCCTTAGGTTTTTGGAGGTCTTTTTGAAGCTGTTGGATTTTGCTTTTTTACTACACCCGATTGACTGACATAGAAGCAGCATTTGCTTTGGAGAAAAAGGCAAAAGCCACCCTTTTCAGGTGTAGGGGGATCCAGTCCCATTGGTTTCAGAATACCACTGCTGTCAATTTGTCCTTGAAGGGTGAGTATGGTTTGGGACAGCCATTGGAGGTCCTGGATAAAGTGGGAAGAAGGCTGGTGATAAAAGTTAGAAAGGTCCTGAACCCCAGTGGAAACACCCACAGTTATTCCTGTGGTGGCCACAGAGGCAGGGTTTGAACTGCCCGTCTATTATGTCTGGCAGCTGCTGAGTCCATTACAGAATCTGTAGGGGGTCTCCTCTACGTATCATCCCCAACTTGGGGATGAGAAATACTGGCATGCAAACTCCTGACCGACTGGCAGGTTGGTGATGGCAGATTTGGGTACCACACGGAATTGAGGCTGTGGACAGTAGGATACTGGAGCTGAGGAGGGGTGTGGTTAAGGGTTAGGGTTCTATTGCAGTCTAAGAAATGTAAAATATGTGTTCCGAATGCCTTAAAGCAGCTTAAGATGCCAAAGAAGATGGTACCTCTCGTACGTCCAGGGCTTGAGTAATGGGGATATGTTTTCTTTGGATTTGAATTGTGCTTACGAGGTCCCAGGGGTTGAAGAAGTGGTAGTACTTACCAGTAGGCCTGTTTCCCACCTGGTAAGACCAGTGTGGCGCCTCTGTGTGTAGGGCCATTCTTTACGATGGCCTCCTGTCTGGTCCTAGAGGAAGTGGGTGAAAAGGTCATGCATAGACTGAAGGAGGGGTGCATAAGGGGGTGATGGGATTTTAATTGGCTCCTGAGAGCCTGGATGGAAAAAACTTCCTAATCATACATGGAAGGACTGTTAGCTAGAAACGGGGGCTCTGTGAACCTCAATCTCTGTATGTTGAGTTGCCCTGGAAAGCAGCAGACAAGAGGGGATAAAACCTATGTGTATTCAGATTTTTCTTTTGGCCGCCAGCTTGCAGATAGTGACACAGACGTTATTATGAACACTCGGCCTTAGCTTAGGTTTGTTCCACTAGCTATTATAACTTAGATTAACCCAATTATTTAAAACCATGTTCTGTCTCCTTTCTCTGTGCTGCCCATGTAGCTTCTTCCACGACCCCGGCATCTCCTCCACACCTTGAGTTGTTGCCTCTGTCTTCTGTCTGCCTGAAAGTCCCACTTATACCTCCTGCTGGATGTTCAGCTCTTTATTAAACCAATCACAGCAATACATCTTTACACAGTGTACAAACATCCCACAGAACCCATGTCCAACCCAGCAGAGTGGAGCATGGCTGCCAGGGTGAGCTCATTCTTCTGGATCTGGGGACAATACGGTTGATCTTGGTTAAGTTAAGGGAGCAGGGTCCTGCTGGGGCTGAAATGTAGGAAGGGAAGTTATCTTGAGGTGGAGGAGCAAAGCACTTGAGGTGGGAGAGTGAATCCAGGGAGGGAGAGCCTCAAGCTTAGTGGCTATGGGGTTACAAGAACTACGTTGAAGGAGCTTGGCCGCTTAGGGGTAAGGGGTGTTGGTCTAAAGCGGAGAGAAGGACCTGATTCCCGATGTTGCTTGGGAACGGACAGAGTAGAGGGCGTGGAGAGGACCGTGTAAGGAGGTGGGTAGGTAGGTGATCATGGACAGGTGAAGGTGAGGTTGAAAGGTTGCTTGGGGAGAGCCTGCAGCTTGAGAAAGGCCAGAGGTAGGAGCTTTACCCAATCAAGGTAAAGTTCTTGTGAGAGTTTGACATGAGTGTTCTTTAAAAAACATACATCGATTATTTAGGAAGTTCGCCTAACACACACCTATCACCCTTGCATCCAAGTCCTCCTCCCAAAAAGAGATAGTGTTGTCCATATAGTCACGGGAGCATGGTCAGACTCCCAGTGGCCTGCCCCTTAAAGAAAAGTGAATCTTTCCCTACCCACACTCCCCAGTAGCCATCTATTGTGGAGAGCCCTTTCCAGATGGCAATGTGGACAGAAGGATGCAAAACGCAGTGTTTGCAATCTTGTGTAGACAGTTAGGGATTGCCCTTGTGCCAACTGGCAGGCACTGATGAGACCCGTTAGTTCATCCAGTTGTTAGTGGTGTAGGCAGGGAGTGCCTGCGCCTCAACCATCTCGCTGTCTGACACTATGGCTTAGCCCACTCTTTGGACCCCCTTGTGTAAAAAGGAGCTGTCATCTGTGTACCAAGTGTAGATGGCCTGAGGCCACGTGTCCTCCTGTTCGTGAGAGCGCAGTATTTCCTCTAAGGTTCCAATGCAAGAATGAGACAGGGAGTGTTTTGTGTTTGGTCAGGGAAGATCTGAGATGTTGAGGAGGGGGCTTGATTGGAAAGTAAGTGTGGCATCACCTACTAGTGCCACCTGCAAAGAGAGGACCCGGAGGGGGTGGAGTTTGTAAGCCGCTACACGTAACAGGCGGGGCAGGTTGTGGAAGACGGCAGTGATAGGTGACCCAAAAGCTGGATTTTTGTTTCCATGAATGAGGGACTGCCAAGCACATATGCAGGGTGCCCATCCCCACGCAATGAAGTCTGATTTCTTTCACAGTATGCCGTGGGTGCAAAAGGGGGCCCCAGGGGTTGAAGAAGTGGTAGTACTTACCAGTAGGCCTGTTTCCCACCTGGTAAGACCAGGGGCATATCCTTCTTTTTCTGTTAAATGGGGGGAAAGGGTGGATTAGGTCTGGAAGGTCTGCTGGAGCTTCTGGAAAGGCTTGGTAGTAGGTATGAGGGGTTTATATGAGGAGGCGAGGGCTGCCTCATATAGAGGGTGGGTAAGGAGGGAAAAGAGGGGATCCAGGAGTCTAAGAAGCCAGCATTCTTCCTAGGCATGATAAAATCTCTTTGGTGAAGGAGGCCTTGAGGGACTACCCAAGGTAAAAAAGGCTTTGTGATTTGGGGTAGTGGTTAGTCCCAAGTAGATGACCTGAGGGATAGACAGTGGGAACACTGGTTGAACAAGAGGAGCACGGGTGTCAGTTTGGGTAATTTATAGGGACAGACAGCAGAAGAGAAAGTGTTCTACATATTGTTTAGATTTGGGGAGAGACAAAGTAGATCAGAGGTCAGTGCCTGACCATAGGTGTGGGAAGTCCCAGAACACCTGGGGTAGGACAGTCCAGGTGAGTTGGGTAGAGAGGTGCGTGTCAGGGTCAGTCCAGTGAAAGCAAAGATGGCTTGTGACTGATTATCCAGGGGGACAGAGGGAATCGTGGATAGTGTAAGAGTAGGAGGACCACTGCGGAATTAAAGAGATGGAGATCTTGAACCAGGTGGGAGGTCGCATGAGGCTTTCTAACTGCGAGTATAGGGGTGCTAAAGGGGGGTGGTAGTGGTCACATAGATTTTTTCCTTAAGAGGTCAGAGAGGACAGGCTTAAGTCCCCGAGCCTCTGGGGTGAGAGAGGACGGGCTTAAGTCCCCGAGCCTCTGGGGTGAGAGAGGACGGGCTTAAGTCCGAGAGCCTCTGGGGTCAGAGAGGGTGCTGGGACTGGCTGTGCTGGGTAATCTTGACATTGGACAACAGGGGGATGATGTTTGGCAGCAGAGGGCTTCACATCTCAGATTTGGGGGTGGTCCACTTAGAAGGCTGGCAAAGGAGATAACATTGCAAGCAGTAGTTTTGGGTGGCTAGGGAGGAGAGTGACTACTGGTGAGCTTGGGATCAGGCAACGGGGGAACAAAGGGAACAGAGGCTCAGCCTGGCTAGAACCTTTCTCACTAAGGGGATGGGACAGGTTGGCGCCACCAAGAAGGAATGAGTGAAATGGGTGCCCCTGAAAATGCAATTGAGTAATGGGGTCTGGTGAGGTTGTAAGACTGTTCCCCTACTCTGACATTAGGGCAATGGTCCCCAAAACTCCATCAGGAGTGAGTAAATAGCCCATGTGCAGAAGGAAGGAGATGGACCTTTTGATTCCATAAAGACTATCCCTGGCTCCCGGTCACATGATAGTGGCTGTGCCAAGGCAGCCAGGGCCCCGTCAGGTCTAAGACGCTGCCTGGATGGCCATCTGGGTCTGACGTCCCCACACCCTGAGGAACACACATGTCCCTCTTGAAGACACTTTGGACATGGCCAAGTGGTCTGTAGGGATTACAAAGGCCTTGGCCCAGTGACCCCCTAACCACAGTTGAAAAAGGGACTCAGTGGTCCTCAAGTCTTAGGAGGCAAAGGAGCCTGGGTAGTTACCAAAGGTGGTTGGTTGGATGGTCTTGGCCCACATTTGTTATTTCTGTTTATGGGCTTTTTTGTCCATCCCATGGTACACTTTAAACTTCTTTCTGCCTGTGAGGTTAGGGGTCCTCTCTCCAGATGCTTAAGTTTGACCCCAATGTTAGGAACGCTGGGAAAAGAAATAGGTCATGAGGAGTTGCTTATCCTCTGGGGTTTCGGGTCTAGAGTGGTATGCTGAAAAGGGCCTTTGTAAGGCATTCTAGGAACAGAGACAGGTTTTCCTGTTTGCCCTGGATGACCTCTTAGAGTTTCTCATAGAGGCAAGTTGTAAACTGATCTTTAGCTAGAGTACTGTAGATCCATTGGGGATCCCGGCCAGGGACGCCTCAGCCCCAGCTAGGTGTGCGGTGTTAATTTGGTGGATTGCATGTGACTTGTACTGTTCTTTGGGAAGTCGAATGTTCGTTACAATCTCTCACACACACACACACACACACACACACACACACACACACACACACACACACACACGGGGCATGAAAGGTGATACATTGGAATTCTTTACTCAAAGTAGAGGAATTAGGAGTGAGACCCCAGTTCCTTTTCTATTTGAGAGAACAGAAACATTGTTTCACTTACTGAAAAGGGAGGTGGAGGGAGCTCCACGGTGGGGTGGGAGGGAGCAGCAGGGGGACTGAAAATGGGTGCGGTGATGGGCTGCTTAGAGCAGCCTACTGCTGGAGAGCAAGGAGGAGACTGAAAGAGCTGGAGGAAGAGGAGCTGGAAAATGGGGATGTGGAGGGGGAGAGGGGGCCTCATTAGCAGGGTCAAGAGTCAGGGAGAAATCACCTTGTTCAGACTCCACAGCTACAAGGAGCTGAGCTGGGAGGCAGGAAGAATCAAGGGAAAGCCTGGAGCTTGCACATAGGGAGCTTCCGTTCCCCCAGTCACTGGTAGTACTTAGAAAGTTCTGACGAATACTGGGATCTAGGGTGCCGCTAGGCGGTTATCTAAGGGATACTGAGGCCAGGCTGACTGCAAAGGCAGATAAATTCAGAGGCCTTTAAGTCAGGCACTAGGGGGAAGGGTCAAACGTTATCTACGAGGCATCCCAAGGGGAGCCAAAAGGTATGGGTGACACCATCCCATGGCTGAGGAAGAGGGTAAGGTCCTATGCCTGCAGCCCAAGGCTTCCGCACCAATCAAAGGGGAAACTTAGCAATTGCTGCTACTGGATTGTATGCCCAGTGGTAGGTGAGCCAGAGGTGGACTGGGATAGAGTCCCAGTGTAGCTCAGACCCCAACGGGAAGCAGAGGCACTAGGGTACCCTGCAGAGTCTTGGCACCAATGTTAAGTTTTTTTCGTGGTGATTGGAGGGTCAAGGAATGCCACAGAGTCATGTCCTGCAGTGGACCTCACATCAGAGACCAATGGGGGCAAGGGTAAGGCTGCCGGCGTCAGGATGGGAGAAAGAACAGGCTGCGCTGGAGGCTTGGGCTTCGTACAGGGTAGAGCACACGCACATGGGAGGGCGGCCACGGCTCATGGCGACAGTGAAAAGGTGCCGATGCTGGGCCACGGAGGTGGACGGGGAGCACCTGTTCTGTCCGGAATGTGCGTGCTTTTGGTTTCCAACAGCTGCTTTATTACCACATCTTTCTTACTCTGTGTGCTTAGGTGCTGGTGAAGGCCAAAGACAAGCTGGTAGAAGTTGGACCTTCCCTTCCTCTGGGGCCCCAGGGATCAAACTGAATTTAGGTCAGCAGGCTTGGCAGCAGACACTTTACCTGGTGAACCATCTCTCCCTAGCCCAGATATGTCTTGTGTGTTTAACAGTTCCATAGTTCTCCATTCTTCAACTTCTAGCCGTTTGCACTGTTTGAACTTACTAGCTTTTTAGAAACAATTTTGCAGAGGAAATCTGTTTATCTCTGCCCATCCTTTGGCTGTTTAATGGAAAATGTATTCACGTGTTTTTAAAGGATTATCGATATGCTCCTCAAAACAAAACTGTATTTATTCTCTCATGCACTTTGTTGAAGAAAATGTAAACACACAAGGACCATACCATACTTACAGTCTACAGAGGTAATTAATGTGCTATTACTAAGCCCGTTTCTCTGCAGCTCCGGTGAGATACACAGAGCATGGGTTAGGAGCAGTCAGTGCCACCGCCACCGCCACCGCCAGGGAGCATGGTTACCCTGAGCCCACTATTTAATCCTGTGTCATCTCTTTGCAAAATGGGCATAATTAAGTGCCCTTTCCTGATACGGTGATTGTGCGTGTCGGTAGCCATGGTAGTTTTCTAAGAGCATGATGAGAGCATGGCTTCAAGGGTAATCATTTAGGCCACACAGTTGCAACTAACAAAATATATTTACTTACATTTTAGAAACACCAAAGGTCCCAATACACTTGGCTTTAGTCTGTTTGGAATATTAATTTCCTAAGAATAAAAGATCCCGACTGGAAGCACTCACAGTCACAGGATGTCAAACACCAGAACGTGGTGCGGACACGTCCATTTACTTTCATAAGCACTGAGAAAATACAAAGCTCCAATGGAAAAGGGGAACGTTCGCTATAAGGGAATTAAGTTGAGGGTTATCAGGCTGTAGGATAATTATGTACTCCTCTACCCATGGCAAACGTTTCCCAGCCTTGGGGATTGTATGCAATTGACGGAGAGTGGCTGTGAAAAGCAACCGGAAAACACCTGTTCCCAGGCGTCGGCGTTAGTGGACTCTAAGTGCTCTGATTTCCTACAGGGATGAACACCTCAAATCTCTCTGTGCAGGAAATTGTAATGTACAGTGTGAGACATAAAAAACACTTCAAATAGAAACTGCCAAGTGTACCTGTGGTTTAAAGGTCACATTTATTAGGAGATTAGGAGGTGCATTATGCATGGACTATAAATAGTGCACAGCTGACTTGATTCAGTCAAGCAGAAACGAAGCCAGTGCCAACCTATTTTGTAGACACTCTTGTTCTTTTGTTCCAAGAAAAGTTTGCACCATAAGACTTAGACTTGGGTTTAGGAACCTTCTTCTCTTCAACATCATAGCTCCATCCTAGAAGGAAACAAACCCACGGGAATAGAATTAATGAGGATGCTTAAAAAACAGTATGCAGAAGCTAACTTTTATAATTTCATGTGTAACCTATGATTTAATTTCTCCTTACTTAAGGTTTCTTGCTTAGTTACCAATGGTTATGCATGATAAAGAATGAAATTTCTACACATAGCTTAAACACTCAATAATATAATTCACCTCACTGCTCTAAGATCTAGTGTGTCTTTATGTCAGTCTGGAACACTTCTGAAGTAAAAGAGATCCCCTAAGTCCCCTAGAGAGATGGCCAACTGAGTCTCAATATTTGTTTAATGATTATGTGACTAATTCAAATCATGGAGTAACAACGCCAATTTTGAGACCTGAGTAAAAGCTAGCTGGATCTGAACATCTGGTGGGACTTGAGCCCTGTACTTAAACTCTCAATTTCAGGAGATTTTAAGGCACACCTAACCGGTTCTTTGGTCAAAAATGTCTGTGTCTTCTCTCCAAATGCCTTTGTGTGTGTTTTATAATGTTGGAAACTGAACTTTTTTTTGTAAAGAGTATGCCTGTTTTGAGTCCCACTTAGTTCTCCCCAAAGGAGGGGAGAGTCAGATCAACACTCCTCCTCGAACAAACTGTTTCCCTTATGCCAAGCAACTCTTACAGCCTCTATTTTCCTTTATAAAATCCACTTTCCCAACATTCTTTTCTCTCAGGACTCTCTCAAATAACTCATCTTAAAGCCTATTTTAAGATCATCGTGTATAAAATGACCAAACTGCATATTATGCAGTGAAAACAAGTGACTCTAAAGAATTCTGATCTCTCTCCATGGGAACACTACTTGAGTAATGATAAGGGCGGCGGGTCCCTGGCAGGAATTCAGTTATCAACTATGCCCTAAAACATGACCTATAAAGTTCAAAGTATCTCTCTCTCCTACTGTAATTGTCCCAGAGAGGAAAACAGTAGCACTGAATACGAACGATCCTTTAATCTTTTAAACTACTTGATTCTCCACCATTCTACTGTTAGCAACTCAGGCAAGTTCAAGTTAGACCGTCTTCTCTTTCCTTTCCTCCTCCCTCCCTCTCTCTCTCTCTCTCTGGTGGATGAGTGCACATAGCAGAGCTGGCAGTTGAAAGGACTTACAAGGGAAGCCCCATGGCTTTAGAATGGCTTTCCTCACTGTATATCAATTCCTTGAGATGTCTAGAGTGTGGGATGTGGCAAACGTTTGAATGGCTGCCCTCATTTAGCTGTGTGATGTATGTGAGCTCATCACAATAAAATGGTTAAGAAAAAACATATAAAATACCTATTTAATTCATGTGCTCACCATTACTCTCCAATTAAATGTTTTGAGTACTTTCCTACTCATTAAGAAAACACTACAGTTTGAGATGCTGATTTCATAAAGTACATTACATGATTATTTCTACTTCAAAACATGTATTAAAAGACATTAGAACAGTACATGCTTCATAAGGTTGTCAAGAAGAATGGATCTACTCAAGTATTCATGTAAAGAAATTTCCATGACTTCTGACTGATGAACGGGATATGATTAGCAACAACCTAGTTATTAAGTATTATAGGTAAGTTATGGGAGTATTCTGAGCACGATCATTTAAATACTGCAAACTTCTAAGACACTTTCCCCATGCTTAAGTGTAAAAACGCAATCTGATGAAGCGATACAATAGGTATTTACTGAACATATGCTATTCATTCAATTACTGATAGTCCATTTTATGGGAAGGACTATTTTTGGAGAGTGGAGGTGAACAAAGGGGTAGAACAAAGCAAAACCCCCCAAACTCCTTCAGGCTAACAGGAGAGAAAAGCTCATAAACACACACATGGCAATCTGAGAGGGCCATGTAGACTACTAATGTATAGTCTAGCGACTCTGAGAGCGGCAAGCCCTCCCTCCTTCCCTGAAGAGGTGGCGTGAGGCCTGGACGAGGTCAGGGAGTGCGGCAGGCGCTCACTGCCGAGGAAGGCTTCAGGTGAAGAAAACGTAGCTACTTCAGCCCAGGCGAACGTTATAAGTATAATATAGTTGTATATGCCGGCTGGTGCTGGTGGTGGGCATCTTTAATCCCAGCACTTGGGAGGCAAGCAGGTCTCTGTGAGTTGGTGGCCAGCCTGGTCTACAGAGAGAGAGTTCTAGGACATTAACTAGAGTAAATCTATAAAAGAAAAAATAAAGCACATAGAAAATAGGTTGACTTTAAAGGCATACACTGTCCACCTCATACGGAAAACTGAATTTCACTAAATATAACTTGTAGGGCTAGGGAGATGGTTCAGTAGATAAGAGCATTGGTTGCTCTTCTAGAGGTCCTGAGTTTGATTCCCAGCAACTGCATGGTGACTCACAACAATCTACAGTGGAATCTGATGCCCTCTTCGGGGAGGGGGTACTTTCAGGTAGAGCATTCATATACATAAAATATAAATAAATCTATGTATATTTTGTAGTTACCATTTTTATTTTATTCACTCCCTTTCAACCTGACTGTAATTTTCTTTCATTTAAACCTGACTGTAATTTTCTTTCATTTAAAAAGTATTTTTACAAGACTTTTAAGAGTTCTGAAAATGAAGTCTATGTGCCCACAGTTCTCACCCCACCTTGCTCCAACTATGGAGGAAGTTTACTGTTTACTGCTATGGGGTATGTTTGTTTGTTTGTTTGTTTTTTGCCAAATGATGGGTGAGAACCATGCTTTATCATCACCTACTGACTGCCAGGACAGACTTTCTACTTTCCAGTTTAATAATGGTGTCCTGGAAGGAAATGAAGAAATGGGAACATATGGACAAATAGTGTGACTTCTACTTACTGCTCATCTTACATCAGAACCTAGACACAGCTCTACTATTACCTGTTCTGGATAGAGACTTTGGAAATGCCATCAGGGCCAGTGCCACGAGACAAGAGTAGAATATTCTGACAGAAGTGAGTACCTGGTTTAGTTTAGCTTACATTCTCAGGAGAAACTATGTCATTACCAATGGTGATAGAGTTCAGAAGAAACCCGTGGTCTGGATCTTCTCTCTACAGCTGCTCTGCCAGTCAGTCATATGACTGTTATGGTAGTCAGGGACAACTGTCTCCCCTCATGCTTGCATGTGGAAAACAGCTCTGTTCCTAACACTGAATAAGCGACTACACTTGTCTGAAGAAAAGCAACAGGGATTATGAGGCAGGCTGACAGCAATCATTGTAGACAGTGAAAGTAAAGGAAGACCAAACAACTTTAGATTTCACACAACACATTTCTGCTTTGTTCTGGAACATTATTAAGAGGAAATTCTAATGAATTGAGATATTGAATATGTATTTTAGCTACATGAATTACAGGTGCTCCTTTATTTTTACTGCTCATCTGAAATTTGTTTCTAAATAGGAAGAATTTTATATGAAATAAAATGCAGAAAATGTATTAGTAAATTACTCAAAATGTCCAAATCTCTATTTTGTTCAACTTTAAGTTCTTAAATATATATATATATATATATATATATATATATATATATATATATATATATGTGTGTGTGTGTGTGTGTGTGTGTGTGTGTGTGTGTGTGTGTGTGTGTGTGTATACAAAACTCCAAACTTATACCTTAGATGGAACAGTCTAAAGAATGCTTATATAAAACGAAGGTGCAGTCTACAACAATGGTCCCATATGTTGTCTTATTAGGTCACTCAAAACCAGACCCTGCTTCTTCCAGCTGTGCAACAAGAAGATCAAAGCAACTGAGTGCAAGGCAGCTGCCCAGGGATGGAGTAAGCTCCCAGGACGGCCACCCTTCCCACTGAGGAGAGCAGCCGTATGGCACAGATTAGCCACAAATCCACCCACCAGCACCTGCATGATGAGAGAGGCTGACTGCTATTTCACACAGGACAAAGTTTTCACAAAAGCATTTTCAACTGCAAGCTATAGCATAAGAGCAGCACATCTGGCAAATGCTTCGGAAGCTTAAAATGCCATCTCTAGTTCCAGTAACAAATTTCTCTTTCAAAAAGCAGGCCATCTTATTTTATAGATCTTCACATTGTGTCTGGATTGTTCTGCTTCCGACACAATGATTGGTGCAATCTTTGCACACATATGCACCATGCCTGCACGCACTCTCATATGCCTTTGAAAGCAAACCAGACCACAACAGTTAAGACTTTCATGTGAGATAAAGAAAAATCCATTAATTTTGAGTAACATTCACTTGCTCTTTTATTGCTTAGGACAAATTTTACTCCCCTGACTCTAGTCCTGTGAAAGGTTCTTCTCCTTTCAAAACATAATCGTAAACCTGACATTAATTAATACGGAAGTGATCGGCTTGATTTGTGCTGGAACAAGCAAACACTACATAATGTGACACAAGTGGAGGGCACCGCGACGCCTCCGGGAATCTGAACAAACAAGTCTGAGGCTCAGGGGAGGCGCAAGGCTGAATACCTAAGGTGTGAAGCAGCTTCAACGGATTCTAGCTTGGTATGTCACACCCAGTGGAGGACCAAGCAGACACCTAGCATTGATGACAAGGCAAGGTAGAAAGACAGCTGTCCAAGAATTTCACTTTTAGAGTCCCTCAGACATTCCTTTAGAAAAGAGTATGGAGGAGATTGAGGCTGTGGGTAAACTAGAGGAAGAACCCTCTCTGTGAAAGGCCACACAGCGTCAAGAAGGAAGTAAAGGCGCACACAGAGCCTGGAGGATTTATTAGATTAACCAGCACCCTATGCCTGCCAGAGCTGTGGCACCATCCAAAATGTCACCGCCCTCTGAGCCAAAGTCAATGTGCGCTTTACATTTATTTTTCAAATAACATACTATCATACAGATTAGTATTCTTTCCAAAGCAGTAATTGGAAACACCTATTCAGAATTTGCCATTAAACAAGCCAAGATATCAACCAATTACTGTGGCTTTTGTGCTTAAAAGTACAAATGAAAATCAGCAGAAATTTAGAACTCCTGTTAAAAAATTCCTTGAGACCACAGATGCAAATCTCTAAAAATCATGACCAGAAATCTGAGGCAATTAGCCTGGGGCATGGGCTATGCACAGATATCGTACTTAACTCATAATATACTAGAAACCCCACCAAACCACCACAGAGAATCCTCCTGTTATAATGGGAGTTCCACCCAAGCCCCCTTCCCCATCTCCCTGCAAACCCTGCTGCATCTCAGAAAGCCCGCCAAATGATGACTCCCTCCCCCAGACATAATCAAGACCACTCCCACAGGGTCTTTAAACTACCAGAATGCCATCCGGAAGTGCTGTATTCATTAAATGTGGGCTTTTTCTAATTCGGTTTGATTCGGTCTAATGTGGATGGCTGTATTGGCAGAGAGGTTTATCGATGTGTAGAAACTTTTCACCTACCATAAGACAAATGATTATGGGGGGGAAGGGGTCCTAAGGAATAACCCCTGTTCCTTATTCTCACCTAGTTTCGTTTCTGAGCACCCTGAGATCCCTCAACCAGGGATTAGGGATAAAGAGCTAAGTAGGGGGGAAAAATCTTTTGTAGGCTGTTGGTACAAACAGGTGAAATCTCATAAAACTTCATTTGTGGCCCCCACATCAATATGCTCACCCTTCGGTGGGCAGTCAGGACGTGCAGAGAAGGGAGAGGATAGCTCCAATGGCCTCGGCTGAGCTCAAGCAAAGCAGTCTCGCTGCCCCCTGGATTCAGCCCTCAGACCCAAGTGTTCTCTTCAGTATCTATTCAGAGCCCATTCTGTATTTTGTTTCACTGACTGAAACAGCTCCTGGGCAGGGTGCCTGAAGGTCACGATGTGACAACATGGGTGTTGTATAAGCTTTGTTCGGGTATTAGTTAGCATGTTGCTGTTTACTAGTATTGATCAGTTATGAAAGGACCTGACCAGAGGCTTGGAAGAACTCACCTCTGCTGTCCTAAAACAACTGTTGCTACTTCAGTGTCTGCTGACATCAGAGAACATGATTGCCTCCGGAAAGCGATGGCTACAGTTGACAAGCACATAAGTTCTGTCCTTGACCCAATGAGCTTATTCTGAAACTACCAATTTGTACCTACTTGAAATTTATCTCAATATTCCTTTACCCCATGTAAGTTCATGATGTCTTTGTTAGGTCAAAGACAGACAGATAAAGTAGGGGCCCTTCCAAGGGGCAAATCCACTGACTTAGTTCACAATGCTAGTCTTGGCTCAGCTCAAACTGTACTATAGGAAGATTGCAATTGGATGCTTTCAGTGCTCCCCAGGAACCTATGAGACGGTCTTCTGTCTGTCAGGAAGAGCCCCTTCCTCTGGCTTTCTATTGACATGTGAACCAAAGCCAATGCTGGCCTCCCACATTCACACACACTGTTTTGCATCTCGAACTTGTATCAGCCTCCTGGCCCTTCTCCACTCCTCCCCTTTGCTTCCCGGCTGTTCCAGACCACAGCTTCTCCGGCTCTCTCTGTAATACAGAAGGGTTCTCCCCTCCCTGCTTTCCTCTCTTGCTAGTCTCTGCTACCCTCTCTCACTGACAGCCCTGGACATGTGCAGTCTGCTTCCTTTTCTTTCAGATGCCTCTGGATATCCTCTCTTACCCACAATAAAAACCTTCCTCCTGACCACTAAGCCGCCATCTTGGCAGTGTCTTTACTGTGCCCTAGTTACAGTCTTGCCTTTCTGAGCTGTTTGTAACATCTTCCAGGCTTCTTTGTATCTCATGAGTAAAATAAATTCTTTATGTGTTCATTTCATTCACAAGTCAAATATGAGTGGAAATGGCCAGGGAATACAGATTAAATAAATTTATGTCCCAGTTTGCAAACTGAAATTTTACAGTAACAGAACAACATTTTTGATTGATACACCTTTTAAATACATTTAAGGTGGAGCAGAGGCAGGCGGATTTCTGTGAGTTCGAGGTCAGCCTGGTCTAGTTCCAGGACAGGCTCCAAAGCAATACAGAGCAACCCTGTATCAAAACCCCCCTCCCCCCTCAAAAAAAAAAAAAAAAAAAAAAAAGACAAAAGAAATACATTGGTGGGAACATTAAGTAGGCAGGTTAAAGCAGAGGGCTCTCATGGGTTCAGTAAGCCTCAGATGCTGCTGTCTGATAATGCACAAGATATTATGCTAGGCCCAGGTGGCCAATAGTTGCCTTTAAGGTGAGAAAGACAGCAGCATTGTAAATCAGCTCTGCCCTGTAAACTCTGCTCTTTTACACAATCGTTACTACTCCCTGATCAGGAGAAGGTTCAGTTCTTCATTCACACCGCACACAACAGGAGGAGAGGACGGCCTTTCTGAATTAGTGATATGCTGCTGGAACTAGTGTAGAGCATTATGACCACACTTCTAAAAAACTTCAGATGGTTTTATCACACACAACGGTGAAGCTTTATTAGTGCATACCACAGAGCTATTGTCTTTTCAGTAATTCCAACTTCTTTATTTGAACTCAAAACAGCAAGGATTAACTAACCAAATTCTCTCGTTTTCTTACCCAACAGAAAACATTTCTATGAACTTTTCATTTGTTTATTAGGGTCATCAAATGGCCAGACTGTAAAAAATACGTCACAAAATTAGTGGAAAAATTCAAACCAGAAAAGTGGAGTCGGCAGTGTTCTCTTGTGCTTTAGGGTATGGGCTGAAGCATAGGTACAACGTGTCCTTGGTGGAGATGTATGCCTGCCATTGGTTGATGAATCTGTTGAATGTTTCATGCACACTTCCAAAACTGGTGAGCACAGACTTTTATTCTATTTGAATGTGTTCTTATTCAAGTTACACAAAGTTACCAATCAAATAAAACAGTATTACTTTGGATTAATGTTTATAGTCATGAGAATGTAAAAGTGTCTTTTAACTGGGTTGATTAATCCCTCCAGCAATTTTATTTCAAAAGAAATTATGCTCTATAGAATTTGTCTTAAAATGTTATCCCAGATTATCCTCTGTGTTTGTTTTCTGAGACAGGGTTTCTCTGTGCAGCTCTGGCTGTCTTGGAACCCGCTTTGTAGACCAGGCTGGCCTTGACTCACTGGCCCTGCAGTGTCTTTCATCCCAGCTCTGGGGAGACAGGCGGGTCTCAGTGAGTCCAATATTATTCTTAAAACTTTAGAGGACACATCGGCAGGATGGTGGAGCAGGCAAAGGTGCCTGTGACCAAGCCTGATGACTGAGTACCTGAGTATGAGCCTAGAGCACACATGGTGGAAGGAGGAAACCAACTCTTGTGGAATTCTGAGCTCCACAACAAACACACACACACACTCACACACACACACACACACACACACACACACACACCACACACACACTCACACACACTCACACAGAAAAAGAGGTGGGGAGAGAGAGAGAGAGAGAGAGAGAGAGAGAGAGAGAGAGAGAGAGAGAGAGAGAGAGAATGCTTTTAAACTCAAATGACATGAATGGATATCTAGATCAGTAGTAAATGAAATTAGGACAAGATTCAGGGAACACTGGTCCAAATATGACACTTGGATATTTAATAATGAAACAGCAATGGCAGAACGGCTACTCTGGCCTCAGGCTCTTATCCCCTGAAACTAAAAGAGCTGCTCATCCTTCTTTTGAAGGGATGTAACGCGCCCATGAGTCTTACCTGCAGAGAAGAGAAATGCCACAGAGAAGCAGGGAGGGCAAACGAAATGAACCCTAGAGAGACCCTAAGTCACACCATTCTCTGTCCACCCAAGTCACAGCACATCTGTGAGTCAGTTCATGGAAGTCTGCATGTTTTAGGATGGGGTAGAGTCATGCCTGAGCCAGGAGGATCACCACCAGTTCCAGTATAACCCAGGTCACAAAAAGGCTGCAGGCCATCCTGGGCTACATAAGACCCTGTCTCAAACAAAAACACAACAATTAAAAGAAAGAAAAGAAACCTGTAGGAGTTTTCCTTGCTTGTCTGTGATCTGCTTTGATTTATGACTTCCTTTTGTTCCATGAACATAAAAGTTTGTGTAATCACGTCCATGATGGAAAGTATTATTTGGGGCAACATGAATCCCTGTCATTCATATTCTGCTCAGAATAAATTTATCTCTTAATTCCTTTTGCTGTGAAACTGTTTTGTATGAACGTTCAAAACCCAAGGCTGGGTATTTTCCCTGCTTCTACCTCTGTCTTCTTCACAGGGAGATTTTCTCCACCAACAGAGCTGCCATGAGCACAAAGCAGTCTCACAGCTTGTTCTGCTCTCTTTCCTGAGGAAAACCTTCCTCATTTTGAGAATTTCAAAGACTTTTACAGCTAACAACAACGGGAAAAACACAGGGGGTAAAATGCCATACCAGAGAAAAGTCACAAAGTTCCAAATCAGATCAAACGGGGAAAAGCCACTTCTGGCTTTTATTAGCATGTAAATGGTTGTAGGCTTTAGGCCTCACCATCCATATTTTCCACAGCTGTCTCCCACCTCCTCTCTCTATGAGGTAGCTTCCTCTTCCTCCCCAGCTTTCACAGAGCACAAGGAAAGACAAAAGCCACCTGGGTGAAAAAGGTTGGTCTTTGCAGTCACAAAGAACAGAAGTAAGGTTCATGTACATTTCAGAGGCCTCAGATTCTTCCCCCTTTTTACAAAGAAAGGTTATATTGGAGGAGCTCCCCTGGATAAAGTGCAGGCTGGAGGGTTAGGCTGAGGCCTGAAACCCCAAACAGTGAGGCTCTTTGTACTCTCCTGACTCTGTATTCAGGGTTCGAGATTAGCCAAGAGTTAGAAGAGAGAAAGATGCCCAGGAGGGAGAAGACTGGATGATGCCATTCAGCCATCTTCCCACTGTCCAGATTCAGAGAGGCATGTGAGAAAGGGCTACATGAAAGACAGAAGCTAGGGACACTTCAAGAAGTTAGCAACTGGCTGGAGGAAGGAGCCGTCTTTTAGTTTCAAGAGTGAGAGCATTCTCCTGTGAAAAGAAAGACCTATATATAATACCTTGTTTGGTTAAAAATAGGTGATTTCCCCTCATTTCTTATCCACATTCTCAGACATAGGCCAGGAAAGACTTAGTATATAGAGACAATACGTGCACACCCCATGTGCTGCTAAGGACTCTAGCCCGGGGCTGTGCAATGGGGATGTGTGATCGTGTATTTCATTTTTTAAAAGTGTAGTAGTCACACCAAAGAAATGAAAGAAAAATTAGTCTGAATCATATACGTGGCTCAAAGTATTTGAAATAGTATTTTAACACATAATAAAAACTATTAATGATTGTTTTAAATTAATAGCACACCTTAATTCTCAGCAGGATGCTGAGAGTAGTGTTCCCTCCCATATGGTTAACGTGGATCTAGATGAACTGAATTTTCAAGTCCCATCATTATGTCAGAAACAGCAGCACACATGGACTTTGAAAACATGGGCTCCAGAGTCGAGACACCATGACCGTCCTAGGCTTGTCTTTAATGTCTTTACACTTCACAACACTTACAAAGTAAGCCTTTAGAACAAGGGTCACATACAGTTTGAAAACAATGCCAACAGTATGGAAGGATTTGTAAGAGTGCTGCAATATACTTTGGTGTGACCAGCCTTAGAAACTCAGGATAAGCTGCACACTAGTTTGAGAGGAAAACACTTGGTGTCTGTAGGGAGTTATGTGTCGTGGCTCTGAAAGAGGTATGTCTCCGAGGCCGGTGCTTAGCCAAAGGCGCACTCTCAGCCAAGGCCTCCCCACCTTCTCCCATTCTCCTCCCAGGCCCTTGTCTCCCAGCAGAGCCCTTTCTCAATTCCCTTTATCTGACCCTTATGGTTTAAGCTTCGTGTCCCCTAAAGGCTCGAGTGAAGGCCTGGTCACAAAGGGGTGTCACTGCTGAAGGAGCAGGCTCTGCGTGGAGGAAGCTGTGTGACTGGAGGTCATCCCTCCCTCTCTGCTTCTGAGGTGCTGCCATGTCAAGTCCACAGCTGCCCCAAAGCAACAGGGCCAACCAACTGCAGACTGAGACTTCTCTTTTCCGCTGTAGATGGGAGTGTGTGTGTGTGTGTGTGTGTGTGTGTGTGTGTGTGTGTGTGTGTGTGGAGGGGGGGTGTTCAGGGTAAAAGACCACAAAGAAAAGTGACCAGTTTCTTCTTGGCTACAAGCTAGAAATGTCCTTGAGTCCAGGGGCAGCACAGTTTCTGCCAGAGGCTGGAAGCTGTCCTTAGGAATGGGGTCTGGTATTTATCTCCTTTCTGGAACCCATCCTGAGGACAGGACAGAAACTATAAGGCACTGGATACGCCAGCTCACCTATCCCCTTCCTCCCCTCGGGAAAGCCTTATTAATCTAAGGCAGTGTGATGGTAGTGTATTTCCTGGGACCACCCTTGCTCTCCTCTCCTCTCCTCTCCTCTCCTCTCCTCTCCTCTCTCTCCTCTCCTCTCCTCTCCTCTCCTCTCCTCTCCTCTCCTCTCCTCTCCTCTCCACTGTCTTCTACTCTGAAGCCCCCACCTATAAATCTATAACTTCTTTTTTGTTTTTGTTTTTCCAGACAGGGTTTCTCTGTGTAGCCCTGGCTGTCCTGGAACTTACTTGGCTGGCTTCAAACTTACAGAGATCCACCTGCCTTTGCCTCCCAAATGTTAGGGTTCAAGGTGTGTACCTCCACTGAGAGTTTAATCTATAACTTCTAAAACTCACCCTTAGTGGTTCCTAAGTTTCATTCTTTGAATTTGTGCATTAACATTAAAGCCACTGGCTCAGGGCAGTTTTGGTGGTGGGTAATGGTCAAGTTTCTGGACCTTGGCTCCCCATAAATGATCTATCCTTCTCAAAATACCCCAAAATATTCCTGTATTACTTTTGGGAGTTGTGAGGATGAGGGTTTGAAACTAGGTCTCTACATGGCCCTGACTGTCCTGGAACTCACTCCATAGATCAGGCTTTCTCAAACTCAGCTATGACTTAAGGAGTGTGCCATTCTTGTCCAGACCTGTTATCACTTGCTATACAACTACTCGACTAAATGCTCATGGAATAGTAGGCAGCTATCATTAAAAACAACACCAAAAACTTTTTATCACAGAGAAACCAGAGATCAGCTGCCCACCTTGCTCACTGCAACTCTGCATGACTACCATTAATTGTTCTAAGGGATGACGCTACCTGAAAACGTAAGGCAAGCTGGGCCAGTGAGATGGCTCAACAGCCATCAAACATGTCGACCTGAGTGCCATCCCCAGAATCTACATAATAGAAGGAGGGGAGGGAGACTCGTGTGCGTGCACACACACATGCACAAAAGAAAAATTTTAAAAATGTGTAATAAGATAATCTTTGTTGACCATGAGTTTCCTCTTCTCATGCTTCTATGATCTGTCCCCATGTTCCAACTCCAAACTTTTATTCAAGATGAAATCTGGCATCTTTCTGATAGCCTCTTGACAGTCTCATATTTGTTAGCTTTTATTTTCAGTGACTTCACCTATCAAAAGTTCAAGAGAAAAGTACCTTTGCTCTTATGCAAGAAACTACTATGGGGCTTAAAAATGGCTCTGTGAATAAAAGCACACACTGGCTGCTTTTCCAGAGGACTTGGGTACAATTCCCAGCCCCCATACGGTGGCTCACAACCATCTGTAATCCCAGTCTGAGGACCTCCAAGAGCACATGACACACACTTGGTACAGAGACATGCATGTACACAAAACATCCACACACATAAAATAATTTAAAAATGTGAAAGAAATTGCTAATCATTTGTATAGTTTTTTCATCAAATTTCTAATCAGCAGGATTTAATATTTTTATTATGAGACAAGAGCGATAGCAAATTAAAATAATTTAGAAAAATTTAAATGACATGGAGAATAATTTACAAATTACTTTGTTTTCTGAAAAGTAACTGAATCTGAAATATAGCTATACTAAATGAAATTCACCAATATGCATTGAACACATTAAAGATAAAATGAATAAAATTATTTGCCCTGGTACGTACTTACAACTTAGCAGGCAGGGTAAAATATTACTGCTTAAGTGTGTCAGGACTGTCTACCCATGCCTTCCTTACATAATGATGTAACTGAAGAACCTGCCACACATCACTGACATGTGACACAGTGTTCCGAAACACAAGGGTACTGCAAGAGTTGTGAGGGGATCACAGTAAAGTTCAAAGGACTTGGGGTAACCAACCATTCTCTAATTGGATTTAAGGCCTGCTCAATAAAAGGGAAATCATATCTTGTACTAGAAACCTGGCCAACTACTCAAGGCTGGTGAAGTCATGCATCTTGGAGGAGAACCTACAACTGACACTTTACTAAACCAGCATCATTCCTAACTGCACTCTAAATATTTATCCTATACCCACAGATAAGTGTAGTTCTCACCCTTCAACAATGAAATTTATCTTTGCAACAGATGGAGAACATCACAGAGACCACAAAATGATCAAAATACAGAGAACAGATGGTGCTTAGTCCCAAATGAGCCATCTACAACTCAGCTCCTGCACCCAAGCCTCCAGACTCGTTGGGAAACAGGATGTCTGACTGTAGTGAGACTGTGTCCTAGTAACATCAGGGAAGCTATACGCATGAAGTCCTAACAACATGGCTGCCTAAACAAGACCTGAAGGAGAGTGACACCAACAGACATGCTACCAGGGAAGGAAGAAGTCTTCCCAGGCCCCAATCTTAGATAAAGAACTATAGGCAACCGAGAAATGTTGAGAGGGAGCAGGAGACAGATCTTCCGCAGGGAGAGTTCCCAAATTAGTTATCCAACACCAAGTGCTCAGCCCTGGAAGCATATTCATACAAGTAACACGATATGGACTATGCATGTGTGTGCATTTGTACATATGCAAATACAATTATTAAAGGAAAAGAGGCAGAGGCCACAAATTTGACAGAAGGTATACATAGGGTTGGAGGAAAGAAGGGGAAATTATGTAATTATACTTTAATTTTTAAAAAATTAAGGTTTTTGTTGTTGTCATTGTCATCGTCGTTAGAAGGAAGAGGGCTTACCCAGTAGGAAGAGGAAATACTTGGGGAAGAACAGGGAAACTATCAGAGTCTGGGAGCAGAGCTCAGTGGGTGGGCTACTTGCCTGGTGTGTGTAAGACCCTGGGTGAGACCCCCTGTACCTCTAACATTTTCTGTCATGGGACAAGAAGGTATTCTGTTCAGTCCTTCAGACCATATGGTCACTGTTATAACAACTCAGTTCTACCACTGTCGTAGAGAAGCCATCAGAGACTATGTGTAAAGGAATAAATATGACTTTTAACTATACTTTTGCTTATTTATATTGTGTGCATGTGCCACATCTGTACAGGGCAGAATACAACTTGGGGGACTCGGTTCTCTCCTCCTACAGATGTGGTCTCAAGGATTACTTAGATTACTGGTGCTTTTACTGGCTGGGCCATTTCACTGGCCCATGACCATTCAAATAATTTTTTTCCAAATTATAAATATGTGACCTTGTTACTTAATATTACTTAGTTTCCTTGAGTAAGATAATGACTGTTCATGCTTTCCGGGGTCCTAGCGAAGATTACGACTATTTCTAAATATTAACCTTTGTCATGAGGACATTTGTTGCCTGATTCTCAAAATACAATAAAGGTCAATAAGCATGTCTGGAAAGTAAGCAGAAATATAGATCTTATTTCTCAATGTACCGATTCTCTACAAATGACTTTATGCGAGGAAATGATAACCATGTTTTCTCTTTTTAAAATTTAACATTTAGATGTCGAGGAAAGGAAAAACTAAGAAAGTACATGTTTTCAAAATATTCTGAATATATAAATTATCTTTTTCTTTCATGAGTTTTACTTTGGCCTGTGACTTCTGGATACTACCAAAAAGTAAGTATATACTAACCATAAATAAAGAACCTTTGAAGATTTTACTTCAACAGACCACCTTTACCAACACAAATATATTTTCTCCTACAGAGAAAATGAGGTCAGGGCTGGTCCATCCTTAACATGAAAAGTTCTGAAAATTATTCAACCCCCGTCTCATTTCAAGATGAAAAACAAATATGTATTAAAGACTAAGTGCAGTGAGGCATGACTGGCCAAGCTGCCTGTGTGGCAACGCGGTGGAATTAGACTCCTAGTTGCCAGCGGGCCTCTGCTTCCCACAGTCTTATGCATTGGTGCTTTTGAACCCTCCCCTGTCCCCTAAGACAGATGACCTTGAATTCCTGGTCTTCCGGCCTCAAGCTCATATGTGCAGGGACCACTACAGCTGTGTGAGCACACAGCTGCTTGGAGTACCTCAATGTCTTGCATTTGGTGTTTTAGACACTGGTTCACCTAACTTTCAATAGCACTGGCACACAATAACATTGTTAGGTGTAGGAGAAAGAAGTTTCATTTATGTGTCTGGTGGGGGATATTCTTCTGTACACCATGAATATATGCTTCTCTAAGCGATTGATGAATAAAGCTGTTTCGGTCAAGGGACAGGCAAGTATTTAGCCAGGCAGGAAATCTAAACAGGAATAGAGGAAGGAAGCAGTCAGAGCCAGAGAGACACCATGTAGCTTCTGAGGAAGCAAAAAGACTAAGCCAAGACCATGTGGAGACACAGATTAATAGAAAAGGGCTAGTAATTGAGAGAGCTAGGCAGTAAGAAGCCCGAGCCATCAGCCAACCAGTTTATAATCAATACCAGCCTCTGATTGTTTATTTGGGACTAAACAGCTGTGGGTCTGGGTGGGACAGAAAATTCCATCTACATACACATGTCCCTTACAAGAGAAGCAAATCATAATGGAGAAGGCTGCTGGGAGGGAACTCAGGGAAGACCCTTCAAGCTGAGTCCTCTGTAACACTCAAAGCTATTTGCTGAGGACTTGTAGGTGTAGGAGTAAGAGTGGCAGCCACGGCTCTTAGAGTTGAATGCTTAGTCACCACAGAGCGGACTTTGATGATAGAAGGGTTGGGAGGTGTGGACTCTATAGAATTGATGTTATCTTTGAGGTGTGGACTAGCTGGATACAAGGATTGGGAGGTGTGGACTCTGACGATAGGAGAAGGGTTGGATGTGTGGACTCTGACGATAAGAGAAGGGTTGGGAGGTGTAGACTCTGACGATAGGAGAAGGGTTGGGAGGTGTGGACTAGCTGGATACAAGGGTTAGGAGGTGTGGACTACGGAGGGCATGTGTCACTGGGGTGGGCTTTGAGGTTTCAAACGCTCATGCCAGACCCAGCCTCACGCCCTCTCTGCAGACTGCAGATCGGGCTGGATGTAGCCCTGTTGTTTTTCCAGTGTTGTTTTTCCAGCACCATGCCTGCCTGCTGCCATGCTCCTGCCACGATGACAATAGACGAAATCTCTGAAACTGTAGTAATCTCCCAAGTAAAGGCTTTCTTTCTAAGTGCCTTGGTCCTGGTGTCTCTTCACAGCAATAGAAAGTGACTAAGACACATTGCTTCCATTATACCTTAAAGTATAGGACTTACCTACTTAAAGATGCTAATTGTTAAAGACACAGAGCAGGTCACAAACACCATGGAGAATACAAAGCCGGGCATTACCCTGGAAGTCAGTGTAGCTTTACATTCTTGAGCCTACAGAGCCTGAGTTTCACTGGGAGTAAGTGTGAGCCAGACTGACTGACCACTGAGTGCAGTTTTCTAAGCTGACACTTCCCACCGGTGCTGACTACTGGCTCTTTCCTGGGGAGGTCAATCAAATTAGAGAGTGACCTGATTTCAACAGCAGCCGTGTCTACTCCTCACCTGCAAGTCACATAGCAACCGTAGGCAGACATGCCTTGTGACCACTTAGAGAAAGGCTAGCTAGGGATTTAACAGTTAATTAGATTTCCTGTTATTGAACTCATGATACAAACCCCAGATGAGTAATTTGCAAGGTGTGAGACATGAAGTATGGAAGGCTGGAAGGATGGAAAACATTAACAGAACTGTTTAATTAAAACACAGAAATGTTATCTTGAATCAGAGTAGTAATACAGTTACCCTGACAATTTCATATATAAGAAATGTAAAACTTGGCCAAAAAAGTGTCCAAGGAGAGAGTGCACCTAAGCAATCCTTTAGAAGAAAACATTTTGGACTGTTACTAACAACATAAGATAGATTTGTGTACTTTTATGCATAATATGTCAGATCCCATCTAGTCATTTGCTTTTTTTAATTCATTTAATCCTCACAGCAATTCTCATTATACATATGGAAACTGAAATACAAAGTCACAATGACTAGCCATGGTTTCAAATACACTTAGTTTGACTCTAAACCCAGGGTATGCTCGGCATATGCTCTGCCATTATCCTGTATACCCCCAGATCCTGACTTTAGACTTTTAATCCTAGGTTATGCGATACTGAATGGATTAGATAACACACATTTTTCACATATACAAACCTTGTATGTTATCTAATTACAATATATAACCAATAGAGATTGAAATCCAAATGGCCCAGGTAGAACTTTAGTATCTTTTTCTGTACTAAGCTTAGGAGATTTCCTAACATGTTGTCTAGCTATTTCCTTTAAATTCAACTGTTCTATCCTGAAGGAGGAATGAGGCTCAGTAGGCTAGGGGAACTTAGTAAGCCCAGAAAGTTGCGGTCACAGAAGCAGTAAACAGTTACTGGGGAGCAGAGACTTAGTGCAGCTGCCTACAAACCAGGCAGAGCATCATCCTGGGTGATGCTCACCCAGTCAGCTCACTGCTCAGGTAGACTCACGTGCAATAGAAGCTTTGGTCTGTTGTTGGTGTCTTATCTAGGGAAATAGTCACTGGCTGACATTTTCCCCAGGACAAGCCACACAACACATGCATTGTCCAATATGACGCATTAGGTACAAATATGCAGTAATGCATTTAAGTGCAAGAGATAAGCTGCAAGGATGCCAGATGCAGGCAGGGAGGTGTGGAGTAGAGACACACATCACCAATTACCTACAATGTCCAGGTAAACACCTGACATCCCCATTTCATAGGCACTATTTAAAATTGATTTTATTTGTACTGCCTGTGTGTGAACACTACCTACATGAGTACAAACAGCTGTGAGTCACCATGTAGGTGCTGGGAATTGAAGCTAGGTTCTCTGGGACAGCTGTCAGTATTCCTAACCACTAAGCCACTCTCCAGCCCATTGTAAGTATTCTTAATACTTACGAAAAACAAAACAAAACATTAAATTCACTATGAAATTAGGCACATAATTTCAAAGACGGAGTAGTATATAAATTGATCTGGCCCCAATGCCTCCTTTTCACTACAGTATATTGACTTAATAGCAGAAAATTATTTTTAAAGAATTTTAAATTATTTACAAGAGCACCATAAACTAGTATGTGTTTGCTTTTGCAAAAGCTTCTACATATTCTCCTGCATAAGTGCAATGTACTGTTGCAATTATGTTCAGTATTAGACCTGTCACATCTACTAAGGCAGCAAATGTAATGTTTAAGTTTAAAGGAAAGTTTCGAGTGAATAAGGTAACTCCCCTTAAGTAATTAAAAGGCTGTAAGGCAGAATAACAGTCATTACATTTTAGGTCAAAAGAAGAAACTTCACAGTGAAACGTCAAAAATGGAATAGGTCACCTCATGAGGTATGCAATTAGAGCTTAAGTAACTAAAGGTTAGGGCTTTTGCAGGAAGATTCACAGACAAGGCAAGTGCGAGCCAGCGAACTCTCTGCCTCTGTTTTAAGTTTGGTTTTCCACGTAACACTGAACATTCCATTTTAGATTTTATGTTGGGGCAGGAAGAAATTTTTACATAGAAACAAACCTAAACACCATTGGTTAGATACACAGATTAATTTTTTTTTTTTCCAACTCAAACTTCATATACTTTAAAGAATGTTTATTTATGGTGTGTGTGCTGTGGGAGGTTGATTCCCTCTCTATGTCCTATGGATGTCAAGGATCAAACTCTGGCTTGGTGATGAGTGACTGACCAGCTAAGTTATCTGTCCAAATTCTTAGATGGTTTCAAGGTTAAAAACACAAAGTCTTATCTTGATTTAGAAAGAAAGGAAGTTAGCTCAAACATACCATTTTTTTCTGCAAAAGCAACTGCGTCTTCTTTCGTACTAAAGGTTAGAACCATGTTGGAGAGGGGATCAGCCCTAGAAGAAAGAATGCCCATGACTTAATATTAAGCTTTGACTGCAAGACAATCAACATTATAAATACAATAAGTAGAAAATAAACAGCTGGTATTATAATATCAAGAAAACATGACAATATTTTATTTGTAATAATCTCTGAAAAACAATACTTTATATCTATGTTAAATCTGATCTTTCTAGTATGCATTATCTAATAATAAAAATCATAATGGCAAAAACATTCAAGTTCTCTTTTATTATAACTCTATTAAAAAGGGCAAAGTAGTTTTGAATTAAAAACTCCAGAAGGTTCCCACACTGACCAGAGAAAACCCTTCTATTGACTGGCTATATTAGTACCAAAAACTAAAAGTAACTTTGTATTAGTGCTCCTTTTCAGGGCACATATAGTTACTCAGCTGACAGTTAAATAAACTAGTTATACTCTGAAGTGCCAATATAAATATGAAGAATTTTGACAGCTATGCTGGGTTAGTTCAGAGTAAGAACAGTATGTGTGTGTGAGAGAGAGAGAGAGATGAGACAGACAGACAGACTAGAAAGTCAAGAAAACAGACCCATTTTCTGCATTGGTGATAGAGCTTTTAACTATCTGCTTTATGAAGAACTACATATAAAAACTGTCAACATGTGATCATTCTTCCAGTTGGTTTGACATTCTCCTCCTCTCTTATATTTCATAATTCTTCCTAGGTTAATCTTTCTGTCTCCTTTCAGAATCGCCTCTAGAAGACTCAGCCTGTACTTTCCTGTCGGCTGAGTTGCCCCTCCCAGTGAGAACACTCTCATCTCTACATACGGGATCTCCCAAACCCTATTCTCTCCAGCTGTACATCTTTCTATCTTCATATTTGCTCAATTCTCAACTACTGAGGTTCCAAAGAAGCTTGTATCTTAGGAAGTGTACCTGACTAACAAATGCCTGCAAAGCAATTGTAAACTCTTAACAAAACAGACAAAAGTAGATGAGTACCAGAAGCAGAAATAACAAACTAGCTGCACTAATAAACGACAAGGAATGCTTTATTCTGGCACCACTGCACCACCCTATTGGATTAAGGAGATTTATACCTTGGGCCAAAGCTGTGATGATTTTTGTATCTTATAATATTTTTCAAGTTTACATAAAGATAAACCTTTTACCTTTGAGCTCTAACATTTAAAAGACTCGGTTAATTAAAAGAGCATAAGAAGCGTGTACTTCAGATACAAAATGTCAATACAGTATTTAAAAATGTGAATTTAAAAATCTTAAAAACAAAGATCAAGGCACACTTGACTTTAGAAAATGGCCTTTCAGGAATTATTTTTTTTTAAAACAGTACAAATAGGTAACAATGAAATTTTTTCACTACATTTAAAACAAAACTCAATAGTCATAAAGTGAACTTCCACAGAGCAACCTCCTTATCTGCCTCCAGTGAAACACACATGCATAAAGAAAGAAAGAAAATGTGGCTGACCTGCTCTGGGAATTAGTGTCTTTTCTATTTGTGTATTAACTACAAGTCGGGAACAGAACTCCAAACACATATAAAAATTGTCTTTCTAGGTGCTGTGCGTCCTGTTTCTTGCACTTTTAACAGTGAAACTTCTTCACCATTGGGTCTATGTCTCTGCTAAATCGTCCATGTTACTGAACGGTAGATTCAGACCACTGCTAATCTACGAGAGGAAAACTCATCATGTCTAGATCACCTACAAGAGGGAATTTAGGAAAAGATGTGTTTTGGGCATAAGACCAATCTCATTTTGAACATATTCAAGAATGGTCTGTCAGTATTAAAAATTGAGCAGATATTTTCTTCTGCCTGTTAAATAAAGTAGTTCTCTCATTAAAAAGAAAAGTGCAAGCTGAAGACATGAATCAGATGTAGAATATTTGCCTGGCATTCATTCACAAAGCTCTAGTACCAGTACCACATCTGTACACAACTTCAAACCTACAGACATACCTTAGTTTTAAATATTTTTCCTACACTCCACATGTATGTGTGTGTATCTGTGCAAACTTCACAATTCAACATTTTCTTTTCCTCCCTCACCAACTCCTTGTGATTATATGTATTGGCTACCATGTTAACTAACTTTATATTCTTATTGAAAGTGTTTTCCCCAGAAACAAGCTAGATTATAAGAGGTATCAATATTAAAACAAGGGTCTGTTATGGCTGGTAAAGCATTGGTATGTGAATCCCAGGTACAGATAAATATACTAAGATCTCATGTAACAGAAAAGGATGATCACCACATTCTAACCACTAGGTATGGACAAAGACATTTCCTTAGGTCTCTGGAAATATATGATTTACAGAAGACTCCTTATAGTACAGGAAACAAGATTTAAGATACCAAAATTCCTAGAAACTACTTCTATTGAAATTTCAACATGGAAGAATATCTAACCAAAAGTCTCCTGGATCCATCAACAAAAACTGGCGTCTTCTGAATTTTATTCTACTATGTTTTAAAAATTAATTTATAACTAATTTATAATCTTAACTGTAACATCTTAGGTTCCCATACCCTGAACAAACAAACTGGCCAGAGCTACACAGTAAAAGCTTGTTTCAAGGGGGCAAAGTCAATTATTTTCAATAAAATATCTGAAAATAATATTCAAAGTACTCACGTTGATGCCCAGCCCATCAAAGGATTTTCCCATCTCTCTCTGGTGTCGAACTCCAGCTTCCATTTCTTTGTGTTGTTTACTCCAGACTGCATGTTATTGCGAGCAGGAACAAAGATCCTGACCTTTCTGGTTTTGATATGCTCTTCTGGAACACCAGTTAAAGTAGTGATATCCTGAGGAAGAAAAAGGAAACACATCTTGGGCTGCCTGCACATCAGCTGACGTGCCTCCCATTTCCCACCTCCATGTGCTTGTTCTCTGGTTTGTTATAAACTAGGAAAACTTCTGGCTTGCGCCACTACTACCCTGGAGCTTTATTTTAGAAACTGCCGTTGCACTGCCTGTAAAGTCTGGATTTGAGAACTGGTGTTGGGGCACAGTGAAAGAGGGACTATCAAAATTCCTCTCCTTTGTGGAGCTCGAACCCAAGCCTTGTGCAGGCCAAGCAAGTGCCCAACCACAGGACTATGAGCTGTCCCTCTCCTCGCTTTCCTTTCTACACAGGCTCTCTTGCATCCAATAGCTAAGGACAACCTTGGACTTATGTTTCTAATGCTCCTGCTTCCAGCTCTAGAACCAGCAGCCAACAGTCCTTACTCTGTGACAGGGGACAACTGATGTCATAGAAACATAAAAGGCCCGCTAAGGGAGTGTCGTTACCTCCTAGCAGCCAAAAGAATAGACTCTGCCTTAGGTGGAGAGGTGCCCTCGTCTCCTCCCTTAGTAGTTCATCTCCCGGTACAGGCCAGTCACCTGGTCCAGGGACCGTCCCTGGGGAGTGGGGGTGGGGTGGTTATGTGGAAGTCAGGTGATCTCATGTGACATCCTCCACTGCATCTTCACCTTATGTTTGAGACAGGGTCTCTCCCTGAACTGCAAGTTCACCTGTTGGCTAGAATGGCTGGCCAGCAAGCCCCAAGGGTCCTCCTCCCTCTCCTCCCCAGAGCTGGGGTTATAGGTATATGCTGCTGTGCCTGGCTGTTGTATGGCTCCTGAGGGTCTGAACCCCCGTCCTCATTCATGTGTGCCAGAAGCTTGCTTTACCAACTTAGCATCCCAACCCTCAACCATATAGAGCAGTCTCTTAAATAAAACATTTAAAAGAATCATTAGGGACAGGGATGGAACACTTATATCCCATGTGAGGCCCTAAACTCCATCCCCAGTACTACTAAAGGAAAGGGAAAATTGACATAGAAACTTTTGAATTACTGCTTAAAATTGAGAAAGAGAATGGAGTGATTGTATTAAACTTTGTTAGTTTTTGTTTCAATGCCATACACAGCCTCTAATGAAGGCTGATCACTCGTAGTTTGACTCTTAATGCTCTGACCCAAAGGGAAGCACTGAGCTCATGTATGTGTTACAATTCCTTGTTACTTCAGAGAGCACCCAATTCTCTACTTAGCACAGTATCTACCTTCCTGTGCCAGGAGGCATGGTTATTTTGTTACAACTTCTCTCTTTGGAGAAACATGTTTGCACGGTAGCAGGCTTCCTTGTGGGCTCGGTGTGGAGTGGAGTGCCTGTGTGCAGACTAGGTGTCTTACTCAGTTGCTCTGCACTGTATTTACTGAGATGGTCTCTCACGAAAACGGAAGCTCACTTATTTGGCTTTTTAAGCCAGCTTGCTTGCTCTGGGGTCCTGCGTCCCCACTCTCAAGCCCTGGGATTATGCTCCAGCAGTCACACTGGGGAGCTTGTGTGTGTGTGGGGGGGGGATCTGAACTCTGGTTCTTACACTTGTGCCACAAACACTTTATCCCTTAAGCCATTTCCTCAGCCAGAGAGATATGAACATCTAGTGTACATTGACATTAGATTTTGTTTTCAAAGTTTTCTTACAGCTAGTATAAAAGGCAACAAAGCGCTTTACATCTAGGAGACAAGAAAATGATATGACTACAATTAGTAGAGAAAATTATTAATAATGTATGGTACCATATATATATATATATATACACATATATATATATGTGTGTATATATATATATATATATATATATTGGGGGGATGAGGGTGTATATTGAGTGCAGGCGCAGCGTACTTCTGGAAGTCAGAGGACTACTTTCAGGAATTTGTTCTCTCCTTCCATTTTGTGGGATCTGGGACTTGAACTCAAGTCATTAGGCCTGAGTGCAAGTACTTCTACCCAACTGAGACACCTCATTTGCTCTAATTAGTAGTTTTTAATGCCAGGTTCAACTGAAAATAAAGCCAAAACTTTTATTTTGGAGCAGTGTTTGCTTAGCATTTAGTTAAATCCCCAGCACAGCACCATGGCACAATGAGCTTGAGCACATGAAAACACGCGCGCACACACACACACACACACACACACACACACACACACACACACACAGAGTTTTTGCAGGTGCTGGGAATTGAACTTGGGGCTTCACACATGGCCAGGCAAGAACTATTACTAAGGTATATTCTGTGCCCGTGTTACATTTTAAGAAGTGACTTTCTAAAGCATAGTCCTCTACTTAGAGCTTGAAGTGACATGTCTCTCTGTGTGAGGTTCTCAATGTTTATTTCTCCCTTTGCAACTGGCATTTAGTTTATTAATATTCTCTATTTTGTGCTAATATGTTTTCTTAAAATATTTATTTATAACTATGTCTGTGTGATATGAGACCAGGTGCCTGAAGATTGCAGAAGAGGATGTCAGGCCTCCCGGAGCTGGAATTACAGGAAATTGTGAGCTACGTGTGATGCTGGGAAGTGAACTCAGGTCCTCTGGAAGAACAGTTCTCACTCTTTTGGGCCATCTTTCTAGCCCCCGATTAAGAGCTCATTTACTTATTATAGTTGCAGCAAAGTATAAGCACTCATTATAAGCATCCTATAAAATTAATGGGTAGGGATCTTCTCCAAATTCCACATCAATGCCTCTATTCTGCACCAAGTTTCTAATGAAACTATGCTACATGGCTATTCCTCAACTGTATGAAAGAAAATGTTCAATTAATTTTTACCTCCAGAAAATGAGATTATCGGAAATATTTATTTTTCCATACTTCTATACTGTGATGCATGCCTGACAAAATAATTCAATAAAGCTTATACTTTATATCTGAACTCATAACTACTGCTGCTTCATGTCTCCTCAAATTCTGGCACTCTTTTTTATTAGTGCCCCTAATTTTAATCTGATATTCAAGCAAGGAGTTTCTGAATTTCGAAGCCCTTGCAAGTTGTCCTGACAGACTCACTGCCTTTGCCCGCAGAAGCTGTGAGCTCCCTGCCGCCCAGCTGATGCTGCAGGGCAGAGGATACAAAGCCTTGGCAGCTCACATACTTGAGACATCTAATGGCCACAGAAGCTCTCTGTTCCCAAGGCCCTGCAAATGCACTCTCAGCTTAGACAAACTTATTTCTCACACTAGTAAAATGCAAACAGCGTCAGCTATCAACAAGAGCCTCTTCTCAAACAGGCACTGCAATGGGCTAATGCTCCCACTCCAAGATTCCATTCAAACACGACAACACTTGGGAAGATCTGTAACCCTACACTGTGTGTCTTCCACGATTCCCCTTTTCTCTCGAGTCACACTGAGCTACCTGCGATTCATACTTTGCAAACAAACACAGCACCTGTAAATTAAATGCTCAATTGGTGGAATTCTCCATGGATTTCTACTTTTGTTCTAAAATATTAATCACCTGTGCTCTTTCTAAAATACTATTTTTATTTAAGAAATGACCCAAATATGTCAACATTACCTTTTATTAATTCCTTTTTTCAAATTTTGTAGAAATCAGGAAAAAGTCATGTAAGGTATAAGAAGCCATCAAGTTGACACCAAGGAATCTCAACTCTAGTTAAGAGTATCTGTAAGTTCTAATAAATCATATTACCGCATAGACAATACACAGATTTGCTCAATTTTAAAGCTTCTTACTTTTAAACAGTTGAGTTAAAAAATGAAATCTATTTCTATTATTAAAGAATGTAACTATCCTAGTAATTTTAAACGATAAAATATTAGTTTTCCATATAAAAACTGATTCGGTTATCGTCTTGTGTATCACACTTATCTCGTGTGAATTCAACTTTCTCTTTTTTAACAAAGGAAGTAAGGAACAAGCAATGGGAAGTTGGTGTCACAATGCAGAAAAACGTCCCAGCAAGCTTCCTGCAACCACCCAGCATTTAGAGTCTTGCTGGCCCAGCTCTTTTCAATACCAGAATTTCACACATTTCAATGACTATTATGACTTCAAAGAATCAAATTTTCATCAGTGTCCGTCATCTGCCCGCTGATTTGTATAAAGAAGTTCTTCAGCATGCATTCCAAACAAAAGCCTTCTTACTTCTGTGGCTATATATCACGTTTAAAAGTTGTGTTTGTGACAGTTGTGTCTCTGGAAAACTAGGGTGGCCCTGAGGAAGTGCAGCTGCCCTGCAGGAGCCTCCTTTCTGGCAGCTCTCACTCAAACGAAAATGGGACAATTAGTTTCTGCCTTCTAATTACTTCCGGTTGCCCCACCCACTTACCCTGACCAGTTCACACTTATTGTAGAGAAACAATTAACTGCTCTTACACTCCTGGATGAAGCTTTACTAGAAATCTTGCTGCATCCAAAGAAGTCACAATGTTTACCAGGCTCTTTGGTAATTAATTCACTAACAGTATTAGTATGGGTTGAAGCTAGAAATTTAATAAGAGAATCCATTAGAACATTAGTGACAATACTTCTAGAGACTTGCTCTATTGCAGGATATTAAAGACCAATTATGTTTAAATTATAGTAGAGTTAAAACTGAACTGAATTTTGATGACTGTTACTACTTTATATCAATCATGAAAGATTAAAAAAATTAGATTTGTAATAATAACAGCCTTGTATAATACCCATCTGTAATTTCAACACTAGGGAGGCAGAGGCAAGAGGATTGTGAATTCTAGGCCAGATTGAGCCACAGAGCAGGAAAGCCTCAAAAAGACAGACCAAAACCCTTTGCTTTTAAGTAACCAACAGATACTTAGACCAAGAAACTCATTACAGGTTTAATGAGCAATTACAAAACAAGAATCTACAGGATAACGGTTCCCACATAGTTACTTACTTTGGAAGAATTTTAAAATCAGTGGTCAAAGGCATTAAGAAGTGGACACCAATGTTGAAGTAAATTTGAGTTGTGAAAGTAAATGCCATTCTTGTTTGCCTGCTCACCAACAAACTGGTGAAGAAATTCACGTGGGCCATTAGATGCTGGGCCCCTCTATTTCCCAAGCTGGGCAAAGCTTATCTCACCACTAAAGCTATAGCTGCCTGCCAAGTGTCCTGAGGGCTGCAGGACAACATGAGGCAAACAATACTACAGATCACAACAGAGCAAAACAAGAGGTGGAGAACCTTGGGAAATATTCTGTTATTCTTAGATTCCTCCCAGGAGTCAAGAACAATTGCCACAGCAACAAGGTTGGTTTGAGTCCCAACTTTCAACCATGGGCAAATCTCTGGGTGCATATCCATAACCCAGCGCTCTTGTAAACTGCACACAAGAACAGAAGTTGCTACTCAGCACCAATGTGTTACATACTGGACACATGCTCCAAAGTAAACACCAACTCAATTCTCAAGAAACCTACTGGACATTTTTGAGAAGGATGAACCACAATATAATGAGAAGCTGACATCAAGATACTGAAATATCCAATCTTCCTTGAAAACTGGTAATTCGTTATCTAGTCAGTAGCTTTGCTTCAAATCTGAAAAAGAGAAATACCTAGCTTTTTGACGAAATACCTTCTCTTTGTAAGTGTTGAATACTGGACAGTTTTGGATCAATCAGCCACCCTGTCTTTCTTCAAACTGACTGGCCCTAAAACAGGGATATATAAAATTCATATTCATTCTTTCTCTGTGTCCGCTCTCTCCCTACCTCCCCCCCCCCCGCCACCTCCTCCTCCCTCCCAGAAAATCATCTCAGCAGTTAAGAAGAAGAGTTTAGTTACCAGCATATACACAACAAGCAAGACATTCTGTGCACAGATGCCCAGCTCCAACACAGGAGGATAACTGTGCCAACTGAGGCTTGTTGGCAGCCAGCCTAGCTGAAAACTTCGAGTTCAAGGTTGAGGGAGAGACTGCCTCAAAGAATAGGAAGAAAATGATAGAGGAGGGCACTTGATTACCCCCTCCCCACCTCCCCCCCTTCTCTCTCTCTCTCTCTCTCACACACACACACACACACACACACACAAAACTGAAAACAATTCAGAATACCATGTATGTTAAGTAAAGTATGTGGAAAAGCCTATGACATCTATGAAAATGAAGGAATAATGTATAATTTACCTATATTTCAACTCAAAGATGCTTCTGTGCAAAGTTAACTATCTTAAGGGCTTCAAAGGCTATAATAAGACTTTATTCCTAAGTGTAAGAAATCTATCTATGTCTGTCTGTCTATCACATAAGATGACAAGGAGTAGGGACAATAAAATAAATATACTTCAGAATTCTATTAAGAGCAAGAAAAGAATTTTAACGATGAATTTAGAGGACCCAATCCTAACGCTTGCGATCTGAAGGGCCCGAGAACACTCAGAACTGGGGTTACGGGTGGCATGAGTCACGGCATGGGTGCTGGAGGTCAAATCCATATTCTCTACAAGAGCACGAGTGCGCTTAACTGCTGAGCCTATCAAGCTACCTAAAAGTAAGCTCCTACTTGAATTTAAGGGTAGAAAGGTGTCATAAAACGCCAGACCAAGGAGGAAGGTAGGAGATAATTCTTTCAGGATGTTCATTTTTAAAAGATACTACTAGCTGGGCAGAGTGGTGCCTGCCTTTAACCCCTGCATTTGGGAGGCAGAGGCAGAAGAACCTCTGTGAGTTGGAGGCCAGCCTGGTCTACAGAGCTCAAGCAGAACATCGAGAGCTACTTAGTGAGACTCTTGTCAAATAATAAAATCACTAAAACATCAATAATATTAAACAAAATTTAAACAATGTATCAATATGCCTAAACCCTACCAACTACCTTCTTACTTTCATTACCTACCAATAAGGACCCATATGTTTATTTATCTTACTACTAAGTTTTATATCGATTACATTATTTCTCCACATAGATACTTAGTCTTCATTCTTTTTGTTTTAATATCCTCATAGCAATTTATTCAGTTGATGTGGCATAATTTAATGTAATAAAAGTTATTGATTATGCCTTTTAAGTATATATTATACTGTAATGAAAATCTCAGTAACAAATTTATTTCCCCAAGATTTATTTTTAATTAGTGTTTCCGTGTGTGTCTGTGGAAATGAGTATGGGTGCCCTGAGAGACTAGAGGCATCAGAGGATTCCTGAGAAACTCAGTTACAGGTGGTTGTGAACCAACAAAATGGGCACTGGGACTTAAACTTGGCTCTTGTGTACAAACGGTAAGTGCTCTTCTTAATGTCTCCAGACTTTGTTTTATTTCATTTGGTTTTTTAAGACAAGGCTTCTCTGTGAAGCCCTGGATGGCCTCTGCTTCCCAGTGCTGGGATTAAAGGCGTGCACACCACTGCCTAACAAAAACTATCAAAATGTCTATAGTCTGACATAGTGTCTAATTAGTTTGCAAACAGGAAGTAAAATTGCACACTGTTGGTCAACAGTGTAAAAACAGATCAATTTTCATTTATACTTTTTTTGTCCTAAGGCAGCCTCACTATGCAGCCCCAAGAGTCTGAAACTCACCTGTAGATCTGGAATTAAGGACATTTGCCAACCGTGTCTGCAGCCCTTTATACTCGTGAGCAGACACAGACACATCAGTTAGCTTGCATCTGTGCACTCTCCTACATCTAGTGAGGAGAGAGGGACTTACATTCTGCTGTGCTTTCCATAACCCAACGGCAATCCTCTTGCTTTGCTTCCTGAGTGCAGAGATCACAAACGTGTCCTACATGACCAGCTATGAGTTTAATTATTGATATACCCAAGAACAAAAAATTAAAAGGCAGGCAGAGCTCTGTGAGGAGTTCAAGGTCAACCAGCCTGATCTACTCAGTGAGTTCTGGGCCAGCCAGGGCCACAGAGTGAGACCCTATCACAAACATATAAGCACCAACTGAAAATTCCTTTGTAAAGAGATACTGTAAGAATAAACAAGAATGCTAAGAAAATACTCATTAGAAACTGCTGAGCTGCTGAAAACTGTAATTCTGGAGCCTCATATGTGTGTGCAATGGCTTCATTACGGTGGGACTCACGAACAGATTTTTACTTTGTGGACTCACATATTACAAAGTCAGAACCCAGTACCTGGAAATAACAGTAGTTAGAAGCCATTTCCTAATCTGCTCCTGGCTCCTGGAAAAATTCCTGCCCTACAAGACTCATGCACACATCCTGTCCTAAACCAACCCAGAGGCTATGAAGAATCTACACAAACAACTGTTGATTGACTTCAGCTTAAGCACATCAGTTACATCCTCACCTTTCTGTTCAATCACACATCTACACAACTGAATGTTCAGGAACCAAGGAGAAACCCCAAGTCTTTGGTTACTTCTGAAGCCTCCTGTGTCACATAAAATTTTGGCTAAATAACTTACTATGTTTTTCTCTTGTTCATCTGCCTTGTTACTGGATGTAAGCCATGAAGCTTTTGACGAATCAAGTTGCTACTTTTTCTCTGTAGTAGTAATTAGACATAGCACCACAAATTAAGTCTACCAACAAGTTAATTTTTAACCAAATGCTGCAAAATAAAAGTTTTTCCCCTGTAAATCAGGAAAAAATCTACTAGAAGATTCAAAAATACTTGAAATAGTATTTGTTTTCTATTGATTTAGGAAAAAAGGAAAGTAAAGTTGTTAAAAAGTAAAAAGTAAAGTTGTTATCATGCTTTAAGGCATGATGGCCCACTCACACACCTTTAATCCTAGCACTCAGCAGGCAGGCAGATCTCTGAGTCTGAGGGAGCCTGGTCTACATAATGAGACCCTGTCTCAAAACAAACAAAATAAAAACAAAAACAAACAAATCATTGAAAAGCAGAATGTGTAACAACATACTTTTAAAACTAATGAATATGATTCTTGTCTTTTTAAAAAAAATCTTATTTTTTGTTTTGTGGGTATTTTTATTTTAGGGGTAGGGAATGGGGTGGATCCCAGCTGCCCTGGAACTTGCTACACAGACCAAGGTAGCCTCAAACTCACAGAGAGGTGCCTACCTCTGCCTTCTAAATGCTGGTATTAAAGATATGTACCATCTTACTTACTTTTGCTTATGTGTGGGTTTGCCTGCATGTGTATGTGTGCATCCTAGAGCCTGTGGGGCCAGAACAGCTTGTCAGTCCTTTGAACCCACAGGCAGTTGTGAGCCACCATGCAGCTGCTGACAACCAAACCTGGATACTTTACAAAATCAACAAGTGTGATTTTAATACCCACAAAGATTTAACATTTAATAATGATAAAATTTTTAATAGCTAAAATTTTATACTTCTTTGCTTTTTTAATTTCAATGTTCCAGTCAATCAACTATCTTAAGGTATCTTGTAATATTTTCAGAACTATAATAATAATAATAATAATAATAATAATAGTAATAATAGTAATAATAATAATAATAGTAGTAGTAAATTTAAAAATTGGCTGCAAGAGCTTTGGAATTACATAACAACATTACAGTTTGAAAACAATCTGCTATTTCTTAATCTAATAGTACCTTTTTATTCCCTGGTAATAAGACATAGGCATATACACAATATATACTAAGAGATATTAAAGCAGAAATGACAGCAAAACAAAACAAAAAAAAAAAAAAACAAACAAAAAAACCCTACAAATGACGTAAATACCGAGTAAGTATCCAGACAGTCTCTCTCTCTCTCTCTCTCTCTCTCTCTCACACACACACACACACACACACACACACACACACACACACCACACACCGGGTCATGGATGGGGAGATAGCTCCGTGCTCTGTTGGTTAAATGCTTGAATGTAACCGTGAAAACCCAAATAAAACCCCCAGAAAAGCAAGGTGAAATAAGCAGCGTATGGTGGCACGCTGTAATTTTTGAGTTGGGGAAGCAAAGACAGGTAGGCCCCTGGGGCTCACTTGGGGCCAGCTCAGCCGGCTGACAAGGTAAAGGTCAGTAGGAGCTAAGGCGGTGGAGGTAGGAGAGACCCACACAATGGCTTTCTAGCTCCCACACACAGATGAACGCATGTGCAAATGTGATATGTATACACCAGTACACAAACATGTATGAGATAGTATACAAGAGAAAATACGTATCAGGAAGTCACTTTTTAAAATCTAGGCTGCGTTTCTAATTGTTACAGAATTCCTCTCTGTCGTCAGAACTTGTATCTAGATAGCTAACTGAGCCAATTAGTGGGACCAGGGAACCATGAAGTATTATGTAACTGTCCATACACTCACACCCTAAACACTGTAGTATGGCACAGACTATGCAGGCACATTCTTTTCATAACTTGTTAATACAGGACAATGCCTTTGCTTTTAGGATAGTAATTTGATTCCCAAGTGTTGTTTCTTCTGAAACTATCAACAAAATACATCCTCTGCAACTTGGGAGGTTGTTTTGTTTTTTTAATGTGAAGTAAGATTATAAAATGTCTGCAAAATAACCTAAAATCTGGCTATAATCTTAGAATTTCCTTTTACATCTCAATCTTTTACAATTGTCTGGACCTCACCTACTATGTCTAGGAACTGTTATAAAGGAAGAAAAAAATCTTTTCCTCTATTGAGAGCCATGACCTTTAGTAAGGAAAAGAAAACGCGGTTTGGCAACAGATAAAGTAAATCATGTACAATTCTCTCATGGCTGTGGAGTAATGTAACAGAACAAAGGGTATATGATCTGGCAATCAGCTGTCCATTCAGATTCTTCTCCACGACCCTTCATCTTTGGAAACAAGGATGCCCCTGTACTCTAAGCTTAAGGGAAGGCAGCTCTCACATAAAAGGCCTAAGCTCTGCATCGGGTGACGGTTAGGAAATCTCTCTTTTCCGACCCCACCAAGAGTCATGGGAGGAAGGCCAGGGGGACTTGCCTGTTTCTGCCATTTTTATAAAACAATCAATAAATACACTTGTCATATTTGGGGACTGAATCAACTAGACTCATTCAAAAATTACCTTTATTGTATTTCCAAGGTGTGCTAGGGAAAAGAACACAGAAAATATAATACAGGCACATTTTTAATAACCTGATAAGAACAATGCCTTTTCTTTGAGGACAGTAATTTGATCCCTGTGCTGACAGTTTAATGTCAACTAGACACAATCTAAAGGCTGCAGAGGAAGGCCTCAATTGATAAAATGCCTCCATAAGATGAGCAATAGGCAAAGCTATGGGGCAGTTTCTTAGTTAGTGCTTAGTGAGGGAGGGCCCAGCTATTGTGAGTGCTGTCCTCCCTGGGCCGGTGGTCCTGGGTTCTATAAGAAAACAGACTGGCCGGACGATGGTGGCGCAAGCTTTTAATCCGGGCACTCGGGAGGCAGAGGCAGGAGGATTTCTGTGAGTTGAAGGCCAGCTTGGTCTACAGAGCAAGTTTCAAGACAGGACAGAGAAACCATGTTTTGAAAAACCAAAATAAACAACAACAACAACAAGATTTTCTAAAAATGCAACACCAGACTGCAAGAGCCATGATGATGAGCAAGCCAACCAGCGCCCTCCGCGGCCTCCCATCAGCTCCTGACCCAGCTTCCTGCCCTGCTTCAGTTCCTGCCCTCACTGCTTCTCAAGATGAACTGTTATATGGAGCTGTGAGTGAAAAAAACCTTTTCCTCCCAAAGTTGCTTTTGGTCAAGTGTCTTATCATAACAATAGTAAGCCTAACCGAGACGATTCCCAAGTGTGTTTCTTCCATGAAGTACAAACAAGACACTACTCCGTTGAGCCGTGCAGTTTCGGCGTTAGGTGTAAGCGGCGGCGAGCGGAGCCCTGCAGCAGCACTAGCTAGGGCTCAGGGCCAGGCTCCTGCTCCCCACCACATTTGCTACTCTCAGTACTGGGCCATTTGTGCTCCCTGAGCAGAGACACACGCAAGACACCGTCCTTCATCGTCTCAGCTCTCTGCTCAGCGGCACACTGACGGTAGGTGTGGGGTTGATGGAGACCTAGGGCAGGATGCAGACGTCTCCCTGAGCATGACGGGTAAGGAACTTGGGAGTTTGGAGCTGATGAGGCAACTAACAATTGTGAAGAGATAAAGAAACGTAACAACTGCAGTCAAGGAGTGAGAGCAGGGCCACAGAACAGGACGGAAATGTGCAGTCCTAAAACCATGGTGAGGGCATGCTGCCAGACTCTCAGGCTGGGTACATAAGAACATAAAATAACAAGATCCAGACTCTCCAAACCTGAACAGTCAGAATATCAATTATACTCAAAAATCACTAAGCCTGCACATAAATTAAAAAAAAAATCTGGCTTATAAGCTGTTAGAAATAATTAACAATTACCTACTGAAATTAGCTGCTATAGTATGCTTAAGATTTAAAAGAAAAATGAACAAAATGATTGAACAGATGGGGAATTTCAGTCACAAAACTACAGAAAAGAACCAAATAGAAATTGTACTCAAAAATATTTAAAATTTACTATTATAAATTAACAAAAATTGGTCATTAAAGAAAAACCCATTAAAATCAAAGACAAAACAACAGAAACTAAACACATTGAGCCATCTGACAGAAAAATATTGAAAAGAAAAAAAATCAAGCAATATATATAAGAGCTTAAGAGCTGAGAGGAGCAGCTGGAGAGGTGGCTGAATGTTGAGAGTGCTGACTCTTCCTGGAGACAGCCTGGGCTCTGTCTGCAGCAGGGAGGCTCCTGACCGTGAGGAACACCACCCCCAATCTCACGGAGTCTGGGTCTTGCACACACATGCACACTTGCGGTGCTGAGACAGACATGGGAAAAACAAACGCACCTGTACACAGCGAAGAAAAGCCGAGGCACAAAGTTTAAAACAAGAAGATTTCTAAATAAGAAAACTATCAACCAAAAGACCCATGAATCCCGAGTAAAATCCCAGCTACACATGAGCACAGCTTAATCAAATTTCCAAAATTTAAAAACGAAGAATCCACTCTCAACTGTGGTCTTAGGAAGGCTGTGCACATTACATGTGTGTCACAACGACCAAAGACTGAGCGGACACCATTTTCCTCTGTGCTGGAAGCGAACAGCAGAGCCCACCTGTGCTACTCCTCAACAGAGGCAGGAAAATAACTCAAGACGCACACTTATCTCTGTTCCCAGATCACATGATGTACTACGTAGGAAACCTTACAAGACTGTCACTCAGCAAACTGGGTGAGTACAAAATCAACACGCAAAAATCAGCTGTTTGGGTTTTTTGCTTTGTATTGTTTGTTTTTGGTTTTTCCATACATAGTTTCTCTACATAACAGCTCTGGCTGTGCTGGAACTTGCTTTGCTGACTATGCTGGCCTCAAACTCACAGATCCGCCTGCCTCTGCCTCCTCTGCAAGGATTACAGGCATGTGTCTCCATTGTCTGGTTCAGCTGTGTTTTATACACTAACAATGAACTATCTGAAAAGTACATAAACAATCTCATCATAATATCTTAATGAATAAAGTAACACAAATTTTGACAAAAAAAAGATGAAAGGTCTGCATACTCAATATGACATTTTTGAAAGAAATTAAAGATGTAAATCTATGTTAATAAAAATCCTAATACTATCAAAATGATATTGCTACCCAAAGTAATCACAGATTCAATGTAACTCTATCAAAATGTCAATGATGGTCAGCTGTGCTGGTGCATGCCTTTAATCTCGGCACTTGGGAAGCTCCCCAAATTTGGGGTCGGCTGGCTGTCCTGTCAATGTATCCCCAGAACTGGGACCACAAGCATGTACCATGTTGGGAGCCGACCTTGAGTGACATTCTCTTGCAGAATTGCTTACACCTTAGACCTCTTAATTGAGCCTTATCCTGGTATACAGGAACCTGCTTAACAGGTAGCCTCTTCCACTCATTCCAGGTACTGAGTGCCCGGAACTGAGATGGGCCTGGCCCAGGAACTAAGATAAGCAGCCGTTTACTGTCTGGTGTTTACTGTCTGGGATAATTACCAGGACCCCGGAGTTAGCAGAAGCTACCCTTCCCCATTTCCTCCCTACCTGCTACCCCTCCCCATTTCCTCCCTGCTTGCTACCCCTCCCCATTTCCTCCCAGCTTTGCCTTAAAAACCCATTTTACATCAATAAAGTTAGACCTTGACAAATGCACTGCTTGGTCTCCTTCCTTCTTTCTCTCCCATTATTTTCAGGTTCTAGCCCACCTCGACCCACGAATAACTAGGCCCCGAGGGTCGGGGCAATACCATGCTGCCCAGCTTTTCCACATGGATCTTAGAGATCAGACTCAAGTCCTAACGCTTACAAGCAAGCACTGTACCAACTGAGCTCTCTCCCCATCCCTGCTTTTCTTCTGTGTTGATGTATTTAAAACAGGACTTGAAAGCTATCAGAGCTACAAGGGTTATGACACATGCAGATGTAAAGTGGGCTGCTGTGGTGCAGGAAGAGTAATGTGAGATTCTCATCTGGTGTATGTGTATGACTTTCCATGCTGCTGTGACACGATGCCTCACAAAGGAGGAAGTGTTTCTGCAGGGTCACAGTTTAGGAGGACATGCAGTGCATCACAGCAGGAGAGAGTTGAAGCAAGTGTGTGAGGTAGCCACATGTGTCTACAGACAGAACCAACAAGGAGATGGATGCTGGCCTTCTGTCCATTTTCTCCTCTCAGATAACCCTCTCTGAACACACACACACACACACACACACACACACACACACACACACACACACACCCTGTCTCAAGGTGATTCTAATCCTGTAGGTCGATTAGATTTAACAAAGACAACAAAACTCATCATTGTGAATCATAACATACACACCAAGAGGTTTTAACGGCTGGGCCATCTCTCCAGCTCTGAGACACACTTAACTGTGAATACCTATAAACTCAAGAGACAAGTTACTTGTGTCCAATAAACAATGATGCACAATAAATATTTCTATTCTAAAAGGGAGGGTGAGGCACAGCAAAGGAAGAGCAGACCAAAGCAAGATTGATAGCTAGTGGGAGCAACAGCAGGCCCTTCACGTGTGCCTGACATTTGGGGCTTGTGAAGAGTCATGCGGGCCTGAACAGCCCTGCCTCCAGCCCTATGACTCACTGCAGACCCCTCTTCTTTGGTGTCTTGGTTCTATTCCATGACTGCAGCTCCCCTGCAAATACTGAATGGTCCTGGCACCTCCAACATACGGTGAGCTCCATTCCGGTTCAGGCTTAAACCTCACAGCTTCTCGAAATCGCTTTCCAGAAGTTTCTTGGGGGGAATCTAATGGGCAAGATAGCCTGGCCTCAGCAGCTTGTTGGAACCTTGGTACTGGCATGCATCCATGACCCTACATCTCTCGTACTTTGCATGCCTACAGAAGCAGCATCGAGCAGACAATGCTGACAAGTTTTGCTGCCAGCTCAAGATGTAGTTTGGCTTTCTTTTCTCACAGGTGTACAACTTGACCTGAGAAAACATGATGCCAGGCACTTGTTTAGAAGAAGGCAGCCTTGCCAAGTGGTGTTGGCACACGCCTTTAATCCCAGCACTCAGGAGGTAGAGGCAGGCAGACCTCTGTGCGTTCAAGTCTAGAGAATTAGATCCAGAACAGCCAGGGCTACACAGAGAAACCCTGTCTTGAAAAACTAAAATAAAACAAAACAAGGCAATCCTTTCAGGAACATTCTCCTTACAAATGAATTCACATTTTCACAAGTTCATGCCCTTAACTTTGGGGGAAGGGGTGCTGTGGTACCCTCAAAACACCTTTTCTATTGTACTACTATAAACTCTGAGGTTTCTCTTTAATGATGCCTCTCTTTTAAGGAAGATTATGAGCTACTGAATGGGTGTAAATGCCACCTGTGTGTAGGTGTCCACGGAGAACAGAAGAGGACACTGAACCTCCTGGAGCTGGAGCTACATGTGGTCGTCAGCACCCCAACACGGGCACTGGGAACTGAACTCAGGAAAGCAGGAATTGTTCTTATCTGTTGAGCCATCTCTCCAACCACCAAAAGTAGATTCTTTGCCCAATTATAACATGAATGGCTTCTAGTCCATTCCTACATTTTTGTTCCCCTCTGAAACCTCATAAGCTAGGGCCTCTACTATCCAACATCTCTTGGTATTCTGGTCTTCCAAAGTCCCATCAGAACAGGTCGTTAAGCTCTGAACTGTGTCAATTTATAGATGGCTCCCACATTGGAGAATACATATGAAATGTGTGTAAATGTGTGTAAAACATTAATCAAGATAAACGCATGGCTGAGGATGTAACTCAGTGGTAAGGCACTTGCTGAGTATTCACAGGGCCTTAATTAAATCCCTAGTACTACAAATGGAAACAAGTCAGATTCTAGGCAGTAAGAATTGATCAAGAAATTTCATCCTCATGAAAGAAAGTCCACTGAGGCTGTATGAAGTGATTAAAGAAGGGACAGACTCAACTCCAAAGATGGGGGGAGGGGTCCTTCATGAAGGCATGATGGAAAGCTGAAAACTGCTGAGGAAAAGATGGAAGCCACACCAAACAGTTCCAGCCTTTACAAGCCTCCACGCCTGTTGCAGGTTTCCAGGAGGAAACAGAGGAAACAGATAGCCAGCCTTGCGGAAGAACCCCATTTGGTCACGCCATACAACTTGGGGCCAATGGCTGTACATTACTTTGAGAAAGAATGAACCTATTGCTTAAAACTGAGCTATCTTGGGAGACTGAAAACACAGGGCAATCTCAAGTCAGAGAACTTGATTTTAACACACCACAACCCCAGAGATCGTGACTTTAGCACCTGGAAAGGAGGACGTGGGGGCGGGTACTAACTGAAAAACTAAAAAGCACAGGGCCAGAGGGCTCAGATCAGTCAGTGAAGTGCGAAGGGCCAGGGTCAGGGAGCACACCCTCAGTGGCCAGGGTGACAGGGAGTCTGGTAGCCTTGAGACTGAGGTCAGCCGAGGGCCGACCTCTACAGACACCTGTCCACCTCTTGCTGCTGCTGAGTCCTAGAGCTCCGGAGAACAGAACACACCCCAGCAGAGCAGCTAAACACTGGAGACCTTATACATGTGCCTGTACAGATGCCAGTGCTGGGACTGCCATCCACACTACCAGCCCACTTGGGAGTCACCTCCTAACCAGAATATTAGTCACTCCATTGGAGAGTTTTAGATGAGCAAAAGATTCTGCCCAGAACATATACATATACTCTGGCCACCTAAGTGTGGCCAGCAGAGGTTCCCAATATACAATGAAAGTAAGAAAGTAAGTTACTTGTATTTAATATCATCAGTTTGACAGGGCTGAGAACCACCTAGAATCCTCTGTGAACTCCGTTATGTGACTATTAGATTAAGTTAGTAATCTGGTGATGTCTGTGAGGAATTACCTTCCTTTAAAAATATAAAACATCCCGTTGAAATCTACTTAGTACTGCTTTATGAAACTGTATTTAGGACTGACCTTTTAGGGCTGGATAATCTATCAAGTGCCTCATGTCTTCATTAGATTGAGGGATGAAGATCTGCTCTAAAAGTAGGTGGCACCGTTCATTGGGACTTGGCTCTGAACTACAAGAGAGACAGCTAGCCAAGTACCAGCAATTCATCTCTCTGTCTCTGTCTGTCTGTCTCTGTCTCTCTGTGAGTGTGTGTGTGCGCATGTGAGTGTGCGTGTGTGTGGTGTGTGTGTGGGGGTGTGCATGTGAGTGTGCATGTGAGTGTGTGGCGTGTGTGTGTGTGTGGTGTGTGTGCGCATGTGAGTGTGCGCGTGTGTGTGAGTGTGTGGGGTGTGTGGGGTGGGGGGGTTGTGTGCATGTGAGTGTGCATGTGTGTGAGTGTGTGGTGTGTGTGTGAGTGTGTAGTGTGTGTGTGGTGTGTGTGTGAGGGGGGTGTGCATGTGAGTGTGCATGTGAGTGTGTGGTGTGTGTGTGAGTGTGTGGTGTGTATGTGAGTGTGTGTGGTGTGTGTGTGAGTGTGTGGTGTGTGTGAGTGTGTGGTGTGTGTGTGTGGGGTGGGGGGGTTGTGTGCATGTGAGTGTGTAGTGTGTGGTGTGTGTGTGGTGTGTGTGTAAGTGTGTGGTGTGTGTGTGGTGTGTGTGTAAGTGTGTGGTGTGTGTGTGGTGTGTGTGTAAGTGTGTGGTGTGTGTGTGCGTGTAAGTGTGTGGTGTGTGTGTGGTGTGTGTGTAAGTGTGTGGTGTGTGTGTGTGTGCGTGTGTGTGAGTGTGTGGTGTGTGTGTATGTGGTGTGTGTGTGAGTGTGTGGTGTGTGAGTGTGTGGTGTGTGTGTGTGTGTGGTGTGTGTGTGCTTCCTGACTGCACACACAGCTCTGCTGCCATGACTTCCTGAAACAATGGACTACACCCTCCGACTGTGAGCCAAAAGAACCCTTCCCATCCTTCCACTGCTTTGTACACATCCAGCTTCCAGAAAAGTGTCTGCTATGCACTACAGTGAATACAACTCTGTTGGACAATGGGCACTTGTGGCCCACAAGGTCAACATCAGCATGGACCGCAGGAAAGACAAGAGCTACACGTTCAAGCAGCCCAGCCCAGCCTGCACACACACAGCAGTCTCCATCATCCAGACCACAGGAAGACTGCCCCAATCCTCCCTTCTCCGGTCCTCCTTGGCACCTCCCTCTTCCTTTTTACTATTTTACTATACTTATAGGAACATTTTCACCTGATTTTATTTACTTTTTTTTAAAATCTGTTGTTTTTGTTTTTTCTTTTCATATATTCATTGAAATGTGTTCTTTTTTTTTTATTTTCATTATATGGCAACCTTTGATTTTCTGGAGTCTTTTTTCCCCCTTGCTTTCTTCTCCCTCTCTACTTTTTGTGGCATTTTTATAACTTGTGTTTTATTTTTTAATTCTGCTTCTTACAGTTACCCAATTTTGTTTTCAAATGTTCTCATTGATAAATAACTGGGTCCTTTCTCTCAAACTCCCTGTGACTCTCTTTTTTTCTTCCTCTACCCTTCATTTATTTAACCCCGCTTCTCTGTTTTCCCACTTTACTGGCCTCCTCCTTTACCCTACAGTTTTGCCATTATAACACAGTCATCGGTATCAGTTTTGCCATTATAACACAGTCGTCGGTATCAGTTTTGCCATCATAACACAGTCGTCTGTATCAGTTTTGCCATCATAACACAGTCGTCTGTATCAGTTTTGCCATCATAACACAGTCGTCGGTATCAGTTTTGCCATCATAACACAGTCTGTATCAGTTTTGCCATTTTCTGTGTTATGTTCAGTAATGATCCACTAGGTGGCTTTTGACCAAATGTAAGAGCATTTCTATACCTCAGTTGATCTGATGTTGCAGTGTAACAGTTGGCTTTCTCCTCTCTGAAATGTACTGGGGATTAAGTTCACAAGAGTTGGCTGTTCAATTAAAAAAACCAAGAATTAAAGTAGAAGAGATATCCAAAAAGATAGCACAAATAACAAGATGGGAATACAAAATAGCAAAGCAACAGGACTACTATAAGACTAACTTACCAACTAATGAACCCAAAGATATTGAAGCAGATATAATAGGAGATGAAAATTTCAAAGGTTCACTAGTCAAAAACTCAAAAAGGATACAAACAAACAGATGAGTTCAATACAGCATCAAGAAAGGAAAGGGAGAAACAGATGAAACAGTCAGGAAAACAGGAGAAAATCAGCAGCAAAAAAAACATTTGCAACAAGTAAAACAGATTAAGAAAAATTGTAAAGACAAAAACAAAACCCTGGGAATAGAAAACTCAATGAGTGAGTTTTACAAACACACTGAAAGGCATGGCCATAGGGAAGAATGTCAGAGATGCAGGGTCCCCGCAGAGGTGCTACATTCAGTGGGGCACAGGAGAGAGGATACGTGGCCACAAGGCCTAAGAACCCTAGAATACAATCAAAGTCCCACAGCACAGGCAGAGTTAAGATGAAACTAAAGCATGGAGACTCTAACTCAAAGAAATTATAGCACAACATTCCCCAAATCTAGAGACAGAGATGGACATCCAAGTACAAAAGGCATTTAGAACTCCAACAGACATGACTAGAAAACTTATCAATGACAAAATCAAGATGTCAAAAATACAAGGAAAGAAAAAAATAAAAGCTGTAAGAGAAAAAATGCCAACTCAATAACAAAGGTAAACACTGTAATTTCTCATCAGAAACCCTAAAAGAAAGTAGAGGCTCAGAACAATGACTTCAAACCACGAAAGTGAGTGCCTACCAAGACTGTTAAGTCCCAAAGATTTAGCTTATTAAAACTGATGGAGAGATAATAAGGACGTTTCAAGACAATTGCAAATTACAGCTACTCATGACCATCAAGTCAACACTGAAGACAAGAGTTAAAAGAAACACTATACACAGAAAAAGGACAAGTCTTAATCAGGATAATTAAGTCAGGCAAGAATTTTCTAGACGTAATGAGATGGCTCAGTGGAGAAAACCTGTCTCAGGACCTGAGTCTGATCCCCAGGACCCACACGGTGGAAGGAAACTCACGTCCCCACCTGTTCTGACTTTCTTTCACACGCAAGCTATGCCCCCACCCCATTAAAAATTGTAAAGCAATAAATCAAAGTAGCCCCAACTCTCAAAAACAGGAATTTTATAAAAGAAATAGCTGAACAAAGAATAGCTAGGAAGAAATCCATCATGCTCAATACACTGAAACAGCATATTAAGGTGAGAAAAAATAATCTAACCAGCCAGAAATGCAACCAATAAAACGATAGAAATTAATAATCTTAAATATAAATAGATTCAACACATCAATAAACAGATGAAAACTTGCTGGCTGTGCTAAAAAGTTACATCCAACTATCTGTTGTTTCCAAAAGGCAGACCTTGATAAAGATACCCACAGACTAAGAGTCAAAGGATGGAAGTCGATTCATCAGTGTATGGTGCCACATACAGGTCTATTCTGACAGCTGATGAAATGCACTAAAATCAAAATTGGTCTAAGAGGGGAAGTTCACTAAATATTAGTGAAGGAATCATCACCAGGTATGGGATGCACCTCAGTTGACCCCATGTGTACCTAGAATGCATGAAAGCCCATGGTTCAATCTCCAGCAATGGATAAACTGAGCATGGTAGCTCATGCCTGTGATCTGAGGGAACTAGAAGGATCAAGGATCAAAAGTTCAAGATCAACCTCAGCAACACAGTAATGTCAAAGATGATTTAGGCTACATGAAACCTCCTCCCACAAGGACACATCTCTTAATCCTTCCTAAATAATTCATCACTGGGAACCATTCATGAAAACAAGCCAATGAGGGCCATTCTTTTCTTACTCAAACCATCACAGGTATTAAATGTCCACAGGTTACCTAACAAAGCCCCTGCACCCAGCATGAGAAACCTCCTTTTGAGCTGTTGGTCAGGGGAATCAAACAGACTCCAAAAACCACAGCCTACTGTCATTGCCCTTGGTTGCCTCCCATAACTTGAAGAGAATATCATAACTTGTTGAGGAATATTACTTTCAGGTGTGGGACTTTTTTTTGCTGCATTTGTTTAACTCTGTGAAGCTGTGTTACTTTGTCTAAAACACCTGGTGGTCCTAACAAAGAGCTGAACGGCCAATAGCGAGGCGGGAGCACGGATCCGTAGGGATGGCAGGCAGAGAGGATACGTAGGAGAAACGAGGAAGAAGAAGAGAATAAGGAGAGGGGGACACCAGGGACCAGCTACCCAGAAACAAACCAAGCTGAGGCTGGGCATTCATAACTAAGAATAAGTCTCGTGTATGATTTACCTGGGAGCTGGGTGGTAGGCCCCTCAAAAAAGCCGAAAGAGACCAAAAAGCCAAAAAGTAAAACTTCGCATTACACCCCACTGCAAAAGATACCACATACTTTGAACATGGAACTTGGAGGAACTGCGCGTAACTAACCTGGAGTCCCCTCTCTGAGGACTAGCTCTCATAGACTCTCAAAGTGCTATGCAAGCTGCCATGCAGAAACGCCACCAGTAGACCCACCAGCTCAGCTGTGAAGCCTACAGGCAACAGCAATGACCAGCCTGGCAGTATGTGACACCCAAGAGTGCAATAGTGGCATTTATATCTTGGGGACAACAAATAGCTGTCTAATTGAACTTACGGCTGCTCAACAGGAGGGAAGGAGAGAAGAAAATAAAGACAACCAACCAGCCCGAACAGGATAAATGACTGTCAATTCATACTCAGAAGAGGGACGGTAACAAAAAAAAAAAGGCGGGGGGGGGGTGGGGTGGGGTGGGGTGTGAGACAACCACACACAGACCAGACAGGTATCCAGAGAGACAAATTCCAAGACACATACAGAAAGAAGTACAGGGCTGAGAAAAAGATAACTACAACTCTTCACCAGCCATGCCACTGGCCGAGCAAGGTTCAAAGCTCAAATGCATTAGGGATTGTCAGCACCTCCTTGGTAGACAGCAGCTTATTTTCCTTGACTCATTTTATTGACAAAATTTTATTAAGCAACTTCCTTTTGGGGTGTGTGTGTGTATGAGTTTCCTTCTGTACTAGCTGGTTACATTCTGACCCTCAGCTGGCTATTGCTTACATCTGAAATGCTTTAGATGATTCTTTATGGCACAATCTCAAAGCACATTCCTCGACTGCCTATTTAAATAACCCTTACACCTCCCAATCCAGGCTGCTTTCTATCCTACCATCAAGTTACTGTTTTTCCCTAAAGCATTCCTAATCTATGAAACTCATCTTGACTATTAACAAGTTGCTGTATGCTTACAACGGGGAGGTTAGCGCTAAGGCAGAGGGACGTGCTTTTCTTACTGTATTCTCAGGGCCTGGACTATGGTATGTAGTAAGTTTTCAAATCACTTGAGTACATACAGGATGCATGTAAAAACACATGTTTAATATTATAATGGAGATTAATTTCCTTAGAAACTGCTCAATGCACATTCACAAACAATTATGAACTGTGTTACATGAAAACACCAGGAGTCATAATCTCTGCATATCACAGCACAGGTCAGACCAATATGTTTATGCTATTCAAATGTACTGAACTAGAAACTTGGTTTTAACTCTTTGGAAATCAAATCTTAATTCAACTGGAATTTAACCCCAAAGTAGCTGGGGTTGGGAGGGCTAAGGGTTATTTAAATAGGCAATCAGGAAATATACTTTGAGAAGAGCATTTTAGATATAGAAAATGACTAAGGACCAAAAATGGAAAATAACTGGTACTGTTCAACTGAGTTAGACTATTTTCATGAATAGATTTTTTTATATATATGATGTATACTCAATGGTCACTATGTAATACATGTGAATAACCACACTATTGAGACCCCTGGTTTTTCATCTTAAATTAGTAATCACAGCCTAGCATTTTAGTATATCTATAGCCCATGTGTTGCTTTAAAAAAAAAAAAAATCTGAAATTGTTTATTTCTAAGGAAGAATGAAAAATACTGAAGCCTTCATTAATGAACATTCAATAAACTGAAAGCCTTTGGAAGTGTTACCATGAAACAGCAACTGGACAGAGCCCATTCACACATTTCTAGAGAGTGTGCCTTAGAAAGAGGCAGGACTGTGGGGACACAGCACATTTCATAGAGTGAAGATAGCTACATTCCACATCACTGCTCAGTTTAAAAATTTACCCACAGTAAAAACATGAATAGCTCAATCTTGTTGTAGGTACTATTTTTGAGAGCAGAATTAAAGCAAAGACTAGATCATATAAAATTACAAACTCTAAACAAAGAAACCAAGTTTTCCAGCCTCAACCCCTGAGACTGTCTATAGTCCTCTTATTTTGCTCTAATTCTACATTTTAATACCTGGGTTATATAACATAAAAAGGGAAAAATAATTTTAACCAAAATGTGATACAACCAAAGTTTTACCTTCCGCCACCCCTAATTTTACTGAAAACTACTACAAAATAATGGCACAAATTGTTTAACAAGTTAGTGGCAATCTAGATAAACTCCTGAATCTGTCAAGTTGACCAACTAAAAAAGCTATACTAGAAACAAAATATTTTCTACCATGGAAGAGAACAAAACCAAGCCAAACCCCCAAACCAAAATAAACACTTAAAGACAGTACAAATACAGAACAGTTGGCTATATTCAGTTAAATGAAAACTACCAGATAATCAGTTTGCTGCAAGGAGATAATACACAGCACAAACAATGTGGATTTGTCACTAACAGACTGATACACATTTTCACAATAGAACTGTCTTCAAAATAAATCAAAATAAATAAAATGTTATCAACTCTATTTTAATGAGAGCCAAAGTGACAGTAACATGCAAGAATTTGAAATTCCTGAAAGCAAGTGTCCAGTACTATTCAAACATCTCCATACGCAGCAGGTAGTAAGGCAAGAAAAGAGCAGACACAGTCACTCTCCTGGAGAGGCCACAATGGGAGCCATTACACAGCCTCGCATACTCCAGGCCTATGCATTCACCGTGTTGTGGCTATTAACAGTTTCAGCCTTTACTGTATTTTGCTAATTGGTGCATAGAACTTTAAAGCTTTTGTAAGATAAAACATCCCAGTCAGTTCAATTCTTCAGTATTGTTCAAGTGTTCTAAGTAGGAACAAAGAAGAAAATAATCTGCTTTAATTGCTGAAGAATCACAGATAATAGAGGTGGCTGAATACTGTAGACGAGAGACCTTTTGTTCTTCCAGCAATTTAATATAGCTATTCTCTAAGTTTTAATGGTTCTTGTCTACATATAAAATCTAGTATTTTTAACATTTATTTCCTTTGTAACACTTTAAAAGTGTAAGTTTCATACAGCCTAATGATATGTTAGAATAACACTTTTGGAAATGTATTTTGGAAATAAAGTTCTGCATTTATATACAGAATTATATCTACAAAAATGAGATATAAGCAATCTGATTTAATGATCATTATTGTTAAATGTTAGCTGCACTTGTTTTATGACTGTAGAAACATTTCCAGTTTAACTATTTAGACAAAATTTCAATAAATTTCACTGCATTGTTTTACAAACAAACAAAAAAACTTTTCATACTAATTCCTATGCATCATGATTCAAATATGAAATGCAATAATCTTATAAACATATAAGCAATCACATTCTACAATTATTACATCACCAATTAACCCATGCAAACAGCACAGCAAACTTTCCTTCTAGTTTAAACCTAAAAATATGTCTCATTGCTTGAGTCTTTGATATTCCTCTAAATTATGGCCACACATCTATAATACTAGATAAGAAGACTGAGGGTAGCTACCTCACTTCCATAGAATTATAATCACTACCTCTGCAGTCATCATGGCTACTCATCATCGTTTTCCGTAGCTAAGTTAACAGTTCACAGGGAAATAAGTCTAAAATACTATCGTTCTTTTTAAAATGTAAATGATATTGCGAAGTAACATTTACAGTCAGCCAATGCCTTTTCTTTACATTTTAAATTTAACAGTCCTATTTACTTGAAGCAACATTATCTAAATTTACTGAAAGAAAGAGAAAAACCCACATGCTAAACTGCCACCATGGTAGGCTCACAGAGACTGCTATTCTTTGATGTAAAATGAAATACTACTTAGTGAATAAAACATTTAAAAAAAAAAAAAAAAAAAGCCCTTGTCCACCCTTCAAAGAGACATATCCTTTGACCCGGTGCTCCAGACTAAAGCCTTGAAATGTTGCAAAAGAATGTGTGTGCTAAAGTGCAGACAAAACAGACACTTGAGATGCTGGAAGGCTGCACAGCCCAACTGCAGGCACTGCTTACTCTCTGGCAGAGACAGTGCTGCCATCTCCAAAGGAGAGTACTCTCACCAAAAGAAAGCTGAGTGATGGGGAAACGAGCACACAGCCAAGGAAAAGGAAAGCTTCAACTGAGCTTTACCTTTCTGTGCAGGTCACTGCCACTGGTCAATTTTAAATCTAAGTTTATACACTTCACTCGTGAATGTAAGAGGAAAAAACCAACACAAAACACCTGTATAGCATATCTACTTGTTTTACTTTTGAAGGTTTGCAAAAAGATTATTCAATTAAAATTTATTAGACCAAGTTGAAGTCATGAGAATATTTAAAACAAAGTAACAAAAAGTTTCTACAGATATGTTGCTGCTTACACACGTCTGAAACAGAAATATTAAAATCTCATCAGCTAAGATTGCTGCTGGTGTCAAAATAGCAACAATTTATAGCAAGTAGTGAACAGCTTTAATTGCTACTGTATTGCAATTTGTAAGGAACTTAATATAACAAAATGACAAAACCTAACTACTTTTCACACACACATACATTATTTTTAATAAAATAATAGTGGTAACTAAAAATACCCAAAACACTAGCCATTTTACATTAGTAGTATTATACTCCAGCAAGCTTTGAAATGACAGCTGCCTTTCCCAACCCTGTACCCTCAAAAAAGATGTCAGATTTATAAATTACTAAACGCTTCCTACTTTATAGGCATTTAAATTGAAGATACATGTATAACCATAAACCTTCATAAAAGTTAAAAGGCAGGTGGCATTAGTTTATGGACAAGACAATGACGCATATAAGTGAAAAGTATTTCAACTGTCAGGACACACACAGAAGCTAGTGTGTGGTGCGACAATGTTCTATGAGCACTCGGTGAAAAAAGGGAAAGATGACAGACAACAGTTTTCATAAAACTAATTTACTAACTTCACCTGCTAACGCTTACTCCGCAGTGCTTTCACTAAGACCAGAGACTGCTCTGACAGGAACACTTTCTACCCTTGTAGTCACAGGTTTAATAGGGTAGGAACTTGTTAATTTAAGAGACATGGACAAATAAGCAATCAACACACTAAAATCGATACAAAAGTGATTAAAGGGCAATTAAAAGTCTAAGTCTAATTCATGCTTTGGTTATTTAGGGAGAACTACTCAAAATCTTTAAAGAACATTAAAAACTGGCATTCTCTATTGTAACGACATTAAAGGGACAATAAAAGGACAATGTGTTCATGGACATGGGTACTCATTAAATTCCCTGACAGAAGGCTGAGGACGGGAGGAGGCATAAAGTGGGGGAACATGCCTTCCCATAACTCAAAAGCAAGGGCACTCTTCCTCCAGCATCATGGCCAGCTCCTCCTCTAACAGAAACCAAGGCCAGAGAAGCTACTTTCAAGCTTTCTTCAACATCTGTGTGAAGTACCAAATATTTGGAAATAACAATGGTGCAACCTACAAAAAAGGTTTTAAAAAAAAAAATCTGTACTCCTAAACATAAGTTTCTAAGATTATTTTAGGTTAGTTTGAATATCCTGTATTTGAATTTTCATCAGTGAAAAGACTAATTAGAAATCTGTACTCAACTTATAAGGAAAGGCTTCATAGGAGTTATCCTTAAATTTTCACCACACGCTAATATGAAAGTCTTTATTAATAGTAATTCAGGGAAACAATTTCACTTCCACAAGATCTTGTTCTATAACAATTCCATTGTGCATAGTTCCAAAATGAAAGATGGCTCTTTATAACAGAATAATGCTAGCAGACACTCAATGCCTTAAGAAGGACCGAGTGAAAAAGGACAGTCCATAATGTCAACATACAACTGATATGAGGGGAAACATTGTTTTACACTGAGGAGACTAACATTCATGAAACACTACAGATTCCTTAATGTATACTCTACATAGCAAAGTCTACACATAAGAAGCAATAGTTAAAACTTCGTTTGAGTCAGGGAATAATAACGATAATGATAATGATAATGATAAACTGTCTGTGCGCAAGCTGGAAGAAAAGACACTTGCCTGGGCGACAGTCCACACATAACCGCGCACTTCCAGTGCTCCACGAAACCCACAGACAGGTGTGTGTGCGAGCTAGATTCTCACTGCCCTTCGAGGACTGCTTACTAGGAGAGGCAGCACTTGCCACCACACCCTGCACGCAGCCATCTGCAGTGGCACAAGAAGAGCTGACAACACTTTGAAGATGATAGATTACCAGGACATCACTCAAAGCCCTGGGACGCTTCCCCCAACATTTTGTTATACTCTTAAATATTACTGGAATTTAATGATATTCTGTTTACATAAGCTATAGATTATTTACATGGAATTACTATGTAATACAATCTAACAGTAAAATTTTAATAAACACTTGAGATATAGTTACATTTTTGAAGCTATTTTTAATAGACATTTAGCTTAATGAGAGGCAGATGAATTCTGACATCTGTTGATACATTATAACATTAGGTGCTTTGGCTGCAATACATGCAAATAATGCGTTTTCATATAGAGATTAGTCAGAAAAGCAAATTCTTTAATAATGCTAATAATTTCATATCTGGTTATGATTCACTGTGTTATCTTCAAAATTTTACCCATGAATCATCATGTATTGGTTATATTGTTTCATAGATGTATATATTCCAAACACATTTCATTAATACATTTTTTTTTAAATCACATTTGTTACTGTAAATTCCAATAACATTGAAACAGGATTGAAGGCATCAAATTTAATTAGGTCAGCAGCAGAAACCAAGTCTATAAAAATCATAATTTTCAAGACAGCTCAGTCAGTAAAGTTCTTGCCAGCCAGCAGCCTCAGTTCACTCCTCCACAGCCATGTGAAAAGCCAAACATAAAGTGTGCTTGTACTTTCAGCAGGGGAAGGGTGGAGACAGGAGGCTTTCTGGGACTTGTAATCAGCTAACATAGCCAAATTATCAAAAGAGCTAAAGAGCTTATCCCAAAACAAAGGTGGGCAGCTCCCAGGGCCACGCCGGAGGGCCTGCCACACCTGAGGCCCACCTCCCCACTTTCTGGGCCACTTTCATACAGCCTGCTCTACAAAGCTACACAGAGAAACAGCAAACAAACAAACAATACTAAAATGGAATTCTAATTTTCACATAAAAGCTCAAGTTTACCATGAGCTACATTTTCTTGATGTTAGCAGTAGGTTCATTTTAGGAAAAATTCTGCCAAACACTCCTGACAAATAATAGCCACAATCTGTCATCTAAGTTGTATATAAAAAGTGGCTAATTCCATCTGCAACAATAGTAAAGCAAACATGGCGGCCACTGTGCTCTGATGAGGAACAGAAATACTCTATGCACACTTTTGTTTCACCACCTGAAGCATAAAAAGATATGTACACGAGGTTAAAGTTTATATCCTTACAGACTTTTCACTCTTTCCTCGTGTAAACTAGTTCTTGTATTTCAAATGGTGACTGCAAAGAACAGAAAAATCAGATGACCAGTAACACCTACCCCCTTAATTTTCTTTTTCTTTTTGTAGACTGTTAACACAATGAGAAGGGCAATTAAAGATGGTGTAATTATGAAAATAATTCACTCCTAAAGATGTTTTAGGTACACCTACAACCATTCTTTAAGAAGTTCTTAATTTAACAGACCCAAAAGTTGCCAGAATTCAGTATACAGAAGGCTGACCTATAGAATATGGCATGCACTACATATGATTTGGGAAGACCTTAGAAGTATTGACACAATGTTATTTTTTATCTAAAACTTAAGAGGTGACCTTCATTCCCTTTTTAGAAATTGATAATTTAGAAACAGAAAAATGTGCTACTGTTATTGTACAGTTCTGTGGATTCTTGTTTATTTCACAAATCAATAGAAATAAGAATTTTTACGAGAGGATCATCATCTCAATCAAGAAAACTTAACATAAATTTCCTCATTTCTTTTAGATTTAATTCTTTCTAATCCACATCTAGCCCTGCTAACCATTAATTAATTTCTTATTCCTAGATTTTTCCAGTATCTAGACTATTAAATAAATGGAATTACATAGCATACAGCCTTTGAGGCTCACATAAGTGATATACGTATTTTCTGGATATAATTTCCACTAAATACATTTAACAAATATATTTTATCTATCTGTGTCTTATCATTTTCCTTTTTTCCCTTAAAGCCCATACCTCTTTAAAAGTTTTTGTTACATTATAATTCATTTATTCTGTGGGTATGAACATGTGGGTGTGTTTTTGTATGTTTGTATGTGTTTGTGCACATATAGGCCACAGTCTCAGGTGATGCTCATAGGGCAATTTGTAGGTATTGCTTGTCTCCTTCCAACATGTAGGTTATGGGGATCAAATTGAGGCTTGGTGGCAGGCATCTTTATTCACTGAGCCATCTTACCAGTCTTTTTAATTGTGAGAAAGTATGGTGTTATAACTTTTAAAAACTATAAATTGAACATCTAAAAATTATTTGTCTAACCCAAAGCTACAAAGATCTCTTCATTTTCTTTTAGGAATTTTATATTGTTTTAAATTTAAGACCAGAAGTTTATATTTAGAACTTGGGAGTTACATTTGGGTATGGCATAGCTATAAAGTGGGTTTTTGGTTTTGTTTGTTTTAATTTTGCATAGAAGTATAGAATTTTCTCATAAGAAAAGACTATACTTTCTGCTTAAGAAAGAGCTTTTTGGTTGGCTTGGATTTTTGTTTGATTCCTGAGGAAGGGTCTCACATAGCCCAGTCTGACCTCAATTTGTACTATATAGTCAAGGATGATCTTGATATCCAGATCCTCCTGACTCCACCCTCCTAAACGCTGGACCTCTGGCATGTGCAACCAACCCACTTAAGAGACAACTTTCTAATAACTATGGCTCATCAGTCACATGAGCAGAAGCCTAACAAGGAAATGAGGATCAGTTACCTGGAACGTTTTAAGTCAGAAGCAATTGTTTAGTCCACCAAAAGGTAAAAGACAGACATATCTCCCTGTCCCCTGCAATAGACTCCCCTGAGATGTGTAGAGACTCAGGACTCAGCAGCTCTCCTTCATGTCTGCCCTACAACCCTGGACCCTGGCAGTTCAGGTTCCGTCTGTTCTACTAACTGGATTTTTCCTGTAAGATTTCCCGGGGGGGGGGAGAATAGGGGGCGTTAAAAAATTTTTTTAAACTGAAAAATAAATAAATTCTATAGAATCGGTGGGTGATATTTACAGTTATCCTCTGATGTTGAATTCCTAGAATCCATTTTCAGAAACTAGAAATAGCCCACTAAAATGGATCTGAACTAAGTTCATGCCCTGAGTTCTCAGTCATCATCTGCATTATCTTAAAACTTACATTACAGATGAGTAACTATGAAATAAACCATGATAGGGGCCAACTGTGTTCATTTCAGTTAAGAATCTAGCTTTCCTTTAATTTAAGGTACAAATATAGCGGCGTTATCTAGTAGGGGTGGTTGATAACGGCAGCGTAAGAGGGCTGGATGAGAGTGCAGCACGAAGGGTGCCAGGCGCTGGGGAGGTGACTCGGCAGTGAAGGGTGCGTGCTGCCTGTCCAGAGGACTCAGTCCAGAGCCCAATACCCAAGATGGATCTGGCCTCTGTGGGATACCCTCCCATACATGGTGCAAGCATGTGCACACATAGAAAACTAATAACTAACTAAACACACAGAGAAATAGTATACCAATGTAATAAATTGGCTTTTGGTTTTTTAAGACAGGGTTTCTCTGTATAGTCCTGGTTGTCGGAAGAATCACTCTGTACACTAGGCTGACTTTAATTCAGAGATCCATCTACCTCTGCCTCCTGAGTGCTGGAGTTAAAGGCATGGTGGCACCTGGCATAATAAATTGCTTTATATTAGTTATATTCTTTACAATACTTTATATTATTTATAATAGCAACATTAAAGTGATAGTTTCACATTCTTTAAAATACAGGATTTACTTTACATTCTGAAATACTTTTATCATTAATGTTGATACATACATATAGTACATATGTATAACAATCTCCTTTTGCTTGAAATGTGAACATAACGGATTCCAAATACCCTCTCTGTGTTTGTAAATGCTCTTCGGAGTCCATCATCTCATTATGCTACATATTTAGCCCTTCTTCAAAAGCTGTATAGGAACAAAATATAAAACTCTAGCAGTATTTTGTTACCTATTGGATTGCTAAGCGCTATAACTTGAATAGAAAAATGAATAGCTAAAAATCTAATGTAGAGGTTCGGTCATCCATATTAAATATTACTCCAGCTGTGGCTATGTACAAGGACTCAGCTGGTAGCCGCTAGAACACTGCCATGGCATTTGACTGACATTCAAGCAACAGTGCTGGGGAGAAATGTACATAGAGCAAAACCCATCAACAGTATACAACTGATTTTGTGGCTACTCAGAAGCTTCACACTAAACATCTAAATATCTCAATGGTTTGTTTAGAGCAGTGGCTCTAAATCTTCCCAACGCTGCACCTTTTAACATAGTCCCTCATGTTGTGCTGATCTCCAGCCATAAAATGACTTTCACTGCTATTTCATAACTATAGTTTTGCTATTGTTATGAATCATAATGGAAATATCTGATATGCAGGATATCTAATATGCAACACCTATGAAAAAGGCTTATTCAACCCTCCCAAAAGGTCTTGACCCACAGGTTGAGAAATGCTGGTTTAGAGTAATATATAAATTGGTTGATTCTTTAAAACAGAACCAGGAAATAGTATCAATAAACTATAAAATTTGAATAAACAATAATACTGTAACAATAAGCTAATCTGAGAGGGAAATTAAAACACCAGTGCTGTCACTAATGATTAGGAAACATTGTCACAGGAAAGACTCGTCCCTCTTACACACAACTGCCTTTTATTTGTTCTTAACTAAACAAGTATATTTGGTTATATTTCTAAAACAAATAGATGGTGACTGAATAAAGACCTGGGGTTAGTACAAAGCATCTGGATAGGGGAGCAAGAACTCTGAATGCAAAGAATAAAAAAAGAATAGCAAGTTCCACGTCTACAGACTACTCTATCAACAAATGGTACAAAACAATCTAGACAGAAAGAAGGGATTAAATCATGGAAGGCCTTAAAGGCCATCAGGATTTTATACACAAGAAGTGGCAAAACCAACATTAAAAAACAATCACTGGGTGTGGCAGTGCATGACTTTAGTCCCAGCACTCAGGAAGCAGAGGCAGGGGGGTCTCTGAGGCCAGCGTTGTCTACAGAGAGTTCTAGGACAGCCAATGCTGTTACACAGAAAAGGAAAAAAAAACCCTGTCTCAAAAGCACAAAACAAAAGTCTATTCTGACTATCCTGGGGAAAATAGATCAGAAGAAGATTAAAATACACTGGGGGAGGGGTGGGCAATTATGCCATTATTGCAGTAATCTACATGACACTGTCTACACCAAGATGATGGCCCTGCCAACAGACAGACAATAAATAAAAACCAGTTAGCCTGAGGTCTAAGACAGGAATTGGTGGTGCTGGGATAGAGCTCAGTGTTGAGAGCTTGCATAGGAGAGGGTGATTAAAAGACACTTGCATTTAATCATAAACCACATAAATGAAATGCATACTTATTCTACTACTACATATTTGCGCCAGTAGTCTCAAAACCCTTACAAAAGTTGTACTGTTGTATAAGCCTTTATATCAAGCTGCATCTAAACATTGAGGATATTTTAAAATGACAACTGCCAAATTTTATTGACTGATGATGGAAACATTAAAAATATTATGTTGTGAGCTGTAATTTAACTCATCGGTATGTAGTAATGATGTTTATGGGCACACATAAAAACAGACAGTGACATTAACACTGCACGGTTTTAGAAAAACCCAATGTATCTAATTTAGAGAGCACTTGTAAATACCATATAACTCAAATAGAAATGTAACTTAGAAAACTTAAAAACAATGTACTTACTTAAAAATAAGGCTTCCAATTACTATTCATAAGCACTTCAAAAATAGAAACCTTCCTTTAATTTCTTAGTATTTGTATGTGATAGTTTGCATCTAATAGTCAATTTTTTATGTTATTGTGAAAATCTTAAGGTTTGTATAGAACTTTCCTAGGAGAACTCAGAACACTATACTGAATAATCTATTGTACAAAACAACCCCAATGGCAGACTCACAACAGGAAATCCTTACCACTTTTTCATCGACTGTTATAAGCTGTGTGTCTTGAGTTTGGTTCTGTGCCAGCTTCCATGTGGATGTGCTCAACAACCTGCAGGGCAAGACTTGGAGTTAAAGAATGATCTCTGCCATCGAGAGCGAGAAGCAGACAGACTTACATAAACATGCTACTTTAACAGTATCTCTCTTCTTAAAAATATCATAAAAGGAAAGAAAGAGAAGACAGCACAAAAGCCCTTTTTCTCCCCAATTAGCTCTGTCTGCTGAGTTTTTGGCAAACTCTCACTTGACAGTTGACAACAGGCGGCACTTTGTCAGTCTACAGACACTCACAAAGAGGCCACCAATGACAAGTACTGGCCTGCTCTCTGTGAGGGACAGTGGTTGGTTTGTCAAGACTAGGCAAAAACATGCAAAACTCTACCAACTATTCTGGAATGCCAATTCCTAAATGATGGCATCAGTGAAGGGGGGGAGGCCCTCAGCTATAAGAACAAGCTTCTTCATCTCAAATCTAGAAGCAATTAAATGGAAACTATCTGTATGATTACTTTAGTGTTGTTAGTACAGTCTACTGTCTTGTTCACAAAACTGAAAAAAAAAGGCCTGAATACTGGAACAGAATCATTAAGTTGGGAGTAAGTTAGGCACAAAAACCAACCCTTTCATGACTTCTTTTTCCTCTGACACAGGTCTCACATACTCTAGCTCGCCTTGAACTTCCTTTGGGCATTCTTGCCACCGAGCCTGTTTATATGCTGGTGGGCTGGAGCAGAGTCTCTGCAAACTTCGCAGGCATTCTACAGACGACTGAGCTAGAGACCCCAGGCCCACAATTTAATTTTTTTTTTAATAAGAAAAACTTTTAAGACTTGCTATACTGTAATGAGATCAAAGGATTCTAACTTTTTGTTGTTGTTTTCTTTTTTTTTTAATTTCCAAATAGGCAAAACTAATACACTGAATAGGGATTAATTTCCAAGCTTTCAAAGATTTAGCAGCAAAAAATAAAATAAAAGCAGGGAAAGAACATGTTAGCATTTATCTATTTATAAATGACCAATAAGTAAATGAAAAATGTTCAAGGTCACTAAGAATTAGAAAAATACAAGTCAAACTGCAATCAATGACATACTACTTCATATTCACTAGGATAATTATGTACAAACAGACCATACTCATTGACAGGAACATAGAGAAACTGGACTCTCTGTGGAATATAAGATGGTACACAACTGTGCAAAATAATGTGGTGGTATCTTCAAAACATTAAACCCTGAATTATCATTTGATGTGGCCATCCCATGACTGAGTATATGGCCCAAAGAATGACAGTGGTGTCTTGAGAAGATCTTTATACAGCAGTGAGCCTAACAATGCTACATGGTCAAAAGCTAACCGACAGCATTGAGAACCATATAACCACTTTCTTGTTTGTAATTGGACTGATCACATTTCCAGATATCTAAAGTATTTATCTTAATTCTTTGCCCGAGGATAAACCTCTGTCAGCTATGTTTGTAATTATCAGCTACCAATCACCTACCATTATTAAAGTATACAACTTATTTTGTGTGTGTGTGTGTGTGTGTGTGTGTGTGTGTACATATGTATGTATGTATATTCGGAGACTGGATATTGAAAGGACTTATTTCTAACCCTCACTTTACATTTTACTAGCTCCCTGTGAGCAAAGCCTTCATTCTTTCTGTTTTTAAGCTGAGTTGATTTCTCTAATACCACTAATAATGCAGTCTATGATTCCAGTAAGTACAAATGTGTATATTTCTAATTTGCTTTAAGAATTCTGTGTGTAGTAATAATAGTCTCTACATAACAAATCATGTAGTAACATTTTCTTTAATATCCGCAGTTACAACTATAAATTTCCTAATTCTTCATGGATGAACACTTGCATTATTAAAAAAATAAAGCATGAATATAAATGCTTTTGTGTGGACATAGAATTTTAGTTCACTTGGGAAAATACCTACGTAAAGAATTGCTAATCTTATGTTATACTGCTTTTTAATAAACTTCCACACTGCTTTCTAACATGGCTGGACCACCATGTTTTCCCACCAACAATGAGTGAGGCCCTTTTTTTCTATTCTTGCTAGTATTTGATTATGGTCACTGTTCTAGCTATCAGCCATTCTGATGGGTCAACAGTGCTGTCTCACTGTTCTGAGCACCGTGCCCCACATTCTAGATGAGCTAGATTTACTTTTTAATGCATTATTACTGTGCATGTGTAGGACAGTGCACGGACCAAGGCACACATATAAAGTCAGCACAGCTCTGTGGACTTGGCCACCACCCCTTTTGGGGGGTCAGGGTCTTGTTACATAACCCAGGATGGCTTCAAAACTGTCATGCTCCTGTCTCAGCTTCCTAGAGACGGGATTAGAGGCCTGTGCCCCACACCTCATTGTCTTCCATATTCTTTGCAACTGCAGACAGCTAGGTGCCCTTCAAAGATGAGTGTACTGGAAGCACTTCTTCCGTGCTGTACTTTGCTTTTCATTCTCTTTGGAGTGTACTTCACAGGACAGAAACTTCTTATTTTACTTTTTAAGACAATCTCTCACTTGAACTCACAGAGATCCACCTGTCTCTGCCTCTGGAGTGCTAGGGTTAAAGGCGTACAAAACCAATGAAGTGTAACCTGTACATTTTCTTTCATGGATCGTGAGTTTTGTGCCTTCCTAATATCACACCATGCATACATATTTGTGAATCCACTCAACTTCATCTGTGGTTCTTAGTTTTCTTCATTTAGATTTTCTAAATTCTGGGCTGCTCAATTGTTTTGCCATAGCAACTTACTGGAGTAGAACTCAAGTCCCGATTTCAATTGGTTTTCCTACCTCAAGCTCTCAAGTAGTTGAGAATACAGGTACATGCCACAACACCCAGCTTATAGATACTCATTTTAATATTTCAAAGCATACAGAGCATATACAACAGAGCAGACAAACTTCCCGGCCAAAATCTACTCGAATTGCAGGCTTGTGAGCAGAAAAAAAGAAAGGAGAGGGGAGGGGAGGGGGAGAGAAGGGAAGGGAAGGAAACGAAGATGGAAGGAACAGAGGGAGGGAGGGGAAAGGAGGGAAGGGAAGGAAAGGAAGATGGAAGGAACAGAGGGAGGGAGGAGAGGGGGAGAGAAGGGAGGGGAAGGAAATGAAGATGGAAGGAACAGAGGGAGAAAGGGAGGGGAAAGGAGGGAAGGGAAGGAAGATGGAGGAAGGGAGGGAGGGAGGGAGGGGAAAAAGGAAGAAGAGTACTACTAGAGCTAAACAACTGGATACTGAAATGGTCTAAACTGTGTGTGTGTGTGTGTGTGTGTGTGTGTGTGTGTGTGTGTGTGTGGTGAGTTATCAATATTTTTTTAATTTTTACAAGTAATTGAATACAGCTTTATAAACATTAAAACTAAGCTAGTAATTTCAAGACCAGAACTTGTTTGTTGGTCTTGTGTGTGTAATAAAATTGCTAATCCTATAGGAACCTTTAAAAAATTAATCCTCACCCTTTTGATTAGAACCCATTGTGCTTGTTTTCAACTTAACATTTTTCAAATGTTTTAAATGACTAACAGTTTTGCTCAAATTGTACCAAAAAATAATCTGAATAAGAATAAACTCTTTGACCCAAAGTACAAATAATACCCCTACTTTGAAGCAAATAGCCTTACCCACTAAAAATAACTTGTTCAGTGTCCCCTTATCTGCTGTGACAGTTCAAAAACGTGGTTCTACTTTGCCACTAGGTGCGGGAGGCCATGCCCTCTTCAGTGAGCTTGGTGCTACCACTTCAGGAAAATGGAGCTGTGAGTATTTCTAAGGCAGGGCGGAGAGACAACAGCTTCGATACCTGTCTCCTGGGACACTGACTCTCGGAAGGCAGGCATCGTGGTGTGAAGGTCAGACTGCCCCAGAGAGGCCCATGTAAAGGGGAGGAACTGACACCCAGGGTTGCTCTGCCATCCATGAACATGATCTCTGTTGAACACTTACGTTACGCTGTCTACCACATCACACACAACACAGAGCAGACACATTTCCCACCAAAGTCTGCCAAATTTCAGACATGTGCGCAAAACACACTGCTAGAATTAAACAACTGAGCATGGAGTGGTGTGTGCGTCCGTGTGCTTGCACACATGCATGCACCTCCTTTGGTGAGGAATCCTCAGCACTTTTTAAATTTTTTTCTGCAAATAACCGAGTATCATTTTATAAACTTTAAAGCTAGGCTAGTTATTTCAAGACCAGAAATAATCCATTGTGTATGGAATAAAATTCCTAATCTTACACAATGTCTAGGGAATTAATTAATCCTTAGCCTTTTTTTCTAGAACCCATTGTGTTTGTTTCCAACTTCTTACAAATTGAATTAACCCAAATTCATATTAAATCAGAAGTGTTTAGTTCTATATTAAACCATGGAAAAATATTACTGAGATTCTAATATAATAAAGTAATAATATATGCTCTCTACATCACAGTAATTATCTTGGGCCTGAAATATGTTAATCACCCTCAATTAATGATCTTAAATTTCCTTAAGAATTTGAATCAATGTAGAAGTTTTAAATTGTCTACAGTGTACTGTATTCTTTAGAAAGAAGCAATAACTAATTGTTCATGAGAAAATTCAGAATAATAGGATTAAAGAGGACATCAAAATGGCTCAATAGGTAAAACTGCTCAGTCCTGGGGCCCACATGGACGGAGAGAAACCACAAGTTGTCCGCTGACCTTCATTTGTCCACCTTAGCTTGGACATGTGTGTCTCAAATTATCAAGAGAACATTTTAATATTCTTTGAAAACATACAGAAGAGAGTAAAAGGAAAAATAAAGAACCTACAAGTACTTTAAGTTCAAAGGAAATACCAGTGAAAATATTTCGCTTTAATCTCTTCATCAAAACTAATTTACCTTTATAATTCAGATTACAAAAATTTCTATAGTTGAGTAATAATAACTTAAAACTGTCAGCTGGTCAAATCAATAAAATGTAAATGTCTTCTGCTCACAGATGTCCTTTCTCATATTCCTCTGTTATATAATACAAAGGATATCACAAGATCTGAACTCAACAATCTAAGCATCTATCATAGGAAACTAGAGAAAAAAACAAAAGCATATAACCCTGACATTAAAAGAAAAGGGGTGACAGGGTGGAGAGATGGTTCTCAAGGTGACGGGGTGGAGAGGTGGTTCACAGTCAAGAGCTGCTCTTTCAGGGCACAGGTGTGGTTCTAATACTCACAGGGCTGTAACTCAGTTTGAGAACATCTAACTTCCTCTCCTGCCCTCAGGGATAACAATCGTGCGCACGCACAGGCGCATGCACACACGTGCATTCACACACACACACACACACACACACACACACACAGCAGCCTTTATTCATGTTGCCCCGAACAACACTTACAACATGAAAACTTTCATCAAAGTTTTGTAGTCCTTCACACACTTACAGCTTTTTCCTGGAACATCAGTTAACAAAACATACACAAAAGCACTACAACTCAGATCACTCCTACAGGTAAGTAACTGCAAGCTTTCCCTCTAAAACCAGGAGAAAAGACAAGACTATTTTCTCTAGCCATACGTAATCAGAACATATGCAAGTTCAAGCTAACGCACTACTTACAGGAGATGAAAATCACTGAGCCTGGTGGCACACACCATTAATTACACGAATCGGGAGGCCGAGGCAGGCAAACCAAGGCCAGTCTGATCTACATAGGGAATTCCAAGCCATCCGCCACAACCAACCAACCAACCAACCAACAAGAAAGAAGAAGAGAGAAAGAAGGAAAGAAAACTAAGCATATTAGTCATGAATAAAATGATCTCTGTTTGCCAGTGACATCATAGTCTGAGCCCAAACACAAGGAATCTATGAACAATCTCCTGGAAGTAGTTAATGATTATGAGCGAGGTTACATAATACAACTGCTTTCCTAGCTACCATGAATAAGCAACTGGGATGTGACATTAAAAACACAATTGCACAAGTCAACCAAACAATACAGTCATGCTATACAATAGCATTTCAGCAACAAATCATGAAGTTTCCACAGGATCACAGCCTCCAGTAACATCACAGGCATCTCAGTTCACCAAAGTATATTCCATGATGTTTGTCTATAAAGAAACCACCAGTGCAGTCCTCAGAATTTATTCCCACAGTTAGGTAATACACAATTTAAATATTTAGATGAAGACCTAACATGTAAAAGATCTTTATAAGCAAAACTAGAAAACTCTAGTGAAGGAAAATGTAAGATATCTAAATAATAAAGATATTCATGAGCAAAGATACATGGTATTATTAAAGCATCAATTCTTCCCAAATTATTCTATAGATGTAACAATTATATCAAAATCCCACTAAGTCACTTTTCAGACATCAGTAAACTAACCCCAACTTTCATATCCAAAGACAAAAGATCCAAATTGCCAATACAATGCTGAAAAAAAATCAACAAAATCAAGACTAATAATTCCTGATTGTGGAACTTAAAACGTATCTGCATGTGGCAATGGATACACAAGAAATAAGTGAATCAACATAATACAACTAACATATAATCAACTGATGGCTGGGAAAGGAGCCAAGGCAATGTAATAAGACAGGAAAAATTGCATAATGGCTTTAATACTGCTTTTGTTGGTCTGTCGTGTCTGTGTGGGTAAGTAGGGCCCGAGGCTGGGCCTGGGAGTCCTCTTCTATTACTCTCCATTCCATTACTTGAGAAAGGTAGTTCACTGAACCTGAAGTTCACAAATCAGTGAGACTAGCAGGTCAGCAATCTCTGGGGAATCTGCTGTCTGTGCCTCCCCAGAACCACAGTTAGAGGCTCATGCTGTCATCTGTGACCTTTTTCATACGAGTTCTCATTTGAACTCAGGTCCTTGTATTTGTGCAGCAACGACTGTACCCAGTGAGCCTTCTTCCTATGCTCCATAAAGTGACCTTAAGCCTTTCAACAAAATTATCCAAAACAGACTAAAGGTCTAATATTAAGAAGCAAAAACTACCAAGATTCTAGGTACTCTTGCTGTAGGCACTGAGTTTGTAGCCACCAAAAATATGATCCATGACATACAAAAAAAATTGGTCAAGGTCAAGTGTATCTCATTAAAAATGAAAGCTACTGTGCTATAAATATTGATTTAAAAATCAAAAGAAAAGCTACACACTAAGAGACTGCATTTGCAAAACATCTATCTCAATTAAAAAAAATCACATCCATCATACACGAGCATCTCATAAATTTCACTAAGAAAACAACCTAATTAATAAATAGGCAAAAGATGTTATCACAGCTCATCAAAGCAGACACACAATGGAGACACGTGGTGCATGTTCTAATCCCCAGATCTTAGAGGAGGCAGAGGCAGGAAGAATGCTATGAGTTCAAACCAGGATGATCCGTATACCCAGTTGCAGATCAACATAGTAGGAGCCTTTAGTCTCAAACAACAATAAAACCAAATGATAATCAACACATTTGAAAAGGTGTCCCACATCATGTGTCATTTGGCAATCACAAATCATAATGAAAACAATAGTGAGACAGATGAAACCACAGATTACTAGAATAGCCAAATTTCACCAGCCTGGTCTACATAGTGAGTTCCAAGCCATTTAGGGCTATATAGAGATCCTGTCTCAAAAAAAAAAAAAAAAAAAAAAAATACAAAGCAAAACAAAAAACAGCTAAATTTCAACTATGTGTCTGAGTTAAAGCTTAATGGCTACACAAATACATGCAAAAATATTCAGGAAAACAAAAGCAAACAAAAACTCAAGTTATGATTGTCAAGGCTGGGTCTGGAGATGGACTGCTTTAACCCAGCATTCTGGAGGCAGAGGCAGGCAGATCTCAGTGAGTTCGAGGCCAGCCTGGTCTACACATCGAATGCCAAGACAAGTATGCTAAACAGTGAGAGCACATCTCTCAATTAAAAACACAGAAAACAAAACATAAAATCCTACTTTGTTCCCACTATAGAAGTTATTACGAAAACAAAGAGAAAGCAGCAATAATTGACAAGGGTGTGGAGAAGTTTGCTCACTGAAGCACTATGGAAAGGAGTGCAGCCATCCCTCAAAATGTAAATTGGAGCTTCTGCAGTGTCCAACAACCAATGACACTGAAAACAGGAATTCAAAGACATGCTTGCACACTCAGTAATTGTCAGCATTAATCACAAATAACCAAACGGTGGAGACAATTCCAGAATCTATTCACGGGGAAGTGGATAAACACGATGTGGTGAGCACACACACCAGAGTATTTACTCCAAGGAAGCTGATTCTGGCACATAACACAAAACTGATGAACCGTGAAGACGTTGTGGGAAATGAAATAGTGCAATTGCAAAGGGAACATGTGTTTCAAGAAGCCTCGAAGCCCATAGGCTCCAGGGCGGCTGCCAGAGGCCGGAAGGCAGAAGAAACATCAGATAATGGATCCGTTTCTACTGGGATTATGAGAAGTTCAGAGGAGGACAGTGTTGATGGGGTAGCCTTTTGTCAAAATACTGTAACATACAGGATGCTAACTTACACCTTGAAACAAATGTTTGTTTTATATATGAACACTCTTTCACAATGGAGCCCCGAGAGACCAGCCACAATGGTATATTTCTGAAGCCCCAGCACTTGGAAGGCTAAGGAAAGAGAGTGGTGCATGCTAAGGCAGCAGGAGCTGCACAGTTAAACCCGTCCAGAAGAAAGTACAGCCTGAGAGCTGCTGAGCCCTAGCTTATCCTGATAAAGAGAAAGGCTCACTAGAGGGTTCCAAAGTTGTAGACTTGCAATGTTGCCTAGAGAAAGTCTCTTCACATATGCATGTAGAAATACTATGTCTGTATATATTAACCACTCAGCTCACAAAAGCTTAGAAGTCCAGATTGAGCTGCTGAACTTCAAAATAATTATTCATTTGTACTGCATTATGTAGCAAATTTTCCAAAATTATACACTTTTGAAAAAAATTATACATTTTAGAAACTTCTAGTATCTGTGTAACAAAATATGGTCATGCTTTTTGTGACCATATGTCCCACCAATTGCCACCCTTTCTATTTTTTAGACCTTGGGCTAGCACCATTGTTCAGCACATATTTTGTATAGAAATGGCTGTTTATGTTACATCTTTCTTAATAGATTTATATTATAAGCAAACACGTGAGAGCAATTATTCTTACAATGCACTTATCAAAAACTGTAACAAAACAGAAAGGAAAGAAGGCCTAGGGGAGACAGTGACTCCTCTAGTCAGATCAGTAGCGACTGGACATTTTAAGTCACCAACTTCACTTTTCAGCATTTTATTCATAACAGAAACAATTTAACCAAATTGTATATTTTCCAGTGCCACACAAAAATAGAGAAAAATTTATAATATTTAAAATATTCTAAACACACTTCAAAAATAGGGAAAGCAAGATTCACAAGAGACTTTCTGCAAGGCGGGAGACACTGGGGAAAAGGTTTAAGGTGACAAAGACAGAACAGTTAAGACTCCACAAACTGACATCATAACTGATATAATATTGGTAAAGCATGTCTGAATGCTATGATAAACAGATTTGTATTTAAGACTAAGTAAAATTTCATGAACTTCCTTTGCCATATAACTGAAATTTTCTTTTACCCTCCAACCACAAGTAGATTACTATTTAGTTTTCCTCTTCAAATACTAAGAAGTTTGGGCTTTTATGAAGAATTTACAAACTTAAATTTCATTGTAAATTACCTTAAGATTCTTTTTGTGTGTGTGTGTTTTTGTTTTTTTTTTTTAATACCAAAGGACCTATTTTACAACCCATTTCAGGAGCCAGTAAATGGAACAGTGTTTGATGTTATAATAATCACATAGACACCTTGTTCAATAATCAAACCCTCAATTTCCCCACACGCAGATTGCATGCTATAAGCAGTAATCTGATTTTCCAGGGAATTACAGTGGATACAGGCTTTGATACTACTTTTTATTTGTGTGGGAAGGGTGTGTGTATGTGTGCGGGTGTGCTAGCCCTGTGTGTGTCTGTGTGTGTGCAGGTGTGCTAGCGTGTGTGTGTGTGTGTGTGTGTGTGTGTGTGTGTGTGTGTATGCGCACACGCACGCTACCCAGCATCAACCCCTTGCATTCGACTCTGAGGACGCAGCCCTTACCTAGAAGGAACATCACCCTGGACTTGATCTCTAAAATTTGGGGGTTGAGAGCATATACCTTTAATTCAGTCTAAACATGATATTTAAGAGCTACTTAACATCTTTTTACAAAATACACTAATCAACCATCAATGATTCTGTGTATTTCTCACAAAGGCTTACTTAGTCTGCAGAGCTGTGCAGTAATACATTTCCCCCAAGCATCTGGTGAAATTGTACCATCTTACCATCTTCAGCATTAGTTAGTGCAGTGACTTATGTTAGTCGGGGGATGAATGTAAGAGAGAGTTATAAAAGTAGACCCATGACTGCCTCAGCTCATTTTCCTGTCACAGTAATCAAAGGCGGTTAGTATATGTCCACAAATGAGCACATACAGAACAAAGTTCCTAGCTGCCCCATAAGAAACACACAGCATGAAAAATGAGTATTTATTGATTTTACGTCACAGGTCCGACACCTATAGCTGATAAACAATTGTCTGTTGATAACCCTCTCTAAGGAATGCCACATGAAAACTCAAGTTGCATGGTATCTGCGATACACTGACTGTTTGAAGTTCAGTTTGGTATTTTGAGAGTTTACTATTTTCAAGTGAATCAAGATGTCACATTTTACAAAGCTACATTTTGGTCTTAAGGGCAGCATAATTTATTTTCTTTCTTTCTCTATCTTTCTTCCTTTCTTCTTCTTCTTCTGTTTTTTTATCTGAGACAGGGTTTCTCTGTGTATCAGTCCTGGCTGTCCTGGAACTCGCTCTATATACCAAGCTGTCCTCTGAACTCACTGAGATCTGCCTGCCTCTGCCTCACAAGTGTTGGGTTGCCCTGCACACAATTTGTTAGGCTCAAAAGACACCAAAAGCCATTCGTGTTGCTTCAGGAAATCTCTAAAGCTACTGTTACAGCTTGCAGAATTTACCAGACAAATGAAGAGCTGCCCAAGCCTATGTATTTATCTGCATTTTAGTATTCCCACTTGCTGCATTTTTTTTCTTCTTCAGTTAGTAAATCTTTAGTTTAGAACATCTTTCCATCTGCAATAAAAACCATGGGGACCATGTCTGCATTATAAATACATTTACAACAAACAGACCACAGCCAATATGCTGAAATGACAAGAAATATTTTTTGAACACATTACATTCTTTTTGGGCAACATTACATTATCAGCAATATTACATCAAAGATAAAGCTAGTTAGTAGGTACTGTTTATTTACTCTTCAGATCAAAGATAAAGTTCTGTTGATCAGCAAAATCTTGCACTTTGAACAAACCATTTTTCAAAATTTGATGATCACAATTAAAATTAATTTATTTTTATAAAACACCATAATTTCCCTCTTTGTCAAACAAACTGGAAAACTAGGCGTTAAGAGTTAGTCAGACCTGTGCTAGAGTCCCTGACCTGCTACTTAACAGCAACTGAAAAAGATTACTTCCAAGTCTGCACTTCCGCCCCCTCCTCTGTAAAATAGGTTAATGAGCTCACAGAGCCACTTACAGGGTTAAAAAGCATGTCAAATAATGCGTGTGATGCCAGGTATAGAGAAACAAATGCTTTCTTTCCTTCTAGAAACAAGCAGGGCCAACCCAAAAGTAAAGAGTCCCCTACACAAGTATCTTCTCCTGAGTGCTTAAATAAATGAGGATGACTGACTTTCCTGTGTGCTCCCGTCCACTGCAGGGTGCTCCCATCCACTGCAGGGTGGCCATATCTACTGCCCTGTCCACCTCTTGTCTCTAATCTGTCAAAGCATCTTCCTTCTAATCAAGCAATTTTACTCAATTTCATCACTAATTTACCATTTCCCCCTCACACCATTTCTCACCCCCACTCCATGGGATGACAGCTGTGCAGCCAATTATATGCAGTGTTGCAGGGATGAAGCCCAGAACCCCGCATCCTAGGAATCACTGAACCACGTAAAGAAAGAGACAATATCAAAATATTAATGTTATTAAATTTAAATATAGACCATTTGTAGATACATTTTACCAAAACTCTGTATAAAATTTTAATAGCAGTAACACTGAAAGCAAAATGAAAATTAGAATTATATACCTCATCTTCAGAAAAGGGGGAAAGAATAAAGTACTTTCTTAAAAATGTATAAATAAACTCCAAGCATTGAGAAATTCCAAACAGGAACTGGAGAGATGGCTCACTGATTAAGAGCACTGGCTGTCCCTTCAGAGGACTCGGGTTCAGTTCTCAGCATCCATAGAGTGGCTCACATCTGGGGCTCAACTTAGTTTCAAGGGGTCTGATGGCCACTTCTGGCCTCCGGGGGCATCAGGCTTACATGCATGGATGTAAGTCCACACAAAGCAGCCTTACACATAAAACAAAAACTTTTTTAAAAGAATTTAGAGAACTACTAACAGTGATTTGATAGTTAAATGACAGAAACAGCAATAGTAAATTAGAACACGGGGGGGGGGGGCACAGGTATGAGGGAATTGTAAAAAAAGTGTTTTACAGTATAGAACTCGATTACCCATTTACAATATTACACTGAAAACACTATTGACTGTGTTTTCACCTATGGCATATGGATACCGAGAGAATTAAATGAAACCATGTTCATAAACCCTTATGAAGTGGTGTGTGTGTGTGTGAGAGAGAGAGAGAGAGAGAGAGAGAGAGAGAGAGAGAGAGAGAGAGAGAGAGAGAGAGAGGAGAGAGAGAGAGAGAGAGAGAGCGAGGGAGGGAGAGAGAGAGAGAGAGAGAGATAGTTCAGCTGTAGCACACACACACAAACTCTTCAGTATTAACACTGCCACCTAATACAGTTAATTTTAAACTATAACAATGGATATTTACCATCTTCAGGAAGTAACTATCCATAGCTAGGAACTTTAAATACCATTCGTTGAAACACACTAGAACTTTTTCCACTGGTGTGAATCAAGACTGAAATGAGTGATACTTGAAACACATATTGTTGGCTAGAAAAACTACCCAGGAATAGCTAGGCGAAGTTTTACAATGTAGCAAGCCCCACCGCCTGCGACGTTTACATTCCCTCTGGGGAAGCCGCCGTCCTGTCCCATCATCCTCTGACCTGCCCTCTGAACCACTACACTAGGGTCTCTCCGCCTCACACACAGCCACCACTGGTGTCATCAGAATGCTACTATCCTATGTACTTTCCTGAGCCACAGTATCACAGAGCCCATTGAGCCACGGAGAAGGTAATATAAGTAACAAGAAGTTAGAACAATTCTTCACATATTATAAGCAATGATTATTATGACTATTTGAAAAACAAAAGCTGACAGACTGACAAATAAATTTCACTTAAGAGGTTTAAATGATTTATGAGCTTAACCCCCAAAGTTCATGCTAACTCTAAGTCATGAGTTCATTTTTATTAAGTTCATATTTAAAAATCAAGGACTAAGTAATAAATTATATAACTAGAGGTAAACCGGTGATAAACCATGATAATATTCTGTACTAATCAGCAAAGTAGCTCCATTTTGGAATACAGTGTATTTTTTTAGTAATGCAGTTGATAAACTTGGTGGCCATACAATGTGTTTAAACTTAAAAGTCAATAGAATCTTTTTTTTTTTGAGAGAGAGAGAGTTTCTCTGTACTGCTTCAGAGCCTGTCCTGGAACTAGCTCTGTAGAGCAGGCTGAACTCAAGAGATCTTCCTGCCTCTGCCTCCCGAGTGCTGGGACTAAAGGCAGGCGCCACCAATGCCCAGCAAGTCAATAGAATCTTAAAACAAGAAGTACACAATGTAATCTATACTTTATGGCCTCAGTAATGTAAGACAACAAAATATATATGCATAAAACACTAATGGCCATATAAAAAAAAAATTACAATACAAACTGCAAAAGTTCATAGTGGTTAGCTTAATGAAGAAAATCACCTGCCTATTATTCAATTTACAGTTTTACAGGCTTTAGTGCCGTATAAGAAACACTCAATTGTCACAGTAAGACACATCCATATCCAGGCCATAACCCTCACACCAAAGAGTTGCATGGAGTCATTAAACCCACTGACTTGCTCAGTGAGCTACTTCATTAAAAGCCTAAGCCGGTGACTTTCTAATAAGCAGTCAGAACTGTATAATACAAATCATTCCTAACAACATAAAAACAGTTCTCTTTCCATTGATTTTTCATATTATATCATTTAAAAAAGTATTCACTTTAAAAGGCTGTTTTTAAACTTTTAAGCTGGGGCTGGAGAGATGGCTCCGAGATAAACAGCCCTGACTGCTCTTCCAGAGGTCCTGAGTTCAATTCCCGGCAACCACATGCAGGCATACATGCAGGCAGAACACTGTAAATGTAATAAATACCTTTAAAAAAAAAAAAAAAGTCACGTTGACAAATATCCACGTGATAAAATACACTGGGGTTAGGAGTAACCCTGATTTCCTGCACAAGACTGATGACCTGAATTCAATCCCCAAAACCACATTTGTCTTTTCTTACTGCTTGGCTATCTTAGCAGCTGCTATTGGTTGGAGGCTGTCCTACACCTGAGACAGGAGACGTGTCCACACAGAAGATCAAAGTGTTATGGAGTCAATCAGCTTGCTATGGGAAGTAGAAAATAGGTGCTGATCAGACATGATCAGCCAAGTCACAGAAAGTCTGGTTATCCTCACCAACAGCTGCCAGTTTTGAGAAAAGCTGAATAAAATATTATGCCACACTGACCAAAACTGATGTCCATCCCTGCAGTGGCAATGATATGAAATGGGAATCAGCATTCAAGAAATACTATGGAGTACTCTACTGACCCCAGTGATTTTAATATCATTAGCAACATGCCAGAAGATGGCTGAAAAGTAAATCCAATGGTTTTTCTCAGAGCTGTCTTAAAACAAAACAAGCAAACAATAAAAACAAAACCACTCATTTAGAAGTCTGGCATGGTGGTGTACACTTTTAATTCCAGCACTTGGGAGGAAGAGACAGGAGATCTCAGTGAGCTCCAGGCCAGCCAGGGCTACACAGCGAGACACGGTCTCAAAACAGCCAAAACAAACAACACATAGCATGCAGTGTAGCCACACTCCTATGGCAAAATGAGAGGGGCAGACCTGAGAAGATCACAGAAGCTTGAGGGCATACGATGGGGTATGAAGTACCAGACATCTGGTCTTTTCCATGCCTCAAGGTGGAAAGAAAAAACGGACTCCTGGAATATGTATTCTGTGGCCAAGTGCATACAAGCACAAAATATTAATCAATTTTCTTTTAAAAACCTGCAAAACATAGCTTGATATGACACACACCTGCAATGGGGGGCAGAGGCAGAAAGATTAAGAATTCAAGGCCATCATAGGCAGTATGTCTTAAAAAAGGTTAAGGCTGGAGAGATGGCTCCGTGGATAAGAGCTCTAACTGCTCTCCAAAGGCCCCTACTTCCGCCACCGGCCCAGGTCAGGTGGCTGACACCTGCCTCTAACTTGAACTCCAGGGAGAGCTAATGCCTCTGGCCTTGAGAGCACCTGCATTCATGTGCCCATAACCCCCACCTTTCCACACAGATTAAAAGCAAATTTAAAAAAAAAAATTCTACTATGATTTATAGTTAAATACACTGTAATATCTCAACTTCTAGATCCTTTGTCTTGTCCTAGATGAAAGGCAAATAAGTTCTAAGGCATATAAGATAGTTTATAATCCTAGGAATATATAAAACTATAATGTTAATTGTCAACACATCATCTAAAATAAGATCATTTACTGAGATGAAATAAGATACAATTACCTTAGCGTCTAAGTACTCAAAAATGGCAGCTATTAGAACCCCCGTTACCCATCAAAGCAGGAAGTTAAGAGTCTCCCAAGTTACAAAGAAACCTAACCGACAGCTAGCACTGACCAGTTTACCCTTTCAGCCAGTGCTGTTAGAGTGCACTGCCACTCCAGGGGACCAAGCCCCCGTGGGTGAATGATCAGGACTACCCTCGTCCAAGGGGCAGACCTGAGACGCCCTTCTCTCAAGGCCAAAGCACATGCTTGTGCACAGTCCACAGTCCAAACCCAGGCTGCGTCCACATCAAGTAAGTCAATGAAAGCAGTGCCAGAGAGGCCTCAGACCAAACTGTCTAAACCATCTCTCGGTGACACGAACTCAGATGCTTCTAGGTTGTGTTGATGTGACAAACTAACAAACACAACGTCTTTGATCCAAGATTGCTGCTCGATAGTTTAAAGTCAATGCATTTGTCTGCCTCTATACCACTTACGAGCCTCCATTACATTAAATGTCCACATTCCCAGTCAGGAGCAGGTACTCTGAAATACTTTGTTTCACTTCCCAGGCTCTGATGTGTGAATTTTCCCTTATGTGCCCACAAGAGTTGAGAAAAAACTGGTAAAGAATCTGAAGGTATAATGACTTTTTATGCCGATTCAGATCACTTAAGTCTACTCATATTCTAAAAATACAAGAAATACTATAATTAGATTGTAAGAAAAGTCCATCCTAGGATGGCTGGTCCTAGGCAATATCTGGCAAGCACACCCCACTGAAAGCAACAGTAATAAATAAAAATAAATAAAAATCTGGACAGGATGCATAACATACAGCAGGCAACAAGAAGAACCCAGACCTGGGAGTTCCATTCAACACGCTGTGAATCCATCGAACACTCCCCTCCCCCATGCTCCAAGCCTGTGCTTAACCTTGCTAAAAACAGAAATAGGCAAATGTAGACATTTGCCCCAAGGAACAAGAAGAGAAAACAATGCTAAGGCGTTGTAGAAGTCACCATTTACCTGACACCAATCTTGGATAATCCTGTAACCACACTAGAGGGAAAACAATGACTATTTGAAAGGGGAAAAAAAAAAAAAGGAAAAAAAAAAGTGGTTTTCTTGTTTTGCTTTGTTTTTTGAGACAGGGTTTCTCTGTGTAGACCTGACCATCCTGGAACTCAGTCTGTAAACCAGGCTGGTCTTGAACTCAGAGACCCATGTGGCTCTGTGTCCTGTGTGCTGGGAATGAGGCCCCACCACAGTCCGGCAGAGCAATCTTTATCTGACTCAGTAGAGTGACGGATCTACGGAAGTGAGCTCATGCAAGCCCTCTTTTAGTTTGCTTCTTTTTGTTTAGGACCCTTGGCCCCACTGGTTCCAGTCAGCCGTGGAATGGCCAGACGAGCCACAGGGAGGGGTCAAGCGAGCACTTCTCACTTCTACACTACTTGCTTGTGTTGTTTCAGTGCTGGTGGTGGAGGCCAGGGACCCACACACAGCAGGCAAATGCTCCGCCACTGACTGCATGCTCAGCCCAACACACACTCAGTAACCCAAGGGTCAGAGTCTCAGGGCAGATAAAAAGTTTGAGAGAGAGATGGAGATGATGTAAGGACAGCACTCAGGCATGAAACTAAAAATAAGCGTCAATGGTGTTTTGAGCAAAATAAAATACAGCATATAAATATTTGTGAAATAAAATTACAGTAACTCAAAAGAAAAAGGAAGAGAAACAGCTCCTAGCTCTTTCGACTTTAGAATCATCGTGATACAAGTCTAACCAAGTCGTCACAGAAAGGAAACGTGGGCTGGGTGGGTGACTCAGTAGGAAGTGTTTCCAGCGTTCCGAGGCCCTGGGTTCCCTCCCTCTGCAAGTGAAGCACAGAGCTTGAAACTACGGCTATAGAAAAGGAGCCTGTGGGTGAGAAGGTGCTCTCACATCCAGCACATACACAATCTACACAGGGTTTCTATGGCTGTAACCAAACACCGACTTGGGGAGGAAAGGGTTAATTGTGCTTACCCTTCCACATCATTGAAGGAGTCGACAGGACTCGAGCAGGCAGGACCGTGGAGGCAGGAGCTGAAGCAGGGGCCACGGGAGGCTGGAAGACTACTACTTAGTAGCTTGCTCCTCATGGCTTGTTCAACCTACTTTCTTAAAAACTCAAGAGCACAAGCCCAAGGCTGGCCCCACCCACAACAGGCAGGGCACTCCTCCATCAATCACTAAGAAAATGCCTTACAGCTGGATCTTAGGGAGGTATTTTCTCATTAGGGCCCATCCACTCAGAGAACTCTAGTTTGTGTCAAGCTGACATATGACTGGCAAGCATGGGGGGGGGGTAAACTTATAAGAACTTTCATTTTGTATACGGTACTGTTAAGAAATGAAGAGAGCAGGTGGGCTAGCCTGGTCTACAAAGTGAGTTCCAGGACTGCCAGGGCTGCACAGTGGAACCCTGCCTGAGAAAAACGAACCAACCAACAAACGTGAAGAGGCCGGGGCACTGGCTGGTGCGGAGAACACCTGCCTCTCTTGCTGAGGCCTCGGGCTCAGCCCAGCACTCAGCAGCTGGGGTACTCCAGGCAGCAACCTCCGTCTTCCGGCCTCCAGGGGCAGCAGGCACGGATGTGGTACACATATCTCTGCAGCCAAAACCCTTCATACATATGAAATAAAAAATCCAAAAACAAATTAAAAGAAACCTCTCTGTGGTATACTACTGAATAAGCCTGGTTTCTGGGAGGGAGGGAGAGAGGGAGGGAGGGAGGGAGGGAGGGAGGGAGGGAGGGAGGGAGGGAGGGAGGGAGGGAGGGAGGGAAAGAGGATGGATCAGCTCACTGAACTTAACCCCTGATAATTGCATTTAATCAAAACTGTAACACATAGTTCAAACACAGGCACTAGCAAAGTAAAAAACCTCTATTATCATTTCTGTTGCCTAGCTATGACCAAACTGCCTAAGAACAGGCTAAAAGCAGAATTGTTCTGACCCACAGTTTCAGGTCACAAACCCCATGAGTTTAGCCATGGCTGTAGAGTATGTGGCAGAGCTGCCCACTTCCTTCACAGAAGCAGACAACAAGGTTGTACAGAAAGGGCTAGGTAAGGTGCAGACCCCAGGACACACCCCAAAACTTACTTCCCCTAAAGACCACACCTCCTCCTTAGGTAAGGTGCAGACCCCAGGACACACCCCAAAACTTACTTCCCCTAAAGACCACACCTCCTCCTTTTCAACACGTCCTGGTCATGCATTAATAATACGATGGCGTCCAAGGATTAATCCATTCGTTATGCCAGAATCCTAATCTCTAACCATGCAAGCCCATCGCTATGGCAGACATACCCAAAACTGTGCTTCACCAATCACCTAGGCACCAAGCTGCTCATCGGAGTTAACATTACAGCATCCTAAGGAGTACAGAGGCAGGAAAGCCTCCAGAAATGTGGCCGTCTAACAGAATAACAGCCTGAAGGTGCTAGGCCTGGTTATGTGACGGGATGGCAAGCACAGGGGAAAGACTACTCTGTAGAGCACAAAGAGAGATATCACTTACCAATCAACGAGTGCAAAAGAACAGTGTGTGCTGTGGTTTGAATATGAAATGTGCCCCACACCCCTAATGTCTTGAGGGCTTGGTTTCCAGCTAATGGCAGTATTTTGGAAAGTACTAGTAACTTGGGAGGTAGGGTGTAGCTGGGGGAGGCAGATGGCCTCAGGGACTGGATCTAGCTAGGGCCCCTTCCAGTCTGTGAGTCCTGCCTGCCATGAGGTGAGCGACTGCCGTGCCACGCCCTTCTGCTGCTTAGATGCCCTGCCTCAGCATAGGTCCATGAGACTAGAGGGAGCACGTCAGTGAAACATTCAACAAAATTCGCCCCACCCATCTCTAAGGCAATTTTTGTCATAGTGAAGAAAACTTTTCTAGAGCCAGCAGAAGTTCCAGGGTAGGGGCTGACAACAGAAGAGTCTTCTTCCAGCTCAAGTATGACAAGAATCTACGAACTATACTTTTAAAGTTAACCTATGAAGGTAGATGCCGATCTTTCAATTAAAAACTAACACTTCTCACTACCCAAATAAGTTTCATATTTTTAAAGGTTCAACACACACAAGATTTTAATCAATTCGGTATATTGAGATATATTTTATTTCTGAAACACTTATGTGTAATAAGGATATTAAAATGAATTTCAAACTATTAAAACAAAAAGTATACACTTCATTATTAAGTAATAAAGGAAAGAATGTATTCTGAACACCTAGAAAACAGCAAGAAGTAATTCTTCACCTGGCTTTGTTCAGGACACAGCAAAACATACTACAAAAGAAGTAAGATCTGCATTCCCCTCAGCTGAAACAATGCTAAGAAATCACTGAAACAAAAGAACTCTAGAAAAGCAAGGAACTTCCTTAAAAACTATGTCCAGCCAAAGACCACCTCCCTAAAAAAAACACATTCCTGTTGTAAAGGATAAGACACTTTCTTCTTAAAACTCTGAAGGGCAGAGTTCAACAGCTGTGCTATATTAAACTAAGTAAACAATTAATTCTCATCCAGAATGAGCACCTTGGGCCCAGCCTGGAGGCTGCATGTGAGGGTGTAATGGAAACTTGGTCCTGACATGAGTCCTCTCTGGGAACAAACAGGAAACTGGATCTCTAGACTATTGTGATGGAATAGCTTGTATTTATTGCCCAATTTCAGATATCCTCTAAATGATTTTCAAATATCAACCTTTGAGGGAGGGATATTGTTAAAGTAGTTCTGGAGGCCACTAAGGATGAACAGCAGAGCTCTGTTAAGGACTATTAAGAGAAAGCTACTTTCTCCTAATCAAAACAGTGGACTGTACTCTGGCAGTTAGGTAAGACTGGCACTCCCATCTGCTCCCAGATTCAAACTTTACATACTGCTGTCTCCTCCCTTAAGAGTTAACCCAGGAGCTGGAAAGATAACTCAGAGGTTAAGAGCGCTTGTTGCTTCTCCCAGAGGATCTGGGTTCAGGTCCCAGCACCCACCTACTAGCTCACAGCCATCTAACACCAGATTCTCTGGACCCAAGGCTCCCTTCTGACCTCCTTATGTGGTACACAGACCTACCAGCAAAGCACTCATTACATAAAGGAAATATAAGTAATATGTAAGCGCATTAGGTCAAGAGAGCACCAGCTCTCAGGAAAGCTGGCTCACGCAGACCATGTACTCACCCTCCCTAGAAGCGGGCCCTGGGCACAGCTACTCCCAGCCTTCTGTACACCAGGGAGGGAGCACTCGAGCCTGTCTGCTTTGCCTTCCCCTTTTCCTTTCATATACTGGCCGAAGCCTGGCCATGCTTTCCCTCAAGCGACTCTGCCTTCTTCACCATGTGGCTGCTTACAGACATCAGGGCTTTCTCTCTTTTCTATTTTCCTGCTTCTAACAGCTGACAGGATTTATAGTTTGCCTGTTGTTTTTCTCTCAACTGTTAATAAAACTGTCCTCTCTCTCTGTCTCTCTGATCCATTTTTACATTCTTCTATTAATGAGACTAAAAACCACATATACCATAGTTTTCCAAGTAACAAAACTACAAAAGGGAAGCAGGCTAATCAATGAAGAATTAGAAAAACAAAACAAACAAAAAAAAGACTCAATAGTTTAAAAAGCAGAATACAGTTTTCCAATGATCACTGAAGTCCATAAGAAAAATATGTTCAGGACGCCACATTTAATACAGGCATTATATGTAGCTTACTTAATTGTATAAAGGGGAGGCAGGGAGGCAGGGTATGGTGGCACATATCTACACATCTCAGTACCTGGGACAGGGAGGCTTGAAGATCAGGAGTTCGAGGTCATCCACAGCTACACAATGAGTCAAATGACACTGTCTCAAAGCGGGGATAAAAAACTAAGATGAAATCACCCATAGAAATCTACACTCAGGGAGTACATGATTTTCTTTTTAAGTCCAAAACATCCATCCCTCCCACTGTAGAGATGTAGTAGCAAAGTAAAAGGCACAAGCATCAGGAAGACAGTTTCTTAAATAAAGAATATACCTTGCTTAAAAAAAAACTGAAGTCACTGAAATGTTAATTTACCATTATCAGAAATAATGCTCACTACAAAAGTCAACATATCGATGAATAAGTCAGACTATTTTCTACCAAGGAGACCTTAAGGCGTTTCTCTTTTGTACCTGTCTACTCAGTTACAAAAAAGAACAACATCCTAATTCACAGGGTTGATGAGAAAACAAAACAAAAAGACACCATGTGAGGGAAGCCCTTGACACAGTCATGCTCAGAATAAAAACTTCAAATGACTAAGGGGTGGCAAGTCTTAGGCTTCTCCGCCTCCACACCTGTTCCAGCAGACCACACCCGGTGGGGTTCCACCCTTCCCCATTATGCCTCATTAAAAATGTGTCAGCTACTCTCACTCCCTTGGAAGAGCCCATCTCAAATCACTCATTCCAATGCCTGCTTTTAAATTTTTTGAATGAAAAAGAATCCAGGACACTTGTCAAATGTGTTAAGTACAAATCTATTCATAAAACAATTTTAATACAGAAATTCAGAGAGTTCAAGTTGAGTATCCTCAGCTCAGGCCAGTGCACATGTCTTAAAAGGAAAGTGTGTGTACTGTAGAGTTTCCGCTCACTTTCGTAGGCTAGTGCCTTACCTGCTGTCACTGACATGGCCCTATGGTTGTTTACTGGTGTGTTTGAGACAGGGTCTCTCTATGCGGCCCTGGCTGTCCTGGCGCTCACGCTGTAGACCAGAGTGGCCTTGAACTCGCAGAGATCGGCCTGCCTCTGCCTCCCGAGTGCTGGGATTAAGGGAAGGTGAGCACCAGCGCCCCCCAGCGACTTTTCCTTTTTATAAAGCTACAATCTCCCCACCCCTTCCTTACACAGTCTTCATCTTCAGTGTAAACCTTTAGTGCAGTCTCCAAAGCGTGCAGCTGACAAACAACACAAGGCCATGCTCTACACGAGCGAACTGTGAAAGGACTGATAAAACACGGTATCTTGAAGATTAAAACATTAGTATGTGTATACAAGTGCTATTAATAAACTCAGGAAAACAGAGAAATATGTAAAATAAAGTAATGCTTTGGGAGACGTGGGGAGTTGTCATCCCATAAATGATACAAGGTAACAAAATAACAATCCCTCAACTGCTGTACTATGGGTTAACAAAAATGCAGATGAGGAAACTACAGCACTACCACCAGCCTTTAAAAACAAAAAACAAACTTCTTGCTGGCAGGCAGATCTGAGTTCCAGGCCAGCCAGGGGCTACACAGGGATCCTGTCTCAAACAAACAAACAAACAAACATAGATAGATAGATGATAGATTGATAGATAGATAGATAGATGATAGATAGATAGATAGATGATAGATAGATAGATAGATAGATAGATGATAGATAGATAGATAGATAGATAGATAGATGATAGATAGATAGATGATAGATTGATAGATAGATAGATAGATAGATAGATGATAGATAGATAGATAGATGATAGATTGATAGATAGATGATAGATAGATAGATAGATAGATAGATAGATAGATAGATAGATAGATAGATAGATATGTTAACCACCTTGCTGGCTGAGGAGAAACGCACGGCCCGGGGTTGGGGTTGGGGTCGGGGTGAGAGTGAGGGTGAAGGTCAGAGTGAGAGGGTCGGGGCTGGGGTCAGGGTTAGAGGGTCGGGGTCAGGGTTACAGGGTCGGGGTCAGGGTTAGAAGGTCGGGGTGAGGTTGGGATCAGGGTTACAGGGTCGGGGTCAGGGTGAGGTTGGGGTCAGGGTTACAGGGTCGGGGTCGGGGTGAGGTTGGGGTCAGGGCCCGGGTGGGGGATGTGCACCCCGCCCCCATTGCTCCCTGTTATTAATCCGGGGTCCGGGAAGATTCCTCGCGCGCAGGGCGGTGCTCACTGAGCCCCGTCCCGCCGGAGCCCGGGGACTGAGCGAGGCGGGGGACAGGACGCGGGCGCGGGTTAACCTTGCGGCGGGCGCGGGTGGGGTGGGGGAGGGGAGGCTCCGCCCCTCGGGGACCCGGGCTGCTGGGCCGCGCGTTACCTGCACAGGGCCGGGGCCGCCGCGCTCCTCCACGGCAGGGCCGGGGCCGCCGCGCTCCTCCACGGCAGGGCCGGGGCCGCCGCGCTCCTCCACCGCAGGGCCGGCCTCAGCGCCGCCGCTGACATTGACACCGCCGCCATCTTGCTGCGGGCAGACGCCAGGCCCCGCGACGGCGGGACGGGTCCCCGCTAGGGACTCACTTCCTCCGTTCGTGCGTTCGCGCGTTCGCGAGGCGAGGCCGCGGCCAGGCGCAACCGTGTGTGTGCGTGCGTGTGTGTGTGTGTGTGTGTGTGTGTGTGTGTGTGTGTGTGTGTGTGTGTGTGTGTGTGTGTGTGTGTGTGTGTGGCGGCGTTCGTCTTCCGCCCGGTGTGGGGGTTTACAAGAGAGCTTTTTTTAAAAAAGAAGGTCTCGCTGGAAGAGTGAAAGAGGAAAATGCATTTAAAAATAAATTAAAATGAAAAGGTTCAGTGCATGCAGGCGTTGCTTCGATTAAAAAAGGCAATCCTAGCTAGCAGGGTCGGATATTTAGGCTGAGGTCGAGAAGCCTGCCCGATAGAAAATGCTCTTCAAAAACGTAAACACCTGTGGCTCATAATCTTTCAAAGGCACTCAGAGTGTCTGAGCCTACCCACTGGAAGGGCAGGAGGGCTGCCAGGTTGTGTGTGCGAGCCTTCTGGACAGGCTGCACCCAGTTTGATGGTGCGCACTTACAACAATCGTATTTTCCGCACTAAAAGTCTGGCCTCGCCAAGGATGAACAAAGAAGAACACATGGGTTCCCGTGAGATCTGGCTGGGGCTGGGACGGAGCTTGCCTGGCCCGCGGGTAGCCAGGGCCTGGGGTGCATTCCCCAAAGCCCTGGCTTCCGGTGGGTCTTCGGTTTGAGGCTGGAGGAAGAGGGTCTCTGGACGGTTGTCACTGGAGCCACGGAGCAAAACCGTCAGCGAGGAAAAGGGGCAAAGCCATCCGGTCACGCTCCCTGTTTCCATCCTCCCCCTTGACACCCATCGCATTCCCACCATTGAAAGGAACAATAACCTCAGATAATAGACAATAACCAGGTTTACCTGCTGTGAGTCCTATCTGATCTTATCTGGCTCCTCAGTACCTCAACAAACGTTTTCTTTCTTTTTTTTCCCTTTTCTTTCCTTTTTTTTCCTCCCAAGACTGGTGTTCCATCTGAGGGCAAGCGTGTGATCTACATTCCTAGCCTCTTTGTTTATTGTAAGAGGCAGGATCTCTCATTGTGTCGTCTAGGTTAGACATCAATTTACAATCTTCCTCCTTTAATTTCCCAGCTGTTAGTACAGCCTTCTCTCCCCTAACGTTTTCAACATCATTTCTCAAATGATACCCAACACTGATGAGGGACATAATTTTCTAAGAGCTTAACAGATTGCCTGAAAAAATGTTTCTGTAGTGATATCGCCTTGACTCGGGTATTTATAATACTTGGGATGACTCTTTTTAAATGTATTTATTGATATGTGTGTGTGTGCCAGGGGATACTTGTGGAGGTCAGAGGACAGCTTGCTGGGGACATTTTTCTGGTCCCAGCTCAGGCTTGGGGGCAAGTGCTTTTACCACTGCACTCTCTAGCCAGGCCTCTTAGGGTGATTCTTAATTTCCCTTTCCCTGCCTCTCCCAGTAGTGCTCTGCTGCCTACCACCACCTCCTTCTGCAGGAATGTTTGAATTCTTCATTCTGCGTTCTGCTTCCACATAGCAGTCAAAGCTGTTGGGTCAGAAGTCAAACAATTCCCTTCTTTTCTACTAAATACCCCAAGGGCTTTCTAGCTCGGCCCCTCAGCTGAAAAGCCAGAGGCCTTCTGACATTTAAAGCCCTATGAGGGGCTGAGCTGTCGTCGTCTACAGCTCAGTGGTACATTTGTCTATCATGGAGAAGGGCTTGGGTTCAGTCCCAGCTCTGGAAGGAAAAGACTCTTGACTTATTACTGCCCCCCTCCCAATTGCCGCGCTCTAAAACGCAGAAGCCTCTGATATTTCCAGAATGTGTCAGCCACATCTCTATCTGACAGCCTTTAGCTTGGACATTCTCTATGCCCAGAACGATTTTCTGGCATCTGGAAAGCTCTTCCTCCATTTATCTCCCCTTCCTTCTGCTCCTGCTCTCTTTCATTCTCCTTCATCCAGCAATTTTGCTCATATGTCACCTTCGCCGTAGGGTTCTTTCTAACCTCCATACCTAAACGTTCAATACCACCCCAGAAATTTCTGTATGTATTTCCAGATTTGATATTCATTTTTGTGTAAGTTTTAGCCCTTTGTGAAAATTCTGATATGACTTGTGAAAATCAGATCAATTATCCTTTTTATGATTTGATTTTACTTTATGTGCACTGATGTTTTGTCTGCATGTATGTGTGCATGAGGGGGTCAAATCACTTGGAGCTGCATTACAGACCTTTGTGAGCTACCATGTGGGTGCTGGGAATTGAACCCGAGTCCTCTGAAAGAGCAGCCAGACAGCCAGTGCTGTCCAGCTCCTAAGATCAATTTTCTAGGAGTTTTTCTTTAACTCTGGGAAATTATTTTTAATTCTGGAATAAATACTGATCAAGCATAGACTTTTTTTTTTTTTACTTGCAATGATTAATGCGCCATATCTTTTTATTCCACTTTCAACTAAATGTCTGCCGTGGTTCACACTAGGTTACCAAATTCTGACCTCCACTATATATAACTTATATAACATTAACTTATGAATCTTTCCAGTGGGTTATCATTGCTGTTGGAGCAAAGACAAAAATACCTGATCTGCTCAGGCCAGGCTATTTCCTGCCTTCCTCTCCAGCCTACTTCTGCTATGCTCACTGGCAGTTTTTCTGTCTGTCACCCAGCCTTCCGCAGGTCTTCCACAGGCTATGGCTCACTGGAGGACTCTGCCTTGCCGATTCCCTCATTCTCCCCTGGGCCTTTGGATCACAACTGTTACTCTAATAGTATTGCATAAAGTAGAAACTGTATTTTGGACTTTCCCTACCCCCTTCTTCCTTATTGTTAGGTGGAACCTAACACCTAACACAGAGACCAAAACTGCTTTATACTGGCTTTCCCTGAAGAGATCTTGCAGCTAGCATATGACCATGTCAAGGGCAATTTTACAAGCACTTTCCTGCCAGCCTGGTCCCAGAGTCATGTCAGCCCAAATAACACACAGAGACGCTGTATCAGATATAAAGCTGATGGCCAGTTACTTGTGTTTCTTATTGGCTAGCTCTGTCTTAGCTATTAGCTCATTTCTATCAGTCTAAGTGTTTAGACGTGGTCTTACCGGGGAGAGAAAGGGTCTGGACTTCTTATCCCTTTCATGGCCTACATCTTGACCCCTCTTTACTACCTCTCCCAGAATCCTCCTTGTCTCCTAGTCCCACCTATCTTGCTTTCCTATAGGCCAACAGGGCTGTATTCATTAACCAATAAGACAAACATATTTACAGAGTGACATCTCCCATCAGGACAAAACATCTAAAGGGAGGGGAGGGGGAGGAAGAAGAAGGAGGAGGAGGAGGAGAAAGAAGAAGAACAAGAAAAAGAAGAAATAGAAATATGTCTTACCCTTCTTTTGCTGGTAATTATACAAGGACATAATTCCCAGAATAGTAGCATGTTCTGAGCAAGAAGGGATCAATGGTAGCCAGCAAGACAGGACAGAGAAGCAAAGAAAGTGAAGGAGCCCATGCCTTTAATGACATCAGATAACACACGGTTTAATTCTTATACTACCATTTATTAACATGCTATGGACAGGAACATCCTTTCAAATGCTGTTCTACAAGCAAATCTTCTCTGATTTCTGTGATTGCATCAATATTTTTGTGTAGACTCCCGTAGGGTGTATCTGTCCCCTTCCTACTGTCTCCTTAGCTCAATTTTTAATTCAATGTAGTTGTTTCTTCCTTTAGAATTAATAGTCAGTCAGTTATCGTTTGAAAGCATCGTATCTGTCTTAGCTGATCATTTCCCCAGCACACAGCCTAGTCCACTATTCTCCCTCTTCTGACAGGATCTTGGTATGTAACCCAGGCTGGTTTCAAACTCACCACCCTCCTAACTCAACCTCCTGAGTGTTACAGTGATCAGCATCATGGTTCATTTAGCCTAGTACTTGATACATACTGGGTGAAAAAGATGTGTACAAAGCTAATCCCAGCACTTCAAGGCAGTGGCTGATAGGTCTCCGTAAATCTAAGCCAGCCTGGGCTCCATAGCAAGTTCCAGGCCAACCAGGACTACCTAGTAGTGTCCTGCCTCAAAAGGGGGGGGGGACTAATTATAACTCTAACAATATAAGAGTGTGTAAAAATGATGTCTACTGTGATCATTCTCTATAACCTGCAGATCTTACTCGTTTCTAAAATACCATCCTTGATCAAGTTGATCAAGTGCCATTTTCTGGCAACCCTGGTGGGTAGCACAGATAAGGACCCCATGGCTGGCTAGAGATCTGAAAGCATAACTCTACTTTTTATTAAACTTTCATTTTAAAAAAGACTAATAATAACTTTCATTTTCTTATTTCTTATATTTCAGATACTGGATGTAAGCTGGATAATGAAACAAAAATAGTTTGTTGGTTGGGTCTTTTTTCTTTTAATGCACTATCATCCAAACTATAGATTATGCTAGTATGTGAAATAGAATGTCTCAGTGCAAATTGCATCTTATTGTTTAAAATGGGAGCATCAGGATAGGAATTGACTTTATTTCTTGCTTGCATTTCATGAATGGTGGCCAAAAGAAACATTTAGCTTAGTATTTCTGATGGGATGTGAAATTTACAGTGGGCCTAAAGTTGTCTGTTTTTAATTTTTCTTTTGCACATGGGTATTTAATAAAGCATTCAGAAAAATAAATTAAAACCAGATATTTCTATCAGAAGTTTCACACAAAATCACCAGAGGCATGGCAAAATTCCATCATCATTTACTGGCTACAAACTAATTTTTTAAATCACATCTTATATTTTTATTGCTAATTTAATTGAAAAAACTTGAATTAATACAGTATCATCTTATAAACTTATTGTGACCTCTGGCAGGGTTTCTGAGACCTTGGCAACCAATGAAATAATTTCCATGTGTAGTTAGGAACTGATTCTTGAAATCAGTTTTGGGAAATGGATGCAAACGATCAAAGTCCTTGTGAACGCAGAGAATTTCCCTACATAAATTTAATCACGTGCCCCTTCACACTCCCGAATCTCATCCTAAGGTTTCAACTGTGTCTGTGCCCTTCCAAATTTACGATGTAGAAACCAAGCCAATTGTGTCTGTTGTCTTTCTCTAATCCACCAGAAAACTCTCTTGCTCCCCTATATATTCTCTGTCATGGCAAAATACTACTACCTTTCTTAGAGTAGATGTCATCAACTATGAATTTCATCATTATGTTCTGTTCTAATAAGAATAAATATGCAGCAATTGAACCATGACACAGTACCAATTATGTATCTTGCCTTTACAGGTATGATGTGGGGAAATGTACGTGCCACAAACAAGAACCACAGCAACTGCCCAGCTTAATATATTTTCCCCTTTTGTCCTTGGTAACAGAACTTGTATTTTTACTGATCACTGGAATGAAGGCTTTATTTTACTTTTTCTTTTTAATTGAAGTAAATTCTTACTAGGCCACCCATGGTCCTTCTGCCTCTGCTTCCCAGGCACCTGCAAATAATAGGAATAGCCATATTATCAAATTCTAGACAATGAAATATAAGGGAAATGTAAATTGTAAATTGTCTTTTATTTTTTTTTTTTTCACTTAGGGCTGTGTGTGTACCACAATTCAAATCCCATTACACATGTGTAGAGGTCAAAGGACACTGTTGTGAGTCGCTTTGTCTTTCCACCGTGTAAGTTCCAGGGATTAAGCTCAAGTCACATAGTACCAAGCCCTCTTGGCCACTGTGCCATTTTGTCTCATGGAGCCCAGTCTGTCCTGAACTTCACCACGTATCTGGGGATGACCCTGAACTTCTGACCTGGCTACTTCCACCTCCTGAGTGCTGGGATGATGGGTGTGTGCCACCATGTCTGCGTTCGAGCGAAGCTGGAGGTCAAACCCAGGTGTTCAGGCACGCTAGGCAAGTACTCCCCCACCCAACTAAGCCCTTACATGGCAACTCTTGAGCATTCTTCTTCAAACACGTATAGACGCCGTATTTCTTTTCCTCACTTTCATGTTTTATGTTCTGCTGTGTGCATGCAAATATGAAAACTCAGATTTTTAAAGACAAGATCTATTGTATAAGACGGAAGAATGGCCGCCTGAATCTTTCCAACGATAGTTTCATTCATAACAACAGCCAACCCACTAACACCCTCTTCCCACCTCACCTTCCTACGTCATCTTTTTGGCCATACACACACCTTCCTTGCTGCTCTCATATTTTGGTGTCCACCAAACCTACTACCTACACCCTTCCCCTATTCTCCACCCGAACCATGAAGCTGAGCAGAGCTGGAGAAGAGCCCACAGCTCCCAGGACTTGTCAGCATCAGAGAGAATGGAAGCCAGAGACACAACTCCAACAGGAGGCCTGAAACAGCCCGAGGCAGTCTCTCCCAAGACCTCCACTCAGATGAGTACAAGATTCTTGGCTTTGGTGCAGAAAAGAATTCCAGAGGGCTGGAGGGCTGGCTCGGCAGTTAGCAGCACTGGCTGGTCTTACAGAGGTGCTGATTTCATTTCCCAGCAACCACATGATGGCTCACAACCGTCCAATAAGGAGAGCTGGTGCTCTCGTACGAGACAACAGGAGAGCTTACTAAGAAGATGTTTTAATACAAACTTAAGCACTGGTATCAATAAAAACACAGGTGCTTACAGTGAAGACAGTGTCCACACACCAAAGTGTCTTTACAATATCCATATATTCAATGCTGGGGTTTCTGGAGGTAAATCTAAAGGGATTTCAAGGAAAAAAACTTCCTTCTCTTTCTCAGTAAATGGAATCACAGACTGGTTCCTGAGATGTCTTAAAGAGGATTGCAGCTGATAAGGTAAACACCATGGTTCATGTGATAACAGGGTCATTAAGATGCATTTTTACTCTATGTGATGGTTATCTCCTGTTCATCTGATTCCCAGAAAAGTGTAGGTTTACATCTGGGAAAGTAAGGCCGTATATGTATAAGCCGTAAATGCTACTCATTGTTATTTCAAATACTTCTGTAAAAAAGGAATGTTGTCTCTATGAAGACAACCTTCATGGCAAATTTTTATTAATTGTGTTGGAATTCTTAACTCTTGGGAAACGAGAGGCCTCGACCAGACTCGGGAATAGGAGCCTCGTCCCCTTTCCGTAGTCGTTATTTTTTCCTGCTGTTCTGTCTTGCCTCAACGGGACCACAGTCCTAAAGACCTTTGCAGGAAATGCACCTCGCCTACCTTCTTCTCCCAAACATTATTTCGCTTTATTAGACAAATCTGTCATGACTTTTTTCCTCGCCTCAAGCCTCCGCTTGCTGTCTTCTCACTCACTATTTTTTTTAATATTTTTAAATTTGATTTTATCCCACGTCCATTGGTGTTCTGTCTGCATTCATGTCTCTGTGAGGGTGTCTGATTCCCTGGAACTGTAATTACAGACAGTTGTGAATTTCTATGCGGGTGCTTGGAAGTGAACTCGGGTCCTCTGAAAGAGCTGCCAGTCTGTGCTCACTTCTTGCCGAGGACTCTGGACTTGTGGGAATGAAGCAATCAGAACCCCTTTTCACATTAAGCGCCAGTCACTTGTCAGCAGCTGCGCTCACATTCTCTCTACCTCCTTTCTGTAACCTGGAACCAACCATTCCCGTCTCTGCCTACAGGTAAGCTCTCTACACAGCAAAGGAGATACGGTCTCACCTTGAACCACGTACCTAAGATCTGCCCTGAACTTGCACCTGTAGATACTTCACTCTTTCCCGGGTCATTCTCTTTGACTCACAGGCAAACTGTTATTTCACCGATTGTGATTAACAGTTAAGCTTACTTTGATCCAACTTACCTCACCGACCGTTGTTCTGTCTCTGCAGAAACACCTCTCTAACTGTGTTCACTGCCTTTGTTGTTTCTACTTCCTTCTCTTTTCTCTGCATTCCAGTGGTGTTCTCCCTCCTTACCACTCTACAGAATATTCCCCACCCCCAACCCAGACCACCAGTCTGCATAAATCAAGAATTAGTTCTCTGGTTTTGCATTATTTTGCTCCTCCTTTGATACAGTTCATGTCTCAGGCCTCAGTATGTTTTCCGGGAGTCACGGGGCATCATAGTGTCCTGTTATCTCCACTGCTTTGCTTGGATACTTCCTTTTAGACTCCAGGGCTGACTCCTCGTCCTCTTCCCAACTTGGTACCATTGAAGAATCCATGACTCAATCCTTTGACTTCTTTTCCTGTCCCTAGGTGATATCTTCTGATGGTCTTCAAATGTCACCTGTACGTAAGCAGCTTCTTCACCAATGCCTGTCCTTTCTCATAAATTTCAAAATGGCATTACTATCTGTTGATTTTCTCAAATGGATATTAGATGTTATAAACCTAACTCAGTTATTTCCCCAAATCTGTTTGACCTATAGTCTTTCCTCTTTCTTTCTTTAATTCTTTCTTTTATCTTTCTTTCTTCCTTCCTTCCTTCTTTCATTCCTGCCTTCCTTCCTTCCTTCCTTTCTTTTCTTTCTTTTTTACTCATCTTAGGAGGTGGTTCCTGGGGAAAGTGTCTAACTCCTTGGGCTCTTACATTCTCTTAATGTGTGATAGAAAAGAAGAAAGTAACATACGTCCATTGTACATTTACTGGGTTCCAGGCTTTCCAGTCAGCTACTCTGGGTGTTTTCTCATTTGACCTATCCTCAAAGTAAAAAGGAAAAACTGAGACTCATCTAGGTTGAAAACAAATCCCAGAGTCCTGTGGCTAGTAAATAGCAAAGGTAGACCGCAAACTCAGAGTAGGACAAGCCTGAAGTCTTCATTTTACTAGCCTATGGGCCTTACTTAGAAAGACACATATCTAATATTTGGGACGGCTAGTGGCCATCCATTCTGCCGTGCTTTGGTCTATCTGTCTTCCACTCTTTTCCTTCTAATTAATTTTTTTTTTTGGTTAGCATGCAAAACAATGAAGTTCATTATGACATTGTCATCCTATGTATATATGACACTGTCATCCTATGTATATATGACACTGTCATCCTATGTATATATGACACTGTCATCCTATGTATATATGACATTTTCATCATATGCATATATGATATTGTCATCCTATGTATATATGACACTGTCATCCTATGTATATATGACACTGTCATCCTATGTATATATGACATTTTCATCATATGCATATATGATATTGTCATCCTATGTATATATGACACTGTCATCCTATGTATACATGACACTGTCATCCTATGCATATATGACACTGTCATCATATGTATACATGACACTGTCATCCTATGTATACATGACACTGTCATCCTATGTATATATGACACTGTCATCCTATGTATATATGACACTGTCATCATATGTATATATGAAATTTTCATCCTATGTATATATGTCACTGTCATCCTATGTATATGTGACACTGTCATCCTATGTATATATGACACTGTCATATGTATATATGACACTGTCATCCTATGTATATATGACACTGTCATATGTATATATGTCACTGTCATCCTATGTATATATGACACTGTCATCCTATGTATATATGACACTGTCATATGTATATATGACACTGTCATCCTATGTATATATGACACTGTCATCCTATGTATATATGACACTGTCATCATATGTATATATGAAATTTTCATCCTATGTATATATGACACTGTCATCCTATGTATACATGACACTGTCATCCTATGTATATATGACACTGTCATCCTATGTATACATGACACTGTCATCCTATGTATACATGACACTGTCATCCTATGTATATATGACACTGTCATCCTATGTATATGACATTTTCATCATATGTATGTATGACACTGTCATCATATGTGTCATTATATGTTGCTCATAGTCACCTCTCACTTGCCCTCTCTGAGTCTCCTTGCTTTCTGGTCCCCTTCCTCCACCTACAATAGTTTCCTTTCTGATTTCATGCTGTATGTGGTGTGTGTGTGAGTGTGTGTCTGTGTGAGTGTATGTGAGTGTGTGTGTCTGTGTGAGTGAGTGTGAGTGTGTGTGTGAGTGTGTGTGTCTGTGTGAGTGTATGTGAGTGTATGTGAGTGTGTGTCTGTGTGAGTGAGTGTGTGTGTGTGTGAGTGTGTGAGTGTGTGTCTGTGTGAGTGTGTGTGTGTGTGGTTATTGATTAGTTTTGGTTGACTTGATACCAACTAGAGTCACCTAGAAGAGAAAACCCTCAACTGGGGACCCGCCACACAGTAGGTGGTGCCTACTAAACGTAAGCTAAACAAGCCATGTAAATGCAGACCAGTACAGTGTTTCCCCATGGCTTCTGCTTGGTTCCTGCCTCCAGGTTCCACCCTTGAGTTTCTGCCTGGGCTTTCCGTGATGGTCTGTGATCCCGCGCTGGCTGGTTTTATGTCAACCTGACACAAGCTAGAGTCGTCTTAGAGGAGAGAACTTCAACTGAGAAATTGCCTCCTTAAGAATGGGCTGCAGTGTTGCACCCAAACTCTGAATCCCCATTCCAAGAGCAAAGAGTCTTTTATTACTAACTAGTTAACTGCGTTAAGTCAGGCCCTTCACCTGTCCGGTAGGCGTGAGAAGTGAGAAGGACCCCCAGGGGTTTCCCGGCAGGGAATAAAGGGGAGTGTCCAAGAGTACACAATAGTCTCAGGATTGGGGCACTCCCAGGCCTCGGCGGCCTGTCCTATGTTGATTGGTCAACTGGTTGCTATGGCCTATAGGCCCTCCCAGGGCGGTTGCTACGCTGTGTGCTCACCTTTCCACCACCCAGAGTCCGGCAGGCTGAGTTCTGATTGGCTCCATACTAAGCGGAGGGTATCTGACCTGGGGCAGCTCGGCAAAGTCAGAAGGGCAGGAACTAAGCACAAGCGCTGAGTCGGGGGCTTTTGCCTTGTTAGGTCCCTTCGGTGACAATCTGCCAGGGGTCCGGGTGAGGGTCTGGTCCCTTCAGCAGGCAAGCCTGGAAGGCTTTTTCTTAATTAGTGATTGATGGGGAGGGCCCAGCCTGTCCTGGCCATCCCTGGGCTGGTGGTCCAGGGTTCTGTAAGAAAGCAGGCTGCATAAAGCCGTGAGGAGCAAAAGTCAGTAAGCAGCACCCTCCATGGCCTCTGCATGAGCTTCTGCCCTCAGGTTCCTGCCCTGTGTGAGTTCCTGTTCCGACTTTTTGTTAATGATGAACAGTGATGCCGAAGTATAAGCTTAAGAAACCCTTTACTCCCCAAGTTGCTCTGGTCACGTGTTTCATCATAGCAATAATCACCCATATTAAGACAAATCTATAAGCCAAATGAAGGATTTTCCCCCAACAAGTTCGTCCCGGTCAGTGTTTTAGCACAGCAATGAAGTAAACTACTTCAGTATATGAAAGAAAACGTTTAATATCTGCCTTTCTGAGTCTGGACTATTTCTCCAGTACTCTTCTTTTCACACAGTTACTAGGCAGGGGTTGAACCTAGCCAGGAACTAACCCTGTCAGTACAAAACACACACACACACACACACACACACACATGCACACACGCATGCACACACGCACACGCACACGCACCCTTCTGTTTATTTTGAGAAAGGAGCTCATTATGGCCCAGGCTGACTTTGAATTCACTCTGTAGCCCAGAATGGCCTTGAATTTTTGATCTTCCTGCCTCAGTCTCACAAGTAGTGGTTGTGAGGTTGCAGGCCTGAGCCCACAGCAAATTTTCAGTACAGCTGCCATCATTGTCTGTCTTCTTGAAACACCCTCAAAGCCTTTCAACAGGCACTGCGTGGCCCTTCGTCTGCTGCGTTTTATTTCACTTTATTTTTGGTCTTACTTCCTCTGTATTACTCTTTCTGTTTTCACTGTTGTGTCTCTAAATGTGTCAGGCACGTTTTCCCCTTAGGGCTTAGCAATGATTGCTTGTTTGCCTGGAATATATTTCTCCCGCATATCAGCTTGGCTAACTCTATGCCTTTGATCAAATGTCGCCGTCGTAAGTGAGGCTTTCCGTGACGTATATGTTAGTCAGTGTCCTGTCAGGAGAACAAACCACCTTGGCTATTGCAAACAGACACATTTAATCCATGAGAAATGTTTATATAGGTGATTGCCTTGTGGAGAAGCCAAATCAGGTAGCTCATGAGTCAGGGCATATGCAGTTTATGGGGGGAAGGGGTTTATATAACTTACATCTCCAGAGGGAAAAGATCCCATCGTGGGTGCAGCTGGCAAGTGTGGTGGCCTGAGCTCACAAATCAAACAGGGAGTGGTGTGAGACCTTAGACTCTCAAAGCGTGCATGCAGTGAGGTACTTCCTCCAGCAAGGCCACGCCTTCTGAAGTTCCCCAAACAGTGCCACCAACTGTCCAAATACCCAAGAATGTGGGGAGACGTTTCTCATCCCACCATGCCAGCCGCCTACCCAGGGCTTCTGGTTCTCCATCCCCATCCCTACTCAATCCCCGACGATCTTCATCCTCTTCTCTGATTTTGTCTACAGAGATGCCTGGTTTTGAGAGAAGTCTGCTCTCCATACAGAGAAGGAAAGTGCGCGTTCAACCCAGGGCCCTTCGTGGAGGTCCACACCCTCCACCCCAGGCCCCCAAGCCAAGTTTAAGCAGGGCTGTAACGGAAAGCAGGGCAGAAAGAAACACCAACCGCTGAAGACCGGTGTTATGCCGAATGCAAAATACTCAGTTACGCAGACTTAGTACTGCGCGTGAAAAAACTAATGTGACGGATTTCTGCAGCGGGGTCTCTGCCGTCCAGGGCCCGTGTTGGCTCGTTGTCCATAACCAGAGGCAAAATGTGCTGAGTACCCGAATCTGACGGTGCCGGATGGCTGTGTTCTTTTCTAACAAGTGCTTATTTTCTCCACTCAGTTCTGCTCGTGCTGACGTTTTAGGGGTTCCCACTTCCGTTCAGGGCCTTCTTGGAGGCTCCCCTCCCCCCCCCCCATGAACTTTGCTTCTGTGTGTCGTTAATCAGTTTTTTCCAGCTCCAAACTCAGTTTTCCTCTTTGACTCCAAGTCACTAAAGCTATTATTTTCAGTAATATTTTACTTCCCATAGGAAATATATGGTGATTCAAAAATGGCACAGATTTCCAGTGCACACAAGGCCCATGGAATAACAGAAATGCTTCTTCCCTTTGGTTTGGTGGCAGCCATTTGGGTGGGTCAAGATGGATGCATAGGTACTTCCAGGAGCTATGGAGGCAGAAGTTGTCCAACGTGGTGATCGTCAACCGCTGGCAGTACCCCGAGGTCTCTGGACTGCATCGCGAGCCTCAGCCCAGCTGTGGTCAGCCTGGGATACAAGACCAAGCAAGGTTATATTATTTATGTCTTTCATATGTGAACCAGGCCTTTCCTTTGGGGCCATCAACCAGCTCCCAAATCAAGACACAGAGACTTAATATTAGTTATGAACACTCAGCCTTATCTCAGCTCTTATTTTAATCTGTTTCTTTTCATCTATGTTTTGCCTTGGATTATTGTTTTTAACTTTCTTCCCTCCCTCCCTCCCTCCCTTCCTACCTCCCTCCTTTCCTTCCTTTACAGCTGTCTCCATGTCTGGTTGGTTAGTGGCTGCCTCCCTCCTGGTCTCAGGTGTGTCTCCCTCTCCCTTATTATCATCTCTCTTTCTTCTCTTCTCTCTCCAGCCTAGATTTCTCCTCCTACTTATTCTTTCTGCCTGCCAGCCCTGCCTATTCCTGTCTTGCCTGGCTGTTGTCTGTCAGGTGCCCTAGGCAGGCAAAATGAAACAAACGCAACACATCTTTACATAATTAAACAATGCATAGTTAAAATAGTATCTCACAACACATGTGAGTTGCTGTGGCTGTAATTACCCATCTCTGAAGCATGCAGCTTATCCAAATCTGTCCTTTGTGGCACTAACCACCCTAAAGTTTACCAAAAGCGTTCATTCTGTTGCTGAGAAAGTCAGGAGCCACTCCGGGTCTCAGAGAGTCCCGAGTTTGTCTTCAAATACAAACTCTTTGAGGTTTTCCTCACCAGTCCAGCCCATAAAGCTACCAGAAGAAAGCGTGGCACCTAGTGGGACACTCAACCAGACCACAAGCACACAGAGATGCAGCTGTGAGATCAACTGCAACCCACATTTAAACAATTATAAAACAAGCTGAAATCAGAGTAACTGAGGCCTCAGAGGACCACGGAAGCTTGTAGTGCTGGGAGCTCCAGGATCTGTGGGGTCTGGAGTCTGGGTGGAGAGTAAACGTTGAATCCAAACTGGTGCATTTGGGGCAGTAGGCAACAAGCAAGATTGAACACTGGGCAGATTATTTTCCTTACAATTCGTAAGCTAGGGATGAGCACCAGGGTGGGATTCAATTAATAGCAAGTGACCTTACACAAAGTTTTGATCGAGGTATTAATTTTCAGCTGGATGTGTTGGTTCATGACTTCAATCCCAACACTCAGGAAGCAGAAGCAGGGAGATCTCTGTGACGACAAGGCCAGCCTGGTCTACATAGTGAGTGCTAGGACAGTCAGGGCGACACATACGGGATTAAAGAAGCCTCTAGGGTTGTCTCAAGCCAATCAGTTCATGTTGGGTCAGCTCACAAGACTTCCACAAGGCCGCCAAGAACAGCCAGTTGGTAGCAATAGGATTTCAGATTTAATTGTTTCAAGCCAAACCTTATGTGTTGTCTGTAGTAAGTTTTCCCATCTCTGGTCATATTACCTTGAAAGTGCTTTCCATTTCACAAAGGCCACCACATTGTTTTATTTTTGTTTGGGTCTTGGCCCGGTAGACTATGCTATTTCCTAGAATGAATGTGAGTGTGGAAGAAATGTAAAATGAGTTGCCCTTATTACAGATCTGGGTTTGTTGTCTTAAAAACATAGCTTGATTTCAAAATCTAATTGACCTTTTCCTTAAACTGACTCAACTCTTTGGATTTTAAAAATGTCACTATTAATATCTAGGAATTATTCATAGCCAACTTAAAATCCTCAGACCTAAAATTCTTTTTCTTCTTTAAAATTTTTAGTTTTATTTATTGTGTGAGTGTTTTGCTTGTGTGTGTCTGCATACCACTTGTGTGGTTGGTTTTTGCAGAGTTCAGAAAATGGCACCAAATGTCTTGGAACTAGAGTTATAGATAGATAGATAGATAGATAGATAGATAGATAGATAGATAGATAAATAGTAGATAGATGGTCATGATCTGCCATATGGGTGCCAGGAATTGAACCAGTGTCCTCTACAAGAATAAGTTATTTTAGACTTTTTGGCACTGAACCATCTCTCCAGCCCTTAACACTCCCCTCCCCCCAACAGGGTTCTCTGTAGCTTTGCAGCCTATGCTGGAACTTGGTTATTAGACCAGGCTGGCCTTGGACTCGCAGAGATCTGCTTGTCTCTGCCTCCTGAGTACTGGGATCAAAGGCGAGCACTAGAACTTTTTTCTGTTGAACACAGCAAGCCAGATTATGTGTAGTATGTGTTTGACTGAGGAAAATAATGTCTGTCAGACAAGTGTGGGTAAGGCAGGGTCATACATTATTGGTATTCCTGCCCAGCTGGTGATGTTTCCCTTGAAAATATTTCTGAATCAAGACTTGTTCTAGCTCCTCACCAAAAGTTTTCAAAGTCATCGTGCGCTGAGCCAGGTTGGCAAATGGAGGAAGGGCATAACTAAGAGAACCTGTAATGGGCCAGGCTTGCCGTGAAGTATACTCTATTAGCTACACACTGAATTAAGTGAAGCTCAGGCCCACGATCGCGTCAAATTGCAAAGGAGGATAGGATGTAAAGTCTAACTCCGCCCGGGTGAGGAAAGAAGGAGGAGGGGGAGGACAAAGAGAAGGAGGCTGCTACCTTTATTTGTTTTGCTTTGCTTTCTGGAAGGCCAGTCAGTCCCTTACTGTTTTTAGAAAAGATATTATTTCACTCAGGTCTCAGGCACAGGTTTGTGCAAAACGCAAGGGTAAGAAACTAAATAACCCTGTGCATTGGGCTTTGAGAGGTAATTTCTTTTTATATTTTGATATGTACGGGGTTGATATGCTTGGAATGTCCTTCTCAAATCAGATATGCACGTTACCTAGATCTTGCTAATGCTGGGCCCTGGAACTGACCAGTTCTGTCATCGCCCTTTATAGAACCACTCACTCATAGGTACTACTCCAAAGCCCCTCACCTTTCGATCTTTGGGACCAAGTATGTGTTATTTCAACAAGTGCGTTGGTTTGCAGATTAGACGCCCATCGGTGTAAGACACAAGAAACTCAGTAATCAGTCACTATAGCCAGCTTCTTCGAGGAACTTTGTCTTACCCTGGCATCCATAATATGAAAACCTCACCTCCTTTCGTTCTCAAATGACTGTTTTCTGCGAGTTCCATTGTACTGTGCATGCTGGCAGTTAATCGGCATGAAAGGAATATTTTTCAGGAAATGAGAAGGAGACAGTGCTGGGAATTCAAAAGTTGACTGCACAAAGAAGCTCAGCATTGTTTATCTTTAAGCCACTTTTTTAAAAAATCTCTTTCCACGTGTAGTCGTCGAGAATTTTTGCAGAGACTTTAAAATGGAAGGACTAGGCAAAAGCTGTCAACAGGCTTACCAAACAGATTAGGTCTGCCTTTTGAGACTCTTAGAAACTAATTAGAGGGGAAGCAAGTGATTTTATTTGCTGAGCTACCCCTTTCCTCACAGCTCTGGACCATGTCCTTGTAAGCATTAGAAGGCCGGCAAGGGAAGTCATTAGATTGCATTACCAGGAAGAATATTAATTTCTGGAAGACATCAAGATTCCATCGCTTGCCTTGAAATCATCAGTTAGTCACGTGGCCCAGTTGCAACAATTGAGGAAAGCAGGATGGAGCTATCCCAGGCCACTAAAAGGCTTAGCATACTAATGGCCCTTTGACACACCAGCCATTCAGAAATCAGACTTTGTCATGCTGAAGAATAGGCCGCTCACCCCCAACAGGAAGCACTGGGGAGGCAAACGTGACAGTAATTCCCTGTCAGATAAAGCTGAGGTATTGTTTTGGATTCCAGTCATATGGGAGGAAAAAAAAAAAAAAAAAAGAATTATCTAGTCATAAATTCAAAATATCCCTTCTTTACCTGTTGGACAATTCTCGTTCAAGTGAAGGCTTGGCATTAACATTGTGATGAAGGAGTTTTAGAATTAAGGCATGTTTGAGCAAGCAGGTCATGGAAATTGGAACTGGGGCAACTTGCTACACTTTTTGGTATTCTAACTGTTGCTAAAGGTTACAAATAGTTTTTTTGGGGGGGGGGCGGAGAAAAATTAACCAAGCTCCCAGTACTTTCTCCTTTTAATTAGCGAGAATGTGGGTAGCAGTGTGAGAAAATGCACCACCACCAGGAGCAATCTGTCTCAGAGGTTACTTCTCTGAGTGTTTCCACCCGTCCAAGTGATTCGTATTAAGGCACAACAAAGCGGGGAAGTCGAGCCCTTGGAAACGTGGGGAGGTGAGGGGGCTCTCACATTAACACATCAAAACTAATTTGAAGAGGGTTTAATTGATCCGTGGGCTGTCAAAGGAAGACTTCAGCTTGTAAATTACAAGTGCCTGTCTGCTCATTACCTCCCTCTTTTGAAAGGCAGAGCAGGGAGAAATAACCTTGGTATTTTGTCTGCTTGGATTTATTGTTTCTCTCCACTTTCGCCCTGTATGGAGTGCCCAACTATTCATTTGTCTGAAACATTTTTCAAAAGGGGGAAATATTTATTTCAGGGCGATTATCTCTTGTTCCCTGAGAAGGGGGGGGGGCAGGTCCAATGAGGGAGACTTCATCAAAGACATTTGTAACGTCCATTGTGTCTGCGTATTCTCCCCATCGGTTTGGGATAAATATGTCTTTGAATCAGGCATTGGTGCTTTAAGTTTCCAGTCTCAGACAATTTAAATGTGATACAAAAAAAATAGTGTCTTCGGGCACAGACAGGATCTGTTTTCTGCATTGAGCTTCTTTTGACTGGAAAAAAAAAAAATCTACTTGCTCCCATTAAAGTGTAGTTTCCGACTAGAAGCAGATTAATTTTTTAAATAAATTTTAGCAAAATACATTTTGGGGAAGACAAGAAAAATAAAATAAGATCACCCTTTGTGACTCAAAATGAATAAATGAATAATTGCGGAAGGATAAGAGGCCCGAGGTTCTCCGTACTGGAAGCGTCCTCAGCTCCAGCCAGGCGCACCCCTCCCCCTCTTTGACGGCTTCAGCGCAGGTTCGTGGCGACACGGGTGCATTGTTCTCCTTTTCAGTTATCACATTAAAAAAAAAAAAAAACCAAACTGCTTTCTAAAAGCGTGCGGGACCTACTTGCTGAGCTCTGCGTTGTTTTGATTTAAGGCTCACCACTCGGCCTCTTATTGCCCCGTGCTGCCTTGCGCAGCAGGTACAAGGTTGTTTCTTTGTTTGTTTTCTAAACAAGAAAAGGTGGTGGAAGGTTTGGGCAGATGCTGAGTTACCTACATGCTTTATTAGAAGCTTAGTTTTGAAAAATAACTGTGATTGTAGCCTTCTTGAAAGAAAGCGCTCGCAGTGCAATGCTGCATGTTCTTCCTGGGGGGCCAAGACACAGCATTTGAATTCTGTTTCATTGCCCCAGCAGCAGAGTCGAAAATACTTTGTATTAAAATTAAGTTTGATGTTGTGAGACTGTAATAGCTGGGGTCTTATTTATTTGCTAGTTTCTGTAAACATTTTAAATTTCACAGAACAAATCTACACCTGCAGGTTGTATTGACAGGATACCCATAAGATCATCACACACACACACACACACACACACACACACAGGTTTATCTCTGGTTTTCTCTTTAAGGTCTTATCAGAGCACTCAGCACTGAGAGAACACGTTTTACAAACAGCACCTCCCCCACCCCGTCCCCCGGCTCCCCCTGTATTTTCTTCTTAAACTACTATTTTCCTACTATTTTCCGTTCTAAGGATTTGGGTGTTGAACGGATGAGGCAAGCAGTGTGTTCTGCGATAAGGGTGAGCTGGAGCGGTTGTATTCCGTGACGTGGTCATCATGGGTTTTCCTCCCATGTGTCCAAGTTCCCATCAGGTGTCTAAGCCCTGGGCAGAGCCGGTGCTGCGGTTCCCAGCTGCTGGGTCCCTGGTGATGAGCTGGTGGCCTCTGCATTCCCTGCTCACTGGCCTGCCTCTGGAGCGGGGGATGGGTATCCAACTCCCCGAGCCTAGCAGGCACCCAAATCTGCAAGACAAAAGTGCAGCCAGCTTCTTCGAGGAACTTTCCGTCTTACCCTCCTTAATATAAAAACCTCTCCTCACATTGAAAATCTGATGAAATACAAAGTGAAATTCTCATAATGGTTTATAGATAAGCTAAGGCTTGAAAGGAAATCTGAGGTGGGACCTTCTCAGGCCCTGTGCCATTGAGACACCCAGGCAATGAAGTGTGACAGACCCCCAGTTAAGGCAGTCTGTGGTAGCACACGCCTTGAGTCCCAGCACAGAGGCAGGAGGATCTCTGTGAGTATGAGACCGTCTTTGTCTACAGAGTGAGTTCCAGGACAGCCAGGGCTACACAGAGAAACCCTGTCTCGAAAACCCCGAATTTAACATTGGGATGTGAAAGTCAGGCTTCCTATTTTCTCATCTAGGTTCTCCTATGTCTGAAATTTGGGCTTTTGAAGATGTAAATCCCAGAACAGAACTATGAACGCAGCTAAAATCCAAACAGTGATTAATGGTTATCAGGACTATGATAGCACCGACTTACATGATGGAAGATGGGTGGTAAAGATGTTGGGTTTTTTTTTTTTTTTTTTTTTTTTTAACAAATATTCCAGACTTCTAGTCTGGTAGTAGTAGTTCACACCTCTAATCCTAGCACCCAGGAGGCAGAGACAGGCAGACCTCTGAGTTCGAGGCCAGCCTGCTTTACAAAGCAAGTTCCAGTATAGCCAGGGCTACACAGAGAAACCCTGTCTCAAAACAAAACAAAACAAACAAAATTTTCTATACTTTCAAAAATTTGTTTACTTGAAGCTAAAACTATAGCACAGAAAAATAAAAAAAAAATTAAAGTTCATCTGAGTCATCTTTATATTGGGCATAATATTGATTGTGTGTTCACTGTACTACAGAAAAATCTTTCCATATACACCTATGGACACTTTTACATAGACATACTCCATAGATTACTTTTATTACTTTTCACAAATAAGAAAACTCATGTCACAAATAACAAATCCATGTTCCTATCATACCTTATAGTTATCTAGTTCCTTTATAGACAACTTTTCTTGATAGAGTTCTTTTAATAGAGCCCTAGACTACTTATATAAATGACTTTTCTTAATTCCTTATGCTCTCTTAGCGTTGCTCCTGAAATGAATATTTCCACCTTCCTATGACTTTTCACTTGAAAACAGCAAAAGATAACACTTGCAGACACTTAGTGTCTGTTTGAAATATGCATATCATTATCAATTTTAGATTCCATTTTAAACAATTCTGTCATCAAGTTATAATAAGAAGCCCTAGGTGTCTGTCTCTACAGACATCAAAACTGGCTGTTTCCTAAACGTGAGTCCGCCCTTACAGCAGTTACTCCCTTTGAAAGATGCCTTTCAGGTCTGTAACTCCTGCCTGGAGAATGAGTACGTTTGTTTACGTGGATCTGAATTCGCAGCGCAACTGCACGACCTTACCACGTCTTCCTGGGTTTCTCTTCCCCCGTCTTTGCACCGCATCTTCTCATGGAGTTAATCACCCAAACTGATTTTATTTCCCCCCTCTGAGGAAACTGTATGCACGTTTTGTGCATAATCTCTAGAGGCTAAAGGCTTTAGGGTCTTTGTACATAATGAAGAGGAGAGTCCTTTGACCACGGTGTCCTAATCCTTCAGATGTTTTGTGTGCTCTGAATGGGGGAGCCATCATTTCTTCTAAGGCAGCCTGAGACACGGCCTGCAAGATATTTGCTTCTTGGTGAATTTACTGAGCAACACATTGAAGAGCTGAAGTTAATAACTACTAAATAAGCTCATGCTAAGAAGATTCTCTGTAAGCATGTTTTAAGGCTAAGTGGTACCCTCACGTTCCATCTTACCACGCATGCCAGCATGACGAAGGCACTTGTGTCATCCATTCAGCAAAGTGATTTATTTAAGCCAATAAAAGTGAAATACATTACTTCTTATTGAATGTGGGACATTTAAAACCTTCTTGTAAGGTTTCTGATCTTTAGTTTTGGATCTTTTACATAAAGATGGCCTTCCTAACCTTTACTTTGTTACCATCTAATTGGATTGGTGTAGTGTGCTGAAAGATGAAGTGTCCTCCACCCACCTCAGATAAGTCCACATCCAGATCCCTGACATCTGTGGCTACAGTTTTCTATGGCAAATTGTGACTATCACCTACTATGTAAAAAATACATCGTTAAGTTACAGAGAGGGAGAGGATGGGTTGCCAGGGGACAGTCAGGCGATGCTGAAATGGAATCTCATACACTCACACGAGATAAGGGGCAAAGGAGGTTTTACGGGAAGCACACGGAAGAGAAAGTGATGTGGGACAGGGTCAGAGATTGGAGTGCTGTGGCCACAAGCCAGGGATGTCATGTTGGACGTTCCCAAAAGACAGAAGAAGTAAGAAGGGAATTTACTCCGGAGTCCCGAGAGAGAATGTTGCCTTGGCAACATCTTGATTTTAGACATTTGGCCTCCAGAAATGTGAGAGAATAAAGTTCTGTTGTTTCAAGCCCAAGCCATGGTGACTTGATTTTTAAGTCCCAGGAAGCAAATACAATAGGTTTAAAAAAGGAAATTAATGCTATAACCAGAGAATTTTTTTCACTAAATGTTAAAAGTAGTGAAATGTATATTTCACTTTTACTTTCACATTTCCTTCACTGGAGATAGTTTTACACACACACACACACACACACACACACACACACACACACACACACAGTTGATTGGATTAATAGTGACCTTGGAAGAAGATGATGCACAAAGCGGAAAGGGGAGGACGAACCCTTGTTGAGGCCACTGCAGTGTTTTAGAAGAGAAAAAGGCATCACGAGGAAATGGTAGAGGGTGAACAAACAGATACAGCAGATGGGGCTAAAAAGCTGCCCAGCGGTTGGTGGTGAGGGAGTACAGAGAGGGAGGTGGGGACAATGAATGAGGAGTGGGCAACCACGGTGCTTACTGAGATACAGAACGGTGGAGGAATGTAAAATGGTATGGAGGGAAAATAAAGACCTCAAGTAGGATGGAAGCACCCATGAGGCAGGGAAATGTAAATGTCCAGGAGGTTGTTAGGGATATGGACAGAGACCTTCGGACTGAGAAGTTGACCAGAGTAGCTTTTACCGTATTGAAGCTGCTGACATGAAAATGACCTTTAAGGCGGGGTGGGGGTGGGGTAGGGAGTGGGGGGTGGACACGGACAGAAAGAACAAAACGACACATAACCCTAAAGGGTAACAATTGTGGAACGCCTAGAGAAAGTTTATCTCTAAAAGGTGACAAGGAACTGACCCAGGATAATCAGACAATGATTCTTAAGGACAAAGTGATATAAAAAGTCATATAAAAAGCCCTGGGGTATTATTTTATTTTATTATTTCATTTTACAGTGGTCTCAATTATTTAGCAAACGGAGGTTTTGGTGGCTGGGCACTATGTAGATTTCTCCTTTAAATTGAACTCAGCAGCTAATAAGCAGTGCAGTGCATGGCCAGAGTCCAGCTGTTAGCACCTCTGGATGCTGACCTGGCTTGCAGAGTTCTCCCTGGGTATTGCACAGAAAAACCCTGTCTTGAAAAACAAAAAACAAACAAAAATGGTAGGACTCCACAAGCATTTCCAGTGAGCCAGGGGTATATGGGACTATCCACTATAGCTGTTGGTGTGTTTTAGGGTTCCCACAAGAAACAGATCACATTCATCTCGGGGTGTTCAGAGAAGAGGATGAAAATGACTATTTACCAAAATCTGAGGGACATGCAAGAAAATTGGGAGGTTGGCAGAAACACTCAGGCCTAGTAACCCAAGGCTCCTTGATACAGCTGCGAAGACCGAATCAAAAGAGGAGAGGACTGAACAGAGGATTAGAAACTGCTGAGGGGTCTGAAGTTCAGAAGCAGATTCCCTCCCCTCCCCCTCCCCCTCCCCCTCCCCTCCCCTCTCCCTCCCCCTCCCCCTCTCTCCCCTCCCCCTCCCCCTCCCCCTCCCCTCCCTTTTCCTTCCTTTCTTCTCCCTTCCTTGTTTCCTTCCTCCCTTCCTTCTTCCCTCCTTTCCTCCCTCCCTCCATTTAGTCCTTCCTTATTTCCTTTATCAACAGGGTTTCAGGGAGCCCAGGCTAGCCTCACACTCACTATACAGCCAACTGTCTTGCTCAGGGTTACTATTGCTGTGATGAAACACCATAACCAAAGCAACTTGGGTTGGTAGGGGAAGAGTTTATTTGACTGACACTTACACATCACTGTCCGTCAATGGAGGACGTCAGGACAGGCACTCAAGCAGGGCGGGAACCTGGAGGCAGGAGCTGCTGCAGAGGCCATGGAGGGAGCTGCTTACTGGCGTGCTCCCCATGGCTTGCTCAGCCTGCTTTCAGGGTGGCACCACCCACCATGGGCTCGGTGCTCCTTCGATGATCACTGATTGAGGTTCCCTCCTTTCAGCTTGTGTTAAGTTGACATAAAACTAGCCAGGCCTTCAACTCTTACTCCATCGGCCTCCTTTTCCCAAGAGCTGGGATCATGGGTGTGCACTACCTTACTCAGTCCTGTGGGGGAGTTGGGGGTGGATCCAGGGCTTGATGGGTGCTAAGCAAGCACTCTACCAGCTGAGCTACATTCCAATCTTCCAAACCTATGCCCGCTGTAGAGAATCACGTGGAGAACTGCAAGGATATTTAGTCAGCCTCACTAGCGTCAGTCTCTCCATCTGCTTATTGGCCAGGCTCTCTCACAAGTTTGGAGGCCAGCGAATCTGTGTTGTCTGTGTTGTAGTTCCAAAGAGGTCAGTTTCTTGGGGCCAGAGCCAGGTGAAAAGGGTAAATCTTAGAGAGTTGCAATTTGTCCCCACCATACATTAAAATGTACTGTAGAGCTTACATGTACAACAGTGTGGCTGAGCCTGGTAGCTTAGGCCTGTGACCTCAGGTACTCAGCAGACAAGGCAAAGAATCTTAAGTTCGGGGCCTGCTTTTGTTACAGAGTGAGTCTGAGGTCAGTCTGAAAATGTAGTAAGACTCTGTCTCAAAAAAAAAAGTTTGAAAAGGACTAAAGACACACACACACACACACACACACACACACACACACACACACACACACACACACACTTCAGTATCGCCAGGCGGTGGTGGCGCACACCTTTAGTCCCAGCACTCGGGAGGCAGGGGCAGATAGATCTCTTGAGTGTGAGGCCAGCCTGGCCCACAGAGGGTGTTCCAGGGTAAGCTGTTTCTTCTTCCTTTCATTTTTTTTAAAGACACAGCTTCTGTGTGTAGCCATGGCTGTGTAGAACTCGCTCTGTAGACCATTCTCAAACTCACAGAGATCAGCCTGCCTCTGCCTCCCTAGTGATGGGATTAAAGCTTAAATTCTTAGTTTACTAGTGACTGTATTATATCCCCTTTAGAGTTCGGAACTATCTACTCCACACGTTGAAGTTGTTTCTTTAAATATCAAAAGCCAGATCTCATGAAATCATACTTACAGAAATTCACCACAAGCCATGCCGTAACAGCCATAAACAACACAGTGGATGGGGACTGCCCATCAGGGTTTCTGGAATGAGGATTTGGTAAGCCATTATTCTGGGACATTGGGCAAAGCAGGAGTATGGTAAGGTGATAATAACACTGTCAGTTCAGGACGGAATCTGAGGACCTCTGGGCTTCTATTCCATTTTCCTGATGTATTATGTATCGTAGCTCACTAAAAGAACTAAAAGAACTTGGAACGATCTAAGGAGATTGGCCTGGAAAGCTGTGCACAGCTTAGGCAGGAGGGAGAGACACTACAAGGACTTGTAGAGGGAAGTGGCCTGGGGTGGAAAGCTGGAGCTAGTGAGGAGCTAGTGAGTGTGGTCACACTGGGGAGGTCGGCCCCCACCAGTGACATTTACTATGCAGAAAATGACCTTCCTTTGGAAACAGTTGTCCTGCATTACAGACAAAATACCCAGGGTGCCTCCTGGAAATACGGTGCAAGATGCATATGCAATTTAAAATTGTCTGCCAGCCACATTTACAAGGTTAAGAGAAGTAAGATCTACTTAACCAAGTGTATTTTAACTTCTACCAGTACTCACTATGGGGATATTAGTGCTCTGTATAATAATTATTGTGACTAATCAGCACAATATTTTACATTCCTCCTGTAGGTGAAGTCTTTGAAATCTAGTGTGCATTTTCTGCTGATGGTACACCTTCATCTGGACTACCCACTTTCAAGTCCTAAAAGCCTACATGTGATTAGTGGCTACTGACTTGGATGACACAAAACAGGAGGATGACTGTCGGAGGCCAGAAGTTCTCTTTATTTCCACCATCATAAGCATCTGCAAGCCCACCTCCCCCACTCAGAAGCAGGGTCAGCAAAAGAGGAAGCCATCCATCCATGAGGAATATCTTTATTGAGTTAAAATTATGGCTTGATTAAGAAACTCAGATAAAAGGGATAGTTAATTCTAAATAGACACTACACTTTTCTTCAATTATCACTGACAATAAGAACTCAAGGACAAAGTCAGATTATCAAAAATAATGTGTAATTATTCTGACCTATCTGAGTAGTCTTGGGTGTATTTCAACCCATATTGCAAAAGTTTGAATTGTTGTTACTGTGGGAAACTCTTTCAATTACTAAGCATATTGCTTAATTAAGTCACTGTGCCTTCCACTGCCAGGCATGAGATTAATTTTTTAAAAAATTTCTTTTTTGCTTTAATTGAATCAAATGGGTAGTTTGTAATGATCCAATTAAAAAATTAAAGTATCCAAATGTAGACACTTTAATCTAGTCATATGTGTTAGCTTGGGATTGTAGATATCAAAAGAAGAATTCTGAGAATCAGTGGAAAGTTTCAAGGAATTACATTCTAAACATTGGGTCAGCAGTTCTGTTTCCATCCTCAAATATGCTGAGCCAAGAAATAATCGCTACTTTATATTCTTTCTTCACCTTTCACAAAGCCACTGGTCATTCATTCATCCTTGGGTGCAGCCAGGCCAAAGGGAGACCACCTTCCTCGTCTGCCTCAAATTGCCATGGGTAGATGGTTTTTTAAACAGTTTTGAGAAGATGCTGAAGAACTTCTGAAGGCACCTTAGCTTTAAAAATAATACTTGTGCTTAATTCCTCAGAAACATCTCCAGTTCCTCAACACACACACACACACACACACACACACACACACACACACACCATGCACATCACATGTGCACATAGACACACAACACACAAACACACATTCAAACACACACACACATGCATGAGGAGCTTTAGGGTGCCACATTTGAGAGGCAACAGTAGTACTGCTCAAACCAATGTTAGGAAAGTGTGGTTCTGACATCCCGGGGTCATTTCAGTCCTTCTGCCACAGTATACGACAATAAAGATATCCAGGCAAAGTGATAGCCCTCGTATGATTTCAAACGGCTTTAGAAAGCCTCGAGTTTATCGGGGTTTAATCATAACCCTTTAACATTTGCCAGACACATGGCTTCTCTTCCTGCCTTTCTGTCTTGAGGAAATTGATGTTAGTACTCTGCTGTGTAAATGACCTTTGTGGGGCTGCAGATGTAGTTCACTGGGGTAGACAGCACTTGTTCAATGTGTGTGAGGCCCAGAGTTCTATTCCCACCACTGCAAAGATAAATTATTTTCCTATGGGCTTCATTGAGGTGTGTGTGCTGAGATAATTATTTAGCCCAAATCCTACTTCGCTTTTATGAAGGAATTCAGTTAAAGTATCCTTTGCTTACTGGAAAAGAAGAGTTGCATTTACTTTATTAAGGATGATCCCTAGAGAGCCACAGATTTAAATCTCTTAAGTGGCTGCAAAGAATGACTTGTTTATTTATTTCTGAATTATTTTCTTGTGTCTAGTTCCATTGAGAATAAGTGTGGCATGGGGGAGGGCCTAGGCCCTGCCCCAAATGACATGGCAGACTTTGAAGACTCCTCAGGGAAGGTCTCACCCTCCCTGGGGAGCAGAAAGGGGATGGGATGGGAGTTGGTGGAGGTGACAGGGGAGGGTGTGAGAACTGGGATTGACATGTAAAACAACCTTGTTTCAAATTTAAATAAAAAGAGGGGGGAAAAGATATAATCAAATGGAAAGAAAAAGGATTTCATGAGTGTACCCTACTTTATGCATATGCCACTCCCTTCCACCACTCATCATGGTTCTTTGCAATGTAATAGAGATTTTTTTTATTTGCTTTTTATAACAAAAATTACAGAAAAAGAAAATAAGTGTGAATCAGAGGATTAGCCAGGAAGATAATTCAGAGAATTGAAGATTTATATTCAAAAGTATGTGTAAATATTGGTTATGTTCAATCTGCATGTAACTATTCATTTAGCAAATGTCCACTGAGATTTGCTATAGGACACACATTGTAGGTAAGCTGTTATGAAAAGTAGAGACCGGTTTCCATGCTGGAAATTTAGAATCCAGTAGATGCTCCTGTCCCGACGACAGTGGATGAGGTGAGGGGAACTTACTCCTACATGAGCTGACCAGAGGTGTGCTGGTGCTCTCCAATATTCTTCGGAGCGATGGTAAAGGAAACATTGATTTTTTTTCTTTGCTATACTCCATATTAAAGAGAACTTGGGTCAGATTTTACATGCCACAATATTTAGTGCTTTGATAAAGAGAGCATAAAATCCCAATTTTTTTCTGCGTTTATGTGTTGAAAGTGCAGACCATCATCTCTTGAGCACACCAAAGACGAGACCTCCTCCTCCTCTCCTCCTCCTCCTCCTCCTCCTCCTCCTCCTCCTCCTCCTCCTCCTCCTCTTCTTTTTGGCTTCTTTTTTGTTTTTCTGTTTTTTTTTGTTTTTTTTTTTTTGAGACAGGGATTCTCTGTGTAGTCCTGCCTGTCCTGAAACTCGCTCCTTAGATCAGGTTGGCCTCGAACTCAGAGATCTACCTGTCTCTGCCTCCTCCTGAGCGCTGGGATTAAAGGTGTGTGCCACCACTTCCCTCCAGGCTTCACCCCAATCCTTGAATTCACACTTTTCCTTGGTGTGGAATGTATTCCTACTTTGTAGCTAGTTATCTCAATTTACTGAGACCCTCTCTCTCTCTCTCTCTCTCTCTCTCTCTCTCTCTCTCTCTCTCTCTCTCTCTCTCTCTGTATGTGTGTGTTGTATGTGTCTGTGTTCTCATGTGCAGACATGCCATAATGCACAGGTAGAGGTCAAAGGGCTACTCTAGGGAGTTGGTTTTATCCTGCCACAGTGTAGGATCTGGGCATCAAACTCAGGTCTTTAGTTCTGTGCAAATGCCTCTACCCACTGAACCACCCAGCCAGTCCCTTACCCCTATCTATCCTTATGCGTTTCCTCCTTTTTCCTTTAGGCAAAATTAACCTTTTTTTTTTTTTTTTTTTTTTTTAACACAGAGCCACAGCATTTCATGTGCTTTTCAAAATAGAACTGATGGTAGAATTGTTTATCATTAATCACAAAACTGAGCAATACATTATCACCTTTTAACCTTCCTCTATTTACTTATGTATGTTTGTGAGGGTGTGGGTACAACTGTCCCATGATGCACACGCAGAGGTCAGAGGACGAACTCTGGGAATCCGTTTTCTTTTCCCACCACGTGGTTTAAAATTTGCAAACACTTCTCTGGGAAATAGACCTACTTGAGGTTTTTGGGGTGGGTAATGACAAAGGGAAATTGAACCACATGAAAAATGAGGACAGCCTCTTCCGAAACACTCTGCCCTCACTGTTTCATTCATTCAATCACTCATTCATTCATTTTGTTTAGTATCTGGTGTGCGCTGGCAACACTCTAGGTATTAAAGGCACAGGAGAGAACCATCTCTCCTTCACAGAGACACATTGTGAGGGGTATGGATAGAATGATAAACAGTTAAACAGACAGACTCTTAAAAAGTGTGTATATAATGCATTTTCAGGCCAGCTTGTGTGTGGTCTCTCTCAGGCTGGCCTTGAGTACCAGAGAACGATCATCCTGCTTCTACCTCCTGAGTGCTGGGGTTACAGGCATGAACTACACACCTGGCTTTACATGGTGCCAGGGGCCTGGCTCAGGGATTCCTGAATGCTAGGCAAACTTTCTCAACTGAACGACGTCTCCAGGCCCACTGTAACCCTTCCAAGGGAAAAAACAATGATGGCATGGCATGGGGATTGCGCGTTTATTCAGGCACTCACGGAAGGTGCTCTGGGGACGGTGACGCTTGAGCACAGTCCCCAAAGGGACCTTGGAGAAAAGAGCAACCCAGAAAGCTGAGATGTCCCATGTAATGTTTCCGAGGCCTCATCTTCGGTGTGCTCACGAGCTGATGGTTAGATTTTCCCAGGAATCTTCTGAATGGTCACAAATTAATACGGTGCTCCTTGCCAAAATTAAGTATACCAATGTAGAGTTAGGTAGATTATGTTCATACGAAGGTAGTTAATATGTCATAGTCCACTTTCTATGGTTTCATTACTGGCTATGATGATGATGTTAACTCTTTCACATTTCGCCTGTGGAACAGGGCTGTATCGATTCCCAGGTTTGCACTCAGTGACCTCACTATGGCAGCATGAAGCCAAGTGGTGGGGTAAAAGCAAACGTTATGGATAGCTCTTGTCCCTGGAAGAGTGCTCGCAGGGACTAGCACACCATGAATTCTCAGCAGAAGCAAATCTCTTCCCCCTCCTGCATCCTCATAGAGTAACGATAAACAGTGTCAAGAGTGGCGAGATGTTTCCGCAGGTAAGATGCTGGTCATCAGTCCGGTAAGCTGAATTTAGCCCCAGAACCCACATGATGGGAGGAGACACTCATTCCTGGAAGGTGTCCTCCGAGCTCCACACAATTGGTACACTCTGGCCTGCCAGGATGTACACACCCACACGTGTACACACACACACACACACACACACACACACACAAGTAAATGTAAACAATTAAAATGTTTTTGCCATGTAAGTGAAAACAAACAAAGCAAAAACAAACTTATGAAAGAGAAATCACAGTTTGATGATGAGCAGGCATGGGTACCCAAACAACGGAGATTTTAAGGTTACATTCTCAATTGTTCATAGTGTGTAACACCAAGCAAATTCATAGAGTGATTTATCATTGGGCCCTGTAAGAAGCCAACTTAAAAGCCTATCAAGATTTAGGATTTTTTCAGCTTTAATACTTTCTAAGATTATGTGTCTTCTGGACCATACCAGTAGCTCATGTCGCAGGTTAGCTCCTGCTATAAATACATTTCCATGAACTCAAGTGCTGCTTGATTGTTGGATGTGACCATGATAGGTCTACTCAGCAGGATGGGGTATTGCTTTATATCTTGACTTGTTGCATTATTTTTAATTGTCAGATAATTGCATATACTTTGGATCCCTGGATAAGACACGTTTATATTTATTCTTAAACATCAGTAACTTTCATTGGCAATCAGATATTTCCAGAGGTTGTTTGACTAAGTGTCTCCCTTGCTCCATCCCTCAGTCCTCTCTGCCTCGGCTGGCTGCCTGTCACATTTATCTTCCTTCTACCTTGGCTTCTGCGTCTATTTCCGATCTGTTTGGCATTTCCTTCTCTTCGTTATTTGATCTAGCCCTTCCAGGACACTTCTTGGGTTTACAGTATCTTCTTTCTGCTATGCTCTGACCACGGAAGTGTTTCTGATGGTGCCTGGAAATGGACTTTTCTGTGTCGCTTTCTCTGGACTGCCTGTCTCCTTTCCCTCCCCACCACACCCTACTTCTGCAGTGTGAAGCAGTCGGCTTTATTCTTGCTGAGTTTGTGTGGCCTTTCCTGTCAGCACCTCCCTCTTCGAGGATGATTTTGCTAAATTATACATACAGTATTTTTATTCGGGTCAAGAGAACAGTCTGGCCCTGCTTTAAATATGATAATTATGGCTCCGTGAAGATCTTGTACCAAATCTTCTCTTCTCTGTGCATGAACCCTGTCTCTGACTCTGTGCTCTCATCACCTCTGGTGGTAGAACCCAAGGAACGCGTGGCATTAGACTTTGGCCCAACACAAACTACTTCTTCTTATAGCTACCCACACCACGAAAGTGCGCGTTCTTTCGCCATTTTGACTTATTTTTCAAAGTTACCAAAATAATTGGTGACCTTTGAAATAAGATTTTTAAAAGGATTACTTTACATAGTAATTTTATTTTTATTTTATTTTTGGTTTTTTGCTGTTTTTATGTTCTATATAACTTGGGTATTTAGGTTGTATATTTCATCATGGTATTTCTATCAGTTTGTCATACCCTTCTTTCAGATACACAACTAGAAAGTAATGCTTATGTTTAAAAATGGGAAAAGAGTCCTTAAGTTTGACCTTTTAATTTAGTTTAATTAAAAACTTTGGTTTTGAAACAAACTGTTGCTCTATAGACCTGGCTGGCTTCCTACTTGCTATATGCCTGAGTTGGCCTTAAATTCTTGGCCAACCTTCTGCCTCACTCAACCTACTGAATTCTAGGATTACAGGTGTCTGCTACCGTGGCCTCTTGATTTTTTTTTTTTTAATTAATGTGTTTATGTTTATATCTGAGCACAGCATTACAAACCAATACATGTTTGTGCTGCCTAAGAATCAAACCAGAGCAATTAGCCTTTCCACCTCCCTAAATCCTACTCCAACCAGTCAGGTAGCTCCAAACTCTCTCCTAGTTATTTCAAATGCACAATTAATTGTTGCAGACTTCATTACCTAATGTGCTGTAGACCATTACAACCAATTCTCATGTAAATCTGTTTTGATCCTCTTTATTTAAATAATCACACTTTAAATATAATTACGCTTTAAATAGCCTTATTTCTCATCACAGTGCAAATGTTATACTTTCATAAGTTTATGAAGAAAGAATAAAATGTGCGTTGTTTGTCAATGATAATGTTTGTGTGCCTAGTTCCCCCAATTTTGATGAACAAGAAGAGTGTTCCAAGAGAGGGAGAGGGAGTGAGTGGTTGAGAGGGCACAATTTCCAAGAATATAAGTTGGTTTTTTTTTTTTACTTGATTTTACAACTTAAGTGAACACGATGAATTATGAAGGAATGGGCATTAAATAATGACAAGCAACATTTTTTTTCTTTAAATTCCGTAGTGTGGTGGGTATAATCACAAGATGGCACGTTTCCACCTGTTTGGGCGGCTGTAACAGAGTGTCATGGAGCTGCTGGTTTAAATAAGCAGTTATCCGTACTCTGTGACCTGGATGGCCAAGATCAGGAGCCGCCTCAGAAGAGTTCTGTTGTGCATGGCTAACTTTTCAATGCATTCCCAACCCGGTGAAAGGAGGCAGAGAGAGCTCTCCTGGGCGGTGAGAAGGACTCTAATTCCATTCATTAGAAGTCTAAGATCGGGACGATCACCTCCAAAAGCCCCGCCTCCTCCACATTAACTGGGGACAAAGGGACATAAGTGCATAGCCTGTTTGCAGTCCTCGAGAGTCCTGGCGGTGGGTAACCTGCTCCGAGGTCTTCAGGCATGCAAGCCCTGATCCAGTCAGTACTGTTGTGAGAGGGGGTCGCGCGTGTCACTTACTTCCCAAGTCCGTTGATGCAAGGGAAATTATCAAGACAAGCATGATCTAGTGACACACGCTGTTTACATCTGGTCTGGGTGTCAGAGTTCTAAAGTGTGGGCCAGCCCTGGAGGGTCTGGATGGATGCAAGTGTGGAAGCGGTTCTCAGGGCACTGCGGCAAGGGAGCAGCCAGCAGCCTCCAGCTCACAGCTAGCAAGGGACTGGATCCCAGGTTCCAGAGCTTCAACCGTCCCCAGAGAGCCACTTGATCGCAGCCTTGGGAGACCACGGGGCGGAAGTCAGCCGTGCCATACTTCTGACTTACAGTCAGCTGTTGCTCCAACCGCTGAATTGATACTTCGTTATCTTCAGTCAGAACCACAGTACCGCTTTCATATTTTTTTTTAAAGAAATTACACAGATTCCCAAGAAATATCTCGCAAGCATAATTCCAATGTCATTTGAGGGTCTAGAAAACAGAAAAACGCTTTTATTCGTTTACAATACATCATTACAATATTCCTTACTACCCACTCATTCATTTTATGGATTTATGAAAACGTTTCAGAAAAGGTGTTTTACAAAACATAATTTGGAATTACTTTTATGCATTTCATCGTCTGCAGTAGAAGGGGTTGTGGGAAGCTTCTATACTGGCCTACTTTTGTTTCTGTATTGCATATTTTTAAAAATGTTTTATTCACTTTTATTTTATGTGCACTGGTGTTTTGTCTGCATGTGTGTCTGTGCGAGAGTGCCAGATTCCTTGGAACTGGAGTCACAGACAGTCGTGAATGACCACGTGGTTCTGGGAATTGAACCCAGGTCCACTGGAAGAGTTGCCATGGCTCTTAACCACTGGGCCATCTCTCCAGCCCTCTGTATTATGTATTTATTTCTTTTTCTTTATTTTTCTTTATTTTTTCTTTATTTTTTGCTCTCTATTTTTTTGGTTTTTCAAGGCAGAGTTTCCCTGTGTAGTCCTGGAACTCACTCTATAGATGAGGCTAGCCTTGGACTTAGAGATCTGCCTTCCTGTCTCCTAAGACATGCACCATCAAGTCTGGCTTATATTTTCATTCTTAAACCAAATTAAATCCTACCGATTACAAGTTTGTCTCTAAATAAAAAAGAAACTGTGACCATAAAACAAATGTTTTTGTATTGCTTTTATATATTTTTATTGTTTATTTAGGTTTTGAATTCCAATTAGATTTTCCTACTTTAAATCTATACTTTACTATTGATCAAATCTCTAATGATTACTTTCACTATAAAATATAGAATGCACATTTTCTTTATATATGTGAATATACAGGTAAGGGCATATATTAAATGATGTATTTTTACACATCTGGGCTCCATTGTACATAACATTAAAATATTGGAACTACCTATATTTCTACAAACCAAGTTGTGATACATCTGTATACATTTGTATAACTTCAACCATTTATCTTTCTTCTTCTTCTTCTTCTTCTTCTTCTTCTTCTCCTTCTTCTTTCTTTCTTTCTTTCTTTTTTGAGACAAATTTTCTCTGTGTAGCCCCTGCTCTCCTGGAACTAGCTCTGTAGACCAGGCTGGCCTTGAACTCAGAGATCTGCCTGCCTCTGCCTCCTGAGTGCTGGGACCAAAGGCTCATGTTCCCACTGCCTGATAACTATGTATCTTTCTAAAATAAGACTAAGGCTATAGGGTTGTAAAGCAATCTATAAGATACTAAAGTGGATAAGGGCCTGCTGGAGGGCTCAGCTGCTACAAGAGCTTATTGTGCATGCATCACGGTCTGCTTCCAACCGAAATCCATGTCTAGGTGGAAGGAGTCGCCCTTTAACCTCTTCAACCTTGCTGTGGTATGCTTGCCTACACACACACACACACACACACACACACACACACACACACACACACGTACACACACACCGTGCACACATATAGACTCACATACAGACACATACACACACAGGCACACACACATTTAGAGGAGTGGTTGAAGAAGCTGTACAGCCGAATTTCAATATGCTATCATTTATATAAAACAAAATGTAAATGCAGGTGTCTACTGGCCACACAGTGCCTATTTCTATAAAGTATGTAGGAAGCAAGTGACCTGAGCTGCTTCTGAGGCCGGAAAGCATCCTTTTTAATAGGTGATTCTTGGTTCTGCTTTTGGCCACGTGCCTTTATTCTCTGTTCAAATCAAGCTAGTAAGCTTGTTCTTCTTTCAAATAAGTGCTTGAATTTGATGGCCTTAAGAACACAACGTCTAAACGGCTTGTAGCCTAAAGTCTAGCTTCTTAAACTATATGTTGCCAGCCTAGATAGTTGCAGTAACTGAACGTGTTGAAAATCAGGCACACCGAGTGTGCAGTGACAAAAAGTGCGGGGTACGGCAAACTGTTTCTGGCTGTGCTAACCTGTGTTGCTTGAAGACACTTCACTGTAGCCTTGGTTCGCAACAAACAACTCGCATGCGCTGCACTGTGCCGCGGCTTCATGTACGGCCAACAGACTCAGCCTGAAGCACCTCAGCTCAGACCCCTGGCAATGGCGTGTGATCTTTATTCAATGTGTTACTGGACGTGTACAGTGCTCTGCTGTTGCAGAGTACTCGATTGTGCGAAGATGCGTTGCATTCCTTTAACTGTGTGAAGGCGTGTTGCTATTTCCCTTGCCTGCCTAAGGCACCTGATTGGTCTAATAAAAAGCTGAACAGCCAATAGCAAGAGAGGAGGTGTGGGTAGATCTTCCAGGCAGGGGGAATAAGTAGGAGGACGACATTTAGGTTCATAGGAGAAAGAAAAAGAGACAACAGGGACATGTCAGGTGCCAGACAGACAGACGCGAAAGAAACAGCAAAGTAGGACATGCAGATGCAGAGCGAAAGAAAGATAAAAAGCCCCGAGGCAAACTGTAGGTTAAATTATATAAAGAAAAGAGCCAGTGGGACAAGCCTAAGCTAAGGCTGCACACTCACAATTAATACTAAATCTCGTGACTTTATTTGGGAGCTGGTTGGCAGCCCAAAGAAAAAGCCAACTACATTCTTCCCTTGATGAAACACAGTGTTTTAATTATAAAAAAAACAACAATGTCTTAATGTTTTTCCTACCACCGTTCTGCAATGTTTAAGTACGGGTCAGTATAATATGGCTGGAGAGTTTCTGAAGCCCTGCTGTGGCTTTCCGTTGAAGCTGCCTGACTTCACCACGCACTTCTAAAGAAAATACACACATTCAAGTATTTAAAGGCAGAGTTAGTGAAAGAAGTGTTTTATCTACTTAGTACTGGCGCATATACATATATGTATATATATGTATATATAGTGGGATATGTATATATCCCACTATACATGTGGGATAGTGAATGATCCACTATTTCAGTATACGTGTAAGGGAAATGTCTTGACCAGATAAATGACATAGCTATCACCCTAAAAGTACAGTTCTTTCCTTGGCGTATCAAAAATCCTCTCCACTAGGTCTTTCAAGAACTGTGATTAAGTGCTATCAGCCGTGCTTATCCTGCGGTGCCGTCTGCAGGACAAGCTACCCTCCTGCGCAGTGCCACCCATGTCCACGTGCCCAGCCTTTCTCCATCTCCCTTTCCAGCCTCTCCCTACCCTCCCTTTATTTCCAAGAGGCTGGTTTCACAAAGCTTCTCTATGTAAATGAAAATGTGTTATTTACCATTTTGTGATTGAAGAAGTTCACTTAAGATAAAGCCTGGGCTCACTCATGTTGCTGTACTCATAGCATTTCAGTATTTTTAAACTTCAGGAATTATTTATGCTATTTCTCTCTCTCTCTCTCTCTCTCTCTCTCTCTCTCTCTCTCTCTCTCTCTCTCTCTTCTGTGTGTGTGTGTGTGTGTGTGTGTGTGTGTGTGTGTGTGTGTGCCCTACATGGCACTTGTATAGATCGGGTGACAGCATATAGGAGTCAAATCTCTCCTTTCATTGCGTTGTAACAGGTCCAGACCTTAGCAACTGATACCGTGTTAGAAGCTCTGATCGTAAAACCCAGCACATAGGCCCCAACACCTGCCTAAAAGAGAACAAAGATCTAATCCATTGAAGACCTAGTCCATAGTTCCAGGAAAGCCCTTAAATGTACTAACCTTGCTTCTTGGCTTCTATAGCTCTGCTTCTTGCTAACTGAAGTGTTAACAACATGCGTGTGTGTGTGTGTGTGTGTGTGTGTGTGTGTGTGTGTGTGTGACAAAGGGCTGTAAGGCTTGGGCTGCAGGATTTGGGCAAGTTCCCCACGTGGACACTAGCTATTCCTTTTCAGGTCTGAGGCTGTCTCTGTGGCGGTCACCAGAAGAGCTTACCTTGAAACAGTGTGGGTTCCAGGTATCAGAAGCACGTCACCAGTATAAGAAGCAACTGCATGATAATCTTGCCAGCCACATTTCATTTTCTTTATTATTTATTTTTATTATTTTTAGGCAGGGTCTCATTATATACTTCTATCTGGTCTGGAACTTGTTTTACAGACCAGGCTGACCTTGAACTTACAGATTCCTGTCTCTGCCTCCCTGCTGTCCTTGTGATGGGGTTAAAGGTGTGTGCTTCCATGCCTAGCCAATTTAATTAATTTTCACAGCTGAGTAATATTCACTCTCTCTTTGCTTTTTTGAGACAGGTTTTGTCTGTATTGCTTTGAAGCCTGTCTTGGAACTTGCCCTGTAGACCAGGCTGGCCTGGAACTCACAGAGATCTACCTGTCTCTGCCTCCTGAGTGCTGGGATTGAAAGCATGCACCACCTCCACCTGGCAAGTAATATTCTCTTGTGTTTACACACTTTCTTTATCTACCTATCTACTGATGGACATCTAAGTTGATTCTGTAACTTGGCTATTATCAATAAAGTATCAGTGAATCTGAGAGTTCAAAAATACCTTTGACATTGCCTTGAATACATATTTGGCAGAACTGTGACTGATAGTTTGAAAACCTACTTGGTTTTCAAAATGGCGCATCATTTTATATTCACTCTGCTCTCCTCGAGTGATTTCGAGGCTCACTTACACCTAAGCTTCTGTTCCAGTTTGAGTTTTATTGGCTTTGTTTTGAGATGGGGTCTTGCTATAAATCCTCATCTGGTCTGGAATTTTCTGTGAAGAACTGGATGCCTTCAAGCTTGTAGCAACCCTCCCGACTTTTTGCTGCTGAGTGCTGCATTATATACAGCCTGAGCTCATTTATTTTTGTATTTGTGGTGAGAGATATGGGTCTTACTTCATTCTTCTGAATGTGGATACCCAGTTTTACTAGCACTGTTTACCGAGGAAATCGTTCTTTCCATAATAAATGTGCTTGTTGCTTTAGGAGAAAATCACTTGAGTGCTTATGCACTATTTCTAAGTTTCCTATTCTATCCTGTTGCTCAATATGTCTGTTTTTAAGCCAGCATGACACTACTCTAGCTGGGTAGGATATCTGAAGTCAAACACTGTGATGTCAGTCATAATAATTATTTCTGCTCAAAAAAAAAAAAACTTTGGCTATTCAGGGTCATTTTTGGTTACACATTTTTTGTTTTGTTTTGTTTTGTTTCTTCCTGTGATAAGTTCCACTGGCCTTTTGAAACTAATTGTGTTCAGTGGACAGATATTTTTGGCGCTATGAATATTTTAACAATGTTAATTCTTCTTGTTTATGAACCTGATACTTCCCATTTCCCAGTTCTCACCGTCCATTTCTTTCATCACTGTTGTAAGTTTTCAATACATAATTTGAAAAGCCTGGTTGGTTAAATGTACTCTTAGGCTTTTTAAAAGATATCAGTTTGCCAAATGCTGGAGAGAATGTGGAGAAAGAAGAACACTTCTCCATTTCTGGCGGGAGTGCAAACTTGTACAGCCACTGTAGAAATCAGTGTGGCAATTTCACAAAAAATTAAATATCAACCTATCTCAAGATTGTGCAATACCACTGTTAGGCTTATACCCAAAGGAGGCACATTCACACCACGGGGACATTTGCTCAACTATGTTCACAGCAACATTATTTATAATAGCCAGATCTTGGAAACAACCTAGATGCCCCTCAACTAAAGAATGGATAAAGAAAATGTGGTATATTTACACAATGGAGTGCTACTCAATGGTAAGAAACAATGGCATTCTAAAATTTTCAGGCAAATGGACAGAATCAGAAAAAAAACATCCCGAGTGAGGTAACCCAAAACCAGAAAGACAAATAGAATGTACTCACTCATAAGTGGATACAGACATAAAACAAAGGACACCCAGCCTACCATCCATCCACAGCCCCAGAGAAGCTAGATCAGTCCTCCAGAAAAGGATGGAAGCAGATGCAGAAATCCACAACTCACCAATGGGCCAAGCTCCCGGAGTGCAATCAAAGTGAGGGAGGAGCGATAATATGAAAAAAGGCGTCAAGACCATGGTGGCGAAACCCACAGAATCAGCTGACCTGAGCTAGCGAGAGATCACTGACTCAGGTCTGACAAATGGGGAACCTGCATAAGCCTGAACTAGACTTCCTTAATATAGGTGACAATGGTGTGACTGGGACAATATATGAGGACAATGGCAGTGGGTCCAAGATCTACCCTCATGCACAAACTGACTTAGTGCAGCCCATTCTGTATGGAGAGATACCTTGCCCAGGATAGACAGAGGGGTGTGGGGTTGGAGAGGTGTCTTGGTCCTGCCTCAAAGAGATGATGGGACCGACAGACTTAGTAGACTTCCTAGGGGAGGCCTTACCTTCTCCTTGGAGCAGATGGAAGGTGAGGGGGGAATTGGAGGAGAGGAAGGAGGGGGAACTGAGATTAGAATGTAAGAAAAAATAAATTAATAAAAAAAAGAAGAAAAAAATCAGTTTTTTAGGTGTTGTAAATGTAATTGTTTTTTACTTTATGGGTGTTTTTTTTTTATTGGTGTATACTTGCACACTGATCTATCTACCCTGCAAAACCCTTTTCTCGCAAAATCTCACATAGGCCAGACTGGCCTTAAAATTACTGTATCATTGAGAATAAATTTGAACTTTGATCGGCCTGAGTGCTAAGGGTACAGGTGTGTCCCACTATGTCTGGCTGAGCAAGCACTCCATGAGCTGGGAGAGACCCCCAGTCACTCATTGGCGTCTTCCAGGCTATGAATGTGACAGATCAAACCCAGGAGAGTTTGTGTGAAGCTATGGTAGACAAACCATTCTCTCTTGGGTTGTTTTCTCTGCTTTCTCCTGTATGGGGTAAGGCCTTGTTAACAAGTCAAGTCAAGTCTGGCCAGAATGCAGTGAGCTTGCATTCTTTTGTCTTGTTTGTATATTTGGAGTTTCACTGCATAGCTGCCCTGGAACTCACTCTTTAGACCAGGATGGTCTGAAACTCAGAGAGATCTGTCTGCCTCTGCCTCGAGCAGTGCTGGGATAAAGGCGTGGACCACCACCGCCTAGCAATTAACATTCTTAGCAGGATTAGTTGAAGCAACACTGCAAAATTTCTAGCAAGCTTCTCCTAATCACGAAGAAAAGCATCAGGTTTGGGCTGTGCTGACACAAAGAGGGAGGGTAAACCCTCAGCAAGCCCTGCTCCTGTCCTCTACTCTCTTCTCAACGGCCTGAGGAAGTCTGGACGCGAGCCAGCGCCTGAGGCTGTGTGGGAGGGGCCGTCTTCAGGGTGCAGCCGTCTTGTGCACAGAGCAAGAGAGAAGGGACAAAAATGGATAGGGAATAAAATGTAAAACAGAATAGCCAACCAGCTCAGGGTCGTTCATACTCACTTAGGAAACTCTCAAGATGTGGCTTGTCCTCTGTCAGGTAAATCACTGGTGAACTTAGCTTGTCTCAGCTCCAATGGTTTGGGATGATTTTCAAAGCCCCATGTTACTTAAGGTAAAGTTTTAAGGAAAGCTTTACTGTGTTGCATATGATAACCCTATAAATATAATTAATATTCCAGATAAACATTAAAGTGTTTGCATAAATTCACAAGTCCCTCCCTCCCATAGAGAAAGTTAACAAATTAAAACCTGTAGAAAAAAAAAAAAAAAAAAAACGACCTCTACCAACTTTAAACAACAGGAATCTGCATGAAATGGAAGTTATTGTGAGTGATCTGGCTTAAGAGAAAGGACACTTAGCCCTCTCTTCCAACATTCTGAAAGAGCAAGATACAATTTTAAAAGAAATTTGTGGCCATAATTTAAATTAGTTAAAGAAAATTAGTATTCAGATGGGTTCGAAGTAGAAAGTAACACATATTTATTTTAGGTGTGAAAATATTTCTTAAAGAAGGAATAATGTGCTGTTACCAGAAAGAATGAGAGTGTATAAATACATTTGCAAAAAAAAAAGTTGCAAACTTTTTTATTTTGAGATAAAATGTAACTAGCAAAACTATACTGTTACTACAGATTGAAAACTTTATGCAAATTATTTTCCTTTCTAATATCATCTAAAATGGACATTAACTTTTTTAACTTACATGATTATATATAGTATAAATACTTTGAATTACGTGTATGTATATGTCTATGTGTGGGTATATGCATTTGAGATCAGAAGAAGGCATTACATCCGATGGAGCAGAGTTTCCAGGCCGATGGGAGTAGCCGGATGGGTGTTCCGACAGGACTTCTGAATGAGCAGGCCATGTTCTAACCCCTGAGCCATTTTGCCAGCACTGACATTAACATTTTCTGATGGTAGAAATTCATAGCCCACAAATAAAAGCATCTGATAAACACTCTTAGTTGCTTTAAGACTGTCAATAGAAGCTGGGCTTCATAGTGCATAGCTTTAATCCAGCACTAAGGAATCAGGAGGCAGATCTCTGTGAGTTCAAGGCCAACCTGATCTGCACAGAGAGTTCCAGGACAGCCAGGGCAACACAGAGAAACCCAGTCTGGAAAAGCAAAACAGAATAAAAGACTGTTAACAGATGCAATCAAAATGATTCTTCCATCTTTGATACAATTTTTGTAGGAGTTTGCTGATAATTGCTTGAATTTAATGACAACCCTTTCACAGAAAAGTTATATGTAAGGATAGGAAATTTGCCATTTTTTTGGCTTGTTACTTTTTAGTGATGCTAATACAAGTATACATTAGGAAAGTAAATTTTTTTTAAAATTTCTTAAAATCATGACTCCTTTTTCTATCATCTCTGGCAAGAGTACAACTGTATTATTAGTAATATTCTATTTCGCCAGGCGTTGATGACACCTTGAGTCCCAGCACTCAGGAGGCAGAAGCAGGCCGATCTCTGTGAGTTCGAGACCAGCCTGGTCTAAAGAGCTAGTTCTAAGATAGGCTCCAAAGCTACACAGAGAAACCCTGTCTTGAAAAACAAAGGAAAAATTTAAGAATTAAGTAAAACTGTGAAATTCTTTCACTTAAATTACCTGCAAAAATTTAAAAGTAACTTTATTGACATGCAATCGTAACATATATTGCATCCATTTAAAGTGTGAAATTCAGCACTTTTTATTGTCAGCAAAGTGTTACGACAGCTCGCATACCATCCGTCTTAAAGTGTGGTCTTCCGTACGAAGAGCTCGCAATTGGTCACTACCTCTCCCCCATCCTGTTTGTTCTCTCTATATTTGTTCTGGATATCTGAGCAATTCATTTATTTGCTTGTTTGTTTATTTATTTTGAAACAGGGTTTCCCTGTGTGGCTTTGGAGGCTGTCCTGGAACCAGCCCTGTAGACCAGGCTGGCCTCTAACTCACAGAGATCTACCTGCCTCTGCCACCCGAGCGCTGGGATTAAAGGTGTGGACCACCAATGCCCGGCTCTTGAGCAAAATTTTAAAAGTACAATTTGTCTTTGACCACCTCTTAATCTTCATGCTGATAAAAGTTTGTTCATATTTTCCTCATGATGTTTTGGATTCATCCATATGAATTTTGAAACAAATTATGACTTGCAAATTGCTATGGTTAAATGTAGATGGCACAAATGGATGCTTGTTCAGGTCCTTAAAGAGGTGAATCGATTTTGAAAAAAATAGCCAAACAGTATAGACTTCATGATGTTATAATAATCTGTATCCATTTCCTATGTCCCTGTGTACTGGTGAAGAGAAATGTCCTAATTGTTTCTTTTTTCTTGTTCTTCCTTCTTTTTTTTCTTCCTTTTTTTTTTGGGGGGGGTTGCTTGTGACAAGGTTTCCCTTTATTGTTCAGAGTGCTTTTTAATTAGGACAACCCCTGCCTCAGCTCTTAACTGCTGGGATTACAGGACTAGCCTCCATACTTGGTCTGGTCTCCTGTGTTTTATCACCTAGAACTCCTGCACACTCCACAAACACGCCCGACATTCCCACAGGAGTCTGTTTCTGTTGTCAGAGAATTCTTGGTTGCCCTCCAGCCTTTCTTTGTGGTTGGATGTGGACTTGGAATGCCTATTTTCTTTACTATATCATAAGCTGTTCTGAACAGCTCCGATGTTGAGTGTACTTCAGAAGGCACTCTTGGACCTTGTAGATAGTACCGATGTTCACTCTTTGGCTGCAGCCACTTACAGCTCTACTTTAAACCACTCTGCAGTTATTACTATTTCCGTTTGTATGTAGAGGGGCTACGCACGCCTGCGTGTGCCTTGTGGAAGTCAGAGGAAGACAGTATCTTGCTCCGACAATCTTCATCTTATTCCTTTCACTGGACCCACAGTTAGGTTGGTCGATGGCCAACAAGTCCCAGCACAGTGACGGGCACATGAGGCAGTGCCTAGCTTTTTTACCCTGGAGCTGGGGCTCTGAACTTAGGTGTTTATACTTGCATTGCAACTGCCCCTACTCAGGGAGCCATCTTCCAAGCCCGCTGTTAATTTTTGATTATCTAATTGTACCTACCTGTCCTTGTTGCTAGCATCTTTGGAACAGCCTTACTGTAACCTTTTACTTCTCTGTGATGAATTCCATTTTTCCAAGTTAGAATCTAAGCAATCCTCCCCGGGACTTAGTTTCGCTAGTCAGATGTTCCCTGGTATGGTCTTATTCGAGAGGATTCCAACTGGGGGGAAGCAAGCAGGACAGCGGTCATCCGTTCAAGAGTGCTGGCGTGTTTCATGGGTGTCCCATAGAGGGCCAGCATCCTGCCAGAGAAGATGAGGTGTGAGCTGAAGCCAGGGTCAGCCCCGAGACCTGCAGTTCAAACTCTGACGGTGGTGGGACCCTGAGAAAGGATGGGAGACTGCGGTCCAGTGAGAAGAAGGGTGGAGAGCAGAGTCCCTGGCTCGGGAACAGGGAAGTCAGGCAAGTGCGTGGGTGCTGAAGGAGGTGGGCTTCTCCCTTCCACAGGACAGAGTCGGATGGGGTCTGGGGATTGCCCGCCTGCTTTAGTAGTGAGAAGATAAAGACATGGGGAGGTAGGAGGGACTGGGCACTGGAGGTGGGGAGAACTGACTGGAGGAAAGGCTAGTTAGCAGTGGAAAATGCAGAGAGAGGCCCTGTTAGATAAGAGCTGAATGGCGCCCATTGTGTTCATTGTGTTGGGGATCTTGGGCGTCCCCGTGATCTTTGTCAAAGCTCTCCAGAGGAAAGTCCAAACAGCGATGTACTGAAGATGGGTGAGGTGAGGCAGTGTGACAAGAGGGAGGGCTCTGCCAGTGGTGTCACCTACGGGGACATAGATACCAGGTGCTTTATTAAGATCTGGTTACGTCCTCCACTAGACACACACACACACACACACACACACACACACACACACACACACCGCGCGCGCACGCAATGGATTAGGTAAACTTCACTAACCATATTATTTCGGTTTGGCATAATTAAAAATATGAAGTAGACACGTAGACTAAGGTGAGTAAAAACACAGCAGAGGGAATTGTGTAAAAAGATGGAGGACGGGAACGTGGTAGAAAGCACGCATAGAGAAATAAAGTTCTCTTGGAAGCACGGGCCTGGGCACACCTAGGCTAATGATGTCAGTGGACAGGACTCCTTTGAGGTTTGGTAGACGAGCAATGTGCACAGACAACAAGGGGAGAGAGAGGCTTAGCAGAGCATGGTTGAAAATGAGTGAGGGGAGGGTGAACTAGTAATGTTTGCATGTTGACATTGTCCTTACTGGGATCTACCGAAGTTGCCCACGAGAATTCTGGGTTCCATTGGAGCCCCAGGTGGTGGGCATCTCTCAGAGAGCTTGAGATCATTCCAGGGGAGTTCTTAAATTTGCTTTGTTTAAACACGGATTCTTGGGTGCTGCTGTCTGTGGCTTTGGGTGGGAGATGTATCTGCTGAGTACAAGGACGTTGTAACCCATTTCCAGCCACACTCATGCTTCTGGTCTAGGCATTAAACCTTGCTTGAGAATTTCAGTCACTGTGTCTTGCCTTGGCAGGGGGAGCTGGAGGTACAGATATCCCCGTGCTGCTATTTGGAGCATTCCAGGGCTGTCTTTAGTGTCTTCTGCTCTGTGACTGTGTAGACTGGTGTTTCTCAACCTGTGGGTCACGACCCCCACGTGAGCCACGTATCAGGCATCCTGACTATCAGATGCTTGCATTACAATGTATAACAGCAGCACAGTCACGCTAATGACGCAGCAATGAAATAGCTTTCTGGCCAGGGATCACCGTAGCATGGGCTGCTTTCAAGGGCAGCAGCATTACCACGCTTGAGAACCACTGTAGACGCAGGAAAGGAATTTCAGGACCAGTCGGTATGGAACACAACTACAGTTTACAAAGGAGAAATTTAACATAGCTGTAAGCATGGCCTTTACTAGAAGGAGCAATACTTTAAAAAGGACAGCCAACACTCAAGTGTGGGTCTGGGCTGTTGTACGGGTGCGTGTGTGTGCGTGTGTGTGTGTGTGTGTGTGTGTGTGTGTGTGTGTGTGCTTAGCAGTATACACGATTGAGGTGTCTTCCGAAGTTTGTTTGTTCAGAGCGGTTTTGAGGCGTGGTCTTCCCTTCTTTTTTGTGAGATCACGTTGTGGTTTCTGAGGTGTGGTAGATAGGATTGCAGCTGATAAGGCAAAGCCACAGGTCACAGTGGTTGCACAAGGGACTTAAGGCAGTTTTGTTTTTGTTTTTGTTTTTTTAAAAATAACAATTTTTGAAATTGTAAATGGCTTATAGGCTAATTTGTGAGATTCCCAGAAAATTGTAGATTTATGCATGGAAACAAAGGGAGGCCAAACCAGGCCATGTGCGTTTGACCATCAGTCATGACTCCTTGCTTTATTATCATTCACGTTTGAAATATCTGCATATAGGTGGACTATTATCCCTATGTAGGCCACCTTCACAGAAAAGGCGTTAAATGTGTTGTAATTCTTGACTCTTACTGGGTGAGAGGCCGGCCAGTCTCTGAGGGATCCTTGCCTGTCCACTTCAGTTTCCCTGTGTTTCCATACTGCGTTGCTGGACCGATACATCTCACAAAGCCCATTTTGAAGATTTCCCCTGGGGCTCTGATCTCACAGAAAAATCCACCTTTCGTGGTGGGGAGGGAGGGTCTGTTTTCACCTCTTTTTGAATTTTTTCAGTCTCTGTTGCCTGCAGACATGAACTCAAGCTGTGGAATCTGTGGAATCATCCAGTTGATTTTGTTGTTGTTGCTGGAGTAGAGATCTACCAAGATTTGGGCTTTTTTTTTTTTTTTTTTTTATTAAACTGGACTCAGTTTAATTAGAGGCACAGTTTTGGTTTTAAAAATGTTTGTGGGTAAGTGATTTTTTTTTTTTCCCTCCTCAAATTTCCATGGGAAACAGTATATCTAAACCTCTCCTCACCCGGATTTTAAGTTTTAACTCTGACTTCTTGCTGGAGTCCAAAGTTGTTCTCTGTAGCCAGAGACCGGAGTCCTCGGGGAATGAATGCAAGAGATATTTGGTGGGATATATCTAGCCAGTAGCCTTGCCAGTTGGTTCCTTGGCCATATTCTTAAAATAGAAAAATGACAGAGTATAGCTTTGCCAGGAAGACATTTGTTCTAATCCAGAGAATATGTTTTTAAGTGTTTGAAGGCCTCTGCCACAGGAATCTTGGTGGTACCAGCCAAGATGTCTGAGGCCCAAGGATGGCAAACCCCAGTGACCGTCCAACAAAATAGAAGCTGGGACTCGGACATGTCTGGGCAGGTCTGCTGACTACACAGGACAAGCATGCCTGGAGTCTATTTACATAACAACTTTTGGCTGAAGTAGGCGTGTGTTGTGCTGTGAATGGAAAGTGGGATGGGACCAGCAGAGATGCGTCAACCTTGGGAGCTACATTTTGAAGAATAAAAAAAAAAACTCCTTTAATAAATGAGTTTTATTAATCAACAATCTTCTTTCTAACCTAACCATTGCATAGTTTATATTCGCATATTTGATAGCCTGTAAGCACTCAGCTCTCTTACCCCCTTTAGTGATCTATAGTCTGAAGCAGACATCTGAACCAAAAGTAAAAAGAACGAAAAACAAAACAAACCCATTGATTTTGTTTGTTTTACTATGGAGAATTAAGTTGGGCGTGTGAATAAAAAGATACAGGGTACATTTTGGGTTTTGGAGAAGTTGGTAGGTGATTTCCTTTTTATAAAATTTCACAGGAAATCATATCTCTAAGTCTAGTTTTGAAAATAGATTGCTTTTGCTATAGAACTCAGAACTTTTAAGCTTTGTTAAATACCAACATGTACAGAACACTTGTATATTATATTTACCCGCCCTTCAAATATTATTTATGCCTCCACTTCAGGCCTCAGTTGGCGTCATTTCTCATTTATTATTATTACTGGGTGATAGTCACAATAGTATTTTTCTTTAGCTAATAGAAATTATGACACTGGGGGGTGAAACTTATTTACTGTTGGTTTGGGGTGCCAGCCACTGAAATCAACACTATATATATATATATATATATATATATATATAGTATGTATGTATGTATGTATGTATGTATGTATGTATCTCCAGTGTTCTAATTCTTGTGGCATTGTTGTGAGATAAGTAGTTTCATTATCCTGGTGTCTGATAGAAACGGAGACCCAGGAAGGTTTATTAATATTGAATTGTTTACTTTGCGTGGCAAGCAGCGGAGAGAATAGCTGTGTTGGGTATCTGCAGTGTTTTTTTCTCTCATTTTTAAGAAAAGACTGAGTCTCCATTTGGGAAATTTATTTTTCAGGAATTCTCTGACTGCCAACTTGGTCATTTAAGTGGCATTACTGACCCACTGTGATTGTTTTTCAGCACCATTGTCATACCATGTCACAATTTTAGTTTCTCATTGCATTCATTCATTCGTCTTGTTTGTGTGCTGGTGTGTGTGGGTGCACCTTTGCCACACGGTGCGGCGTGTGCAGTGTAAGAGGATAATTTTTCAGGGTCGCCTTCTCTTCCACCAAGATGGTTCCAGGGATCGAACTCAGATTGTTAGGCTTGGCTGCACAAGTTCTCGAACCCCTGGGGCCATCTCACTGCTGGCTGCCAGGGATTTTTTTAAAAGTGACTTTGTATTTTACTTGCTTCCTTGGAGGATGTGGAGATGTCTGCTGGGTCCCTTTCCTTGCTGAGAATGACTTTTAAAGTTTTGAACTTTCGTTTGGATGCATTTTCAAACATACAGGAAATGTGATATGTAGTGTTATCAAAAATGACAGCACTAAAATCCATATGAAGACTATGATAAAACAGAGAATACTGTTTTTTTGTTTTTTGTTTTTGTTTTTTTTTTTTTTTTTTTGAGACAGGGTTTCCCTGTAGTTTTGGAAGCTGTCCTGGAACTAGCTCTTGTAGACCAGGCTGGTCTTGAACTCACAGAGATCCCCCTGCCTCTGCCTCCCGAGTGCTGGGAATTAAGGAGTGCCAGCACCACCCAGCTAACAGAATACTTTTAAAGCTCTTTAAAGGTTATATGTACATTTTGTACCGCTATCCTTTCTGACTGTAGGCCTTTCTTTGACATAATCACGGGACAGGAATCAGTGTTAGCATTTTTAGTGGATACCGGACTTTTCACTGAAGAAGATCCACGTCTGGGAATTGACCGGTGCGCCTCATGGCGCTTCTCTCTTAAGTACAATCTTGCAGGTGCCTTTGAGTTGTCTTGTTTGAAAGTGTTTTCAATTAAAGTAGATTTAATTTCTGTCACCTTCAAAGAGCCATGTTTCACATAGTGTACAAAAATCTAAACTGAGTGACATTTGACAAAAATTGGACTTTTGACTGATTTTTTTTCATTATCATTTCACAGTTTGCAATTCTAAAGGATGAGGATATTATCAAACCAATATTAAAATTCCTTATTAGCGACTGTTTCTCTTAATAGCATTACTTGAACGTTACTAGATAATGTTCAAGTTCCATGGCTTTGAATCATAGTTGAAATTCCAAAAATAGTAATATTAATCTTTAAAAAGAAATTTCTAGGACTGGGGATGTAACTCAGCTGCAGAGTGAAGGTTCTCTTCTGCCTTTTCTCATCTTTTTTTCTCTTTTTGTGGTGGTGGGGGATGCTGATGAAGATAATTAAGATTAGCGGGCAGTATTCAGCTCTTAGAAGGAACTTGAGACACAGGTGTCTTTTAAGGAGGCATGCTTGATACTGACAACTACAGAATACAGTTTTGCACAAATAAACTGATGTTGTTTAAAAGGCAAGCTGTCCGATTTACCAGCCCTGCTCACAAAGTGTGGTGTTTTCTACCCTGATTGATAGAGCAGCGTTAAGGGTGTGTAGCATGCAGGGGTGAAGCCACAAACCCACTTCAGGAAGGGCATGAAACTGTATCTGGCCAGGCCTCTTCTCTTTCCTCCTGAGAGGCTCGTTCTAGTGGAAGCCAGAAGCTTGTGTGCCCTGGAGAATTTATTAACCTCTCCATCTTAGGGTCAATGGCTGTTGTTTTGATTTCTGTACCTCCATTTCCCCCTTTCCTGGGAATCTGCGAGACCAAATTGTCCAGGATCCTGATCATTAAATAAGCGCCTACCCTTGTTTCTACGTAATTTCTCCTTAGGTGACTAGTTGAGAGCCAGTGGTCTCTGATGGTGATTTTTGTAGCCATTCATAAGAAAATGCCAGGACCTTGGTATTTGAAGGAACATACTTGTTTAGTCCTGTGATATTGCTTTTGACTTCTTGCCTCCTAGTTTTTGTTCACTTCTTTCCAGTTTACAATTCACTGACATCTCTTCCTTCCTTCCTTTCTTTCTTTCTTTCTTTCTTTCTTTCTTTCTTTCTTTCTTTGCTTGCTTGCTTTCTTGCTTTCTTTAACATGCTTAGGTTTAGAATATAAACCACACAATGAACTATGAACCAGAAACCTGTGTTGACGATTTTTGTGTCCAGTGCATTACAGAGACCACGGTTTCTGTCCCGAATACCATTCTGAGGCTCTTCAAGGCATAGTAAAACATAAAAACATTGACCTGCATGCAGGTGTCCAACTGAGGCCAGAAAGGTCATCGGATCCCTCAGAGTTGGAGTAGTAGTGGTCAGTTGTGAGCGGCCTGATGTGGGTGCTGGGAATTGTACTCTGGTCCTCGGAAAGAGCAGCAAGTACTTTCAGCCACTGAGAAAATTGCCTAGCAACTGTTACCGTGTAAGCAATAGGAAACATGCTTAATTCCGATGAGTTCAGTAGGCTATAGCAGTCCCCTGGCTGTGACAAGGTAGCTAGGACCAGTAAGTAATGAGGCGTCTATAGAGAACTGTAGCACAGATGAGCTTCATCTACAGTGACTATGGACATATGCCTGTCCTGCCAGAATTGCTGGGTCTCCCCTCCTCTTAATTTTCAAGCTCTACTGGTTTGTGTCTTTTTTTTTTTTTTTTTTGCTTGTTTTTAAACATTTATTTAAGGCTGGAGAGATGGCTCAGCAGTTAAGAACACTTGCTACTCTACCAGAATACCAGGGTTTGCTTCGCAGCATTCACATGACAGCTAATAAAACCCATGCAAATAAGATAATTAAAAAAGAACTGATACGTCTTATGTGTTTCCCTGCATGTGTGCCTACCGTGGGCATGCCTGGTGATGGGATGGATTCTATAGAACTGAAGTAACATATGGTTGTAAGACTTCCTGTGGGTGCTGGGAACCAACCCTAGCTCCTCTGTAAGAGCATGGGGTACTCCCGAGTGTGGAACCATGCTTCTAATCCTAATTTGACACGAAAAAGAGATCATTTTTAAGTTTTGTGTGTGTGTGTGTGTGTGTGTGTGTGCACATGTGCACACATGAGTGCAGGTAGCCCTAGATGCCCTTAGATGGCACTGGACCCCTTGGCGCTTTAGATAACCTGTGGAAGTACAGCTTAAGTTCTCCAGAACAGATGGCGGACGCATCCTTAACTTCTGAGCCACCTTTTCAGCTCTAGCTGATTTGTATCTTACCCCACTTTGCAGCATCCATTGCCCCAGCATTTAATGTCCATGGTAACTATATCCTTGTATCATGTGTATTTTTGCTCAAAAGCCAAAACAGGTTAGTTCTCAACAGGGACCGAGACCACTGGCTTTTCAATTTTTTTTTTTTTTTATTTTTTCACTCATCGTTTATTTACAAATACACATTATAACTTTTATATACATTGCACATTTACATGGTAGAAAAGTACAAAACTATATATTTAAATGAATTTATATTTAACTTGCCATGTTTGAAAATATAAAATTGCATCAGAAAAAAGTATTATGAAAAGCAAGAAACCTGAACTGATAAAAGCTTTGACGGAACTTTTAGTGACACATTGGTTGAAGAAGAACTAATTGAGAAGGTACAGCCGACTACCTCAAAGGAAACACTAGGTAACAGGTTGAAAGCTTAAGTTTCACCTCCCTTCAGTCTCCTGATGCCCACATCACCATGTCTTTGGATCTGTAACATCACAAAAGTACATCTCTAGAATTTTAATGCCGCTCGCTCTCATACTCGCTCACAACGTTTTCATCAGAACAAGGGAACAGAAGCAGACGTTTCCTCCAAGATGCAAATCCTCTGTACCTGAGGCAGAGTTGCAATGCCTTTTGGTCAGTCAAGATTCCTTGTAAACAGAACCCGAAAGGATCAGGTATGTACAGCTGAGAATCCAATAAATAAACATGACAGCAACTGACATGCAAATTTGCTAAGGAGTGGAGAGTCTAACAGCAGTGAAATGAGGGGCAACAGGTGGGTGAGTGGATCCTAAGGACTGAACTTCAATAGTTTACAAGGTGGGGGCGGGGTGGGGCAGGGGGGGCGGGGCCGGGGCGGGGGGGGGGGCGGTTTTACTTTACAAGCAAGAGACCTCACAATAAATAACAACTGCTCTTCCTTTCACGAATAAATTTCTTCAAAAACAAGGCGTACATCAACCAGACATTTTATGTATAAATTATAAAACATGACACAGTATAAATAAACGTCTACAAGTCTCAACTATAGGCCTCATCCAGTAGACCCACAAAATGACAATCTCTCCGTGCCCAGTGAGTAACAGTGTGGCCTGGAGAGAGCTTTAGGACAAGGTCCTTTCATGTATACTTTTCCCCCCAAATAAATAAGCATACACTTATTTACATTATAGACAATATATTTTTTTCTTTTTCTATCTTTTTTTTCCTTTTTTCTGTTGTTGTGTTCTGTTTTGCCCAGAGGCTTTGTCACTGAACACTGATGGAGCGTTTACCACTCTAGAATGGAAGAGATAGGAAAGCTGTAGTCCTGGTCCTCCTCCTCCTCTTCCTCCTCCGTGTCTTCCGAGATGGCTAGATGGGGGAATGAATACAGGGGGAGCTGTTGTTTAAACACGGATGACAACAGCGCAGAAGCAGCTCAGTGTATGTTTTCAAAGCCCTCTGATACAGCCGCATTACAGCGTTGCATTTTTACATGACTTGCAGTGTGATGCTTTTTATTTTTCTTTCTTTATTTATTTGGCATCTGCAGTTATGCAATAAGTTTACTTAAGAAACAAACGACAAACAAACCACCATAATCTATGAAGTCAAAATTGCAGAAAGTTCTGAAGAGTCAATGGCTCAGGTTTTACAGGCAGATTCCTGAAATCAGATAAAAAGCGCTCGTGTTCTAGGTATAACTGCTTTTCTCCTTAATCCAGAGTTAGTAGCGGCGCTGCGATAAGCCGCAGCCCAGGTGTGATAATATGAAGCCGTCTTTGAAACAAAACAAAACAAAACAAAGCCCCCACAAACTTTTGAAGCACTTAGTTTAGATTCCAGTGTTAATGAAGCAACAGCAAAGCAAGACACTAGAAGGAAAGAATGTCAGACAACTGCAGAGAGGCTTTCACAGGCAACCCCGTGGAAGGCCATCAGCTGGGTCCTGAAGGCCAGGAAACGCTGCAGGGTTTGGCTGAGGACCAATGGATTGCTGGTGAAATTTAGCAGCTACCTAGCTTTAACAGACACGGGTTTACACAGCGAGGTCTGCGTGCTTTTTAAACTGTCCATTCCCCAGGGCTCGTCTGGAAATGCCCGAGATTGCAGCAAGGTTAAAAATCACACTTACAGTTGCAAGATCCGGAGTGCTTCACTTCAAGCAGTATGCCAGACGAGCAGGCAGCTTCCTTCATGGCACACTCGCTGGCGTAGGTGGCATTGTCGCTGGCGCAGACCGGCTCATCCGACTTACTGTCAGGGCACAGCTCGTCACAGAGAGAGCATCGCCCTCGGCCAACCTTCAAATCCCACAGGCATTTTTTTCCACCACCACACTGGATGTCTTCACAGGACTTTGCTTCTAGGATATAAGACACCTGTGATGAGCAAACTGTGTGTCTCACTTCCTTCCTTTCCTTAATTCCCTATGTGTGTGTGTACACATACATACATATACATATACACATATATAATACATACTGTCACTTACTAAAGGGGGTAATGAAGACGTTAAATTAAATTGCTTTGCAATCACACACACACACACACACACACACACACACACACAACCGAGGTTTCTTACATCTTATAGAACTGCATTAAACACAGTATTCTTTGAAACAGAATTTTACAACATCCTTGAGTTAAATATGCATCTGATTGCTTCCTACAAGTGTGATTAAAAAAAAAAAATCAAATTCCGTCAATTACAGGAATCTGGTAACAGGTTTTAGGAACTGTTAAGTAATTATTTTTCACTTGCGGCAAGTCTGGCACTAAAAAAAACGTGTAAAATTGTGTGAGTTCTAAGTTTTCTAAGGCAGAACGCTGTTTTCTGCTTCTTGCTGTCCTGTCAATGCATCTAGAAGGCAGTGGTTCTTCCAGAGGAACGTTTTGATTAAACAGTTTTCACCCGTACTGAGGTGGGCTTGGGTTTACTCAATGAACAGCCCCACCCGATTAGAACGGATACATTTTCTTCCTCTTATCTTTCCTCTATCCAGAATACCTACTGATACATTTTCCCTCATAGGCTAATCCGATCGATCTGCCCAGCAAACAGGTGGCCTTTCTCAGGTGGCAGGCGCTGGAGTAAGTCACTCCATCATTGCCACACAGGTACTGCTCAGAAGAGGCAGGCTCTGGGCAAATGCGGTTACAGGTGACACAGTACGCATTGTTCGTCTGGTCCACCACACAGGTGGAGCTGCCCGGGCAGAGAACATCCCGGCAAGTCTCTGGAAAAAAAAAGGAGGGAGACCTTTCAGTAGGCGCCTTCTGGTCCTTAGACAGTAAGCAGTTGATGTTATGAAGGGGATTACTAAAGTGAAACATGCAGATTTTAACAGGCATTTGGGGGCCCGGCTGTTTCCCAGCAGCCGTGACTCAGGGCTGGCTCCTTCGTCACCCTTTAGGAGTGAGAAAAGAGCCCCTTTCTCGGCATTGCTATCCTGGTCCCTGGCTCTTTCTGCAGACTGTACTATCCATCCCTTTTGGGTCTTGAGTCTAAGAATGCATGCGATGCTGAAGGCTGGTACCTACTTTTACACTTGCCCTGGTACTGGACTTCCAGCTCTGGCTGCTCTTTACATCTGGCCTTGAGGAGGGCACATTCATTGCGGTAGGTTTTCCCATCCAGCCCGCACACTGGGCCCTTCCAGGTGATGTTGGAACAGTCTGGGGCACAGACGCATCGGGGCTTATTCTTCTTGTTCATTCGGCATTTTTTCCCAGGTCCACAGTCCACATTCTCACACGTTTCTAAGAGTTGGAAAGAGGCAGGGATTCAGGCCGAGGCCAGGCGTTTGGGGGACCGGATGGGGGGTGGGGTGGGATGGGTCTCAAGTGCCTTGCGCAATCGTGCGTCGGAGATGGAGGTCCCCAGGCTATCTCCTGGAAGGGCTGGGGGCTGGAGACCTCGGGCCACGTCCTGCATCCAAATTCCCTCAAAGACCACACTGGTTGGCCGCTTTCACTACCACATTCAGCTAAGAAGCCGGAGGACCGACCTCCGCCGACCTTGTTTTGCCTACAGCATGAGCTGGATTCCACCTAGCTCACTCTACGGGGGAGGGGGGGAACGTGGAGAAACGGAACAAAACTCTGCCAGTCCTCAGCCCCAGCCAGACAGTGGGAAAGCTGAGGGCACGACGCCCCCTACTGAGGGCCTGCCGCCGCGGGAAGAGGAAGCCCACCTTTACAGGGGATGCAGTTGGGGGCGCCCCCGTTGAAAATCATCCACTTGAAGAGGGTGTTGTCGTTCACGTCCTCCTCGGTCCACGAGGTACTCAGGCGGCCCGTGCTGCAGCACTCCTCTTTGCTCAGCTCTGTCTTATACAGGACCTGGCAGCGGCCGTTCTTGGCCTGGCGCAGCCAGCAGTTCCCAGCTGTGAAGACGCGGGGATCAGGAGGCGAATGAGTGAGTGGTGGGGTAGGGAAAGGACGGGGCAGACCCGGGCAAAGAGGCCTGGTGGGTCAGGGGCGATCCCGAGCGATCGAGGGAGAGTGGGGGGCCGCGAGAGAGAGAGGGGGGGAGACAGAGAGAGAGAGAGAGAGAGAGAGAGAGAGAGAGAGAGAGAGAGAGAGGAGAGAGAGAGAGAGAGAGGAGAGAGAGGAGAGAGAGAGGAGAGAAAGACAGAGACAGAGAGGAGAGAGAGAGGAGAGAGAGAGAGAGGAGAGAGAGAGAGGCGAGAGAGGGAGAGAGAGGGGGAGCGCCATCTCCGAGGTGGGCTAGAGCAGCCACGGCCTGCTCCCTAGCCATATCAATGTCAGTTCCCAGTGACCCAGACACAACACGTGCAGCTTGCATTGACTTTTACCAGACTGTTTACTTTTATTCGTCCCATTTCATAACCTGCAGCGACTGGAAGAACAGATTAAAGAACCTGACAAAAACAGGATGCGACGGATGTTTTTAATGTTGGTTCCATGTAGGCGGTAGGAGAATTATTTGTGACAGTGGTTAAGAAAGTAGAGAGAGCAGACGCGGAAGGGAGGGAAGGAGGGAGCGAGGGAGTGGGGGGGAGCAGGGAGAATGAATCTTCAGAAGCAGATCAAGCAGAAGACACTTGTGAAAAAATGAAAGCAAAAAGAGGGAGGCAGCCGGCCCGGCCCGGATCTGCCCTGTGCGGCCTCGAGGCGCAACCCGCCCGTCGGGCCCGTTTTGCAATCGGCCAGCCCGGAGCACGGCCGGCCGCAGCCACCGCGATCTTTCGAAATCTCCGAGGGCTGCTTTCCCTGGCGCCCTCGTCCCGGCACCCAGGCAGCGCCCCTAACAGAAAGGCGGGTGCCCAGCCTGGTGTCGGGCAGACGGCTAGGGCCAGTGCCCGGGAGGGCAGCGTACGACACACAAAACCTTCCGGCTCTAACACGCAAAGCCGCAGGGCTAAAGCGGGGAGGCGTCCGCCGGCTCACACATACCTACCTCATGCCTACCAAGAACTCTTTGCAGATAGTTTACCCCTAGCCCTTTCCGTGGGTCCGGACTTTGGAAAGAATACTTCTCATGGATCACCCAAGCGGCTCGAGCAACTGGAGCGCAAGCTGCATGGCTCATCACTATTAAAAAAAAAATCCTGCCCGGAGACTAATTGTTATAAAATAAACCACTTAAGAATTTTAGAAGATAAACTTCCGAAATTTGGTCTTTAATCCACGTCAGGATTTAAGCCGCTCGTGGGCTGCTTATTGTTGTACAGAAAGTTAGCAGACATGAATGAGGCAGCGCGGAGAAAAGTATAAAGTGCTTAAAACACTTCGGGCTAATGATTTGTCTTGTCCCTTTTCTTCCCCCTTTCTCCCCGGCGGGGCTCAGGGAGAGGAGTCGAAGGAGCATCCACTAACACTACCTCCCTCTAAAAATTTCAGTAGCCACATTTCCAAGTTTGGGCAAAGTTTCTGAAACCACGTCCCCCAGCCACCCAAGAAAATTCGGTATCTCCCATCCCCCACCCCAAGTCATCTTTAAAAAAAAAAAAAGTCACCAAAAGATATGGGAGGAAGATAGGTGAGATCGTTATAGGTCGATTGCAGTCTCCAGGCTATAATGGATGCTCGTCCTCTAACCGAGCCAGCCAGGGGAGATAACATCTCAAGTCATCATGACCACAACTTGGAGCATCTGTCTCCAACTCCTGGGGTTCCAGCTCACCACTCACGCCTTTTCCTTTTGGAGGATGAGCCGACTCTAAACTCTGCTCCCTAAAGTGTCACCGTCTAGTCCGTTCCCCCTGCTCCCTTCGCCCGGAGTAGCCGAGTGCTTCCAACATCTCCCGAGAGCAGCGTCGGTCAGAGACAGACCGAGTCGAGGCGACAGAAAAGTAGGACCCGTGCTCCAGCCGAGCCTCGGGGCGCACCCCGGTCCACTCACCCTGGGCGCCGCGGTCCTCCATGAACTGGCAGAGCAGCAGCAGCAGGAGGCAGAGCCCGCCGGGCTGGTGCCTGGCGCAGACCATCCTGGGGCAGGCGCAGGGCGAGGAGCGCGGCGGCGGGTGGCTCTGGCGAGCGGCGCGCGTCGCAGAGGCGAGCGGCGGAGGGCGCAGCGATCCTGGCGCAGCCCCGCGCTCGCCACCGGCCGCCCGCGCGATTCAATGGACGTCAGAAGCCGGGCGCAGCCGCGCTTTAAATGTAGACGGGGGTCTTAAGGTTTGCGGTGGGCGGTCTCCCAGTGTGTGGGGCTGTGGGAGGGCGGCCGCGACCGAGGGTGTGCCGGCGCTTTGGGGGTGGGGAGCTTTTAAAAGTTCAGTGTGAATCAGGTGACATTTCCCACCTTCTGGAAACCCTTCCCAATTATCTGTCGGAGGTGCCCGAAATCAAAGAGGCAGGAGGGGGATCGCCGAGTTCTTATTTGCGTAGACGCGGGAGGGGTCGGCCCCAGGGGCGGGGGCTGGGGGCGACGCTTCGGGGTTGGAGAACATCGACTTCAGTCCTGCACGCCGCCGCTCCAGCCGGCGCGCCCGGGGTGGCGTGCGAGTGTGATGTGAGTGTGAGTGTGTGTGTGTGTGAGTGTGTGACTGTGAGTGTGTGTGAGTGTGTGTGTGTAGTGTGTGACTGTGTGTGTGAGTGTGAGTGTCTGTGAGTGCGAGTGCGCGTGTGCGCGCGGGCGAGGGCGCTGGATAGGAGCGAGGGGACCCGGGACTTGGTCCCCGCACCTTTGCTCCGCGGCTGCAGACAGAATTCTTCCAGTGCCGCGGGGCCCCGAGCGGCTCGCGTGCCCGGGGACAGTTTCAGGTCCCCCCGAGCCTCGGCGCGGGGTCCCGGCGGCGTTTTGTGTCCCGGGGTCTCTTGCGAGTCACGGCCACCGTGCCCAGCTCTGCCGCCGCCCCCTCCCCGAGTCCCCAGCCTGGGGTGGAGGAAGAGGACCCCGGCCCCGGACACCTTCCACCCTGGCGGGACGCGGCCCTGCGCCTCCTCAAGTCACGGGCAGACAAACATGTTTCAGGCGGCGGGGCCGCTCGCCGCCCCGGCTTCTCGCCCGCTCCCTTTCTTCTCCCCGCTTTCACTTCGCTGCGGCCGCCCGGGCGGGGGCGCCGACGTAGGCGGTCTGCCCCCTCCCCCCCGCCGAGGCGCCCCAGTTTCTGTCCCGACTCTCAGCCCCCTCCCTCCCTCCCTCCTCCCTCCCTCCCCCTCCCTCCCTCCTCCCTCCCTCCCCCTCCCTCCCTCCCTCCCTCCCTCTCTCCCTCCCTCCCCCTCCCTCCCTCCCTCCTTCCCTCCCTCCCTCCCTCCCTCTCTCATATTTAAAAAAAAAAAAAAAAAGCTTGCACCATGATATTTAACTTCTGCAGCCTCAGTTTATTGAGTGCAATGCCTGGCATTCTTCGCCGAAAGTTGGCGGGTCTTCTCATTTATAACATTTTCTGGCACGGCTGAATGAAACCGAGGAGGCGATATTTCCTTTTATATAAAACGATTACTTCTCGGAAAATGCTATATTGTTGATTTCAAAGCTGCCTTTTAAATTTCTATTCTTTTCGCCTTTGAAGCCCCAACGACAACAAACAGCGAGCCATGCAGACAAAAATCCTTGGGCATTCCAGGTTATCGGGATTTGTTGTATGGATTTCAAACTCTCCCCTCTTTTCTACCCCCCCACCACCCGCTCCCCCGCCCGACCCCCCTCGGGTCGCTCCTCTCATCCTCCCACCCCCACCTTCCGTCACCCTCCTCCCACCCCCTCCGCAACTGCAAATAACTCAGTGATAACAGATTTTTTTCCACCAACTGCAGGAGATAGTGCTAATCTTTTAATAAAAGATCCCATTACAATGGGATCTGTCTGGACAGACTATAATACATCCCGAAATACAGCCGTGCTAATATTAGAAGACAGTTGTTTGGGTGCCTCTCAGACGGCCCGCGCCCCCCTTTGAAAGTGGGCATGAATCACAAAGCCCGCGGCCGCCGGCCGCACCAGCACCGCGCGCATTCGCTGCAGCAGCGGCGGGCTGGTAAAAACGGTGACCTCGCCGCCGCTTTTCGCTTTATAATTACAGTCGTGAGGACCGAGGAGACGGGAGGGGAGTGGGTGGCCCGGGAGGCCGGCTCTTTGCTCACTTTAGACGGCCCCGGGCTCCACATCCTCCTTAATCTTTCCAGATTCACTTTGTCTGTGTCTGTCTGCCTGCCTGTTTGTCTGTCTCCTTCCTCTCCTGGCTCTCCCTCCCTCCTCCCACTTCTCTCTCCTCCCTTTCCCAGCCCTTCCCGGCTTCTGTCTCCCCTCCCTCTCCCCGGACTCTGCCCATACCCTCCCTCCCTCCCTTTTCCTCGTCTCCTTTTCTCTTTCCTCCAATGCATTAATGTGGAGTTGTTTAGTGCCCTCTAATGGCAGGCGACATTAACAATTAATAGCAAACTGTCGCCCTTGCAGGAGCCGCCACGTAATGCCAGAATTTCAAAGTTGAATTATTCCTTCTTTACTCAGAGATGCTTATGATGTGGCAGCGGAGGAAAAGTTTGTTTTCTGCCCTTCAAATGTCCCCACCCCATTCCGGGGAAAACCTACCTAAAGGAAAACTAACAGTTACTGTTACTTGTCTTCTCACCATCCCATACTCCCCCCGCCCCACCCCCCAGCTTCTGTTTTAGCTACATTTTTAAAAATCAAACTGTTTTTCTGGAGTTGAAAAATAAACATTTTAAATGCAGAGACGATTTTAGGTGTTAGAAAACTGAATCTTATGGCTACCAGTGGGCATTAAAATGCCTTTAATATTGAAACATAGTTGCACAATTTTATATATGTTTCCAGTTGAAACACGTCTTTTGGTCTCCCGTCATCAGTTAGCCTTTGGAAGTTGAGGGGACTTTCTTAAACTTTTCAATATTGGGACCTTGTAAGGTGTTCAAACTGTACTCATACCCACATGTAGACAGGCCATTTAATAAAAAAGATTATTATTATTATTTTTAAATCAATTTGGCCTATACACCTGTTCAGTGCAGGTGTTCCAAGCAGTCCAGAAGATGGACCGTGGCGGGTGCTGGGAAACTGAACTCAGGTAGTCTCTGTGAGAGCTGGATGCATAGTGAGCCTTCCTCACCCCCTTGACTCAGTCCTCTTCAGCATCCTGTATGCAGTCTTCTTGTCTAGATGAGCACAGGACTGCTGGGTAACAGTGGGGGTTGAGACATTCTATCCTAGAGGAAACTCCTTAAGCAGGAAGGCAAACAACTCAAAATAGCATCAGGAAGTTCCCCAAACTGACCAGATTCACTAGGGCTCCTTCCCGCTTGAGCTACAAAGAAGACGAAAGACTCAGATCAGATGGGCTGCCTGGAAGAAGCAGAATTTGCAGAGTTGCCTAGGAGAGGTTGAGACTACTCACTCGGGAAGACCCTCTCTAACCTGGGTGGTGTGCTCCAGGTTTCCCAGTTTTTGTGACCTGTCAGCGGTGCAGGGGTGGGCAACCGTGGTGCAGCTGTCTTTAAGTCATCTGTGCTCCTCACCATACTCCTGTGAGTAACCCCAATAAAACTCACTGATTCACCAGGTTGGACTTTGCTGCTATCTGTCCTTTGTTTTGTCACGGGATCCCTATCTGGAGTGAGTTGCTATGTGTGTTGCATCTCTCCATGGAAAGTTTTGTCACATAACAAGGACCACATTTTAATTCAGTTTTTTTTCAGCACTTTTTGGAAATACTGCTTTAAGGACTACAATTTCACTCTTAAAAAAATAACATTAAGCTGTAGAAACACTGATATACCTTGCATGTGCTTATTAGATGTACATATTCATTTGTATAAACATAATTTAGTATAAAATGATCATAAAAACATCTATGAATGCTAACCTTTTGGAGTGTGACATTGTTTATCAAGCTAAATAGAAACTAGAAAACAGACAATGCGAGGGAGTTAAAAGCATATTTATCTGGATAAAAATATTTACCTTTCTAGACAGGACCTCTTTGGCCTCATAACCTGGGTTGGCCTCAAACTTGCTATGTGGCTGAGGATGACCTTAAACTCCGGCTTCCACCTTCTAAGTGCTGGGATGACAGGGATGTGCCACCATGTCTGGCCACCCATTTCTATTTTTCAATTCCTTTTTGTCATATCAAATACTTAGAGCGCCACCCACTTTACTAACTGGGCTGCACCGATGAGTGTTTTTGGTGCCGTGTCATTGTCTGGCTATGCCAACACAGATACAGTAGTCATCACTGCCAGAAATGCCACCCTTCCATAGGTTCCCCTTGTGGCCAGAAGACCCAGTACAAGGTTACTTCCAATCCCAGAGCGGTGGCCTTGCAGGTCGGGGTTGAGGTCGCCGGCAAACACCCTGTGGAAAACACCAGTTTCCATTGCTTTTGGCCTTGTGAATAAGCAGGTTTGGTGTTTGCATAGCGGTACAAACCCATCCTGTTTTTCAGCTGCACCTTGGATAGTATTGATCTGTTTGGAGGAAAGTCTGCTCCGAATTTGCTCAGATGGGTCACCAGGACTCTTGTCATTCCCTGTCGTTTTCTGGCCACATCTGAGGAAATGAGTCCCACATCAAAACCCGTCCCACAGGGGCTTTCTGTGGGCACCCCCAAGAGATGCATCCAGTTTCTGTGGTGCGATGCAGCCTCTGCACACCTGTTCAGTGACATCACAGAGGACAGCTGCAGTTTCTCTTCCTGTTCTGTCTTTTACAAATGTGAAATATTGGCTTGGTTGATATCTAAATGCCAAAGGGGCATCTAAAATAATAATAATAATAATAATAATAATAATAATAATAATAATAATAATAAAAAGATGCCATCTTTCAGTTTTGTTGTACGTCTTCAAGTTTGACTTATTTTTTTCCTTTCTGCTTTGCCAAAAAATAAATGTAGATTATGAGAAACACAATAGGGCCGCGTTGTAACTGGATTTCTGGGCAACTACACAAAACAATACTACTGTTCTCTATTTTGTTTTTTGTTTTTGATTTTCCCCCCCTTAGCTTCAAAAGCTATCTTCCTTCTGAAGATTATAAATTTAAAATATTAGCGTTTAACAAATGATTTATACTAGCTCCTAAGACAGCTATTAAACTCATGCTAGAATGTCTTGGTTTAATTTCAGTCCCTAAAAACAACCCTAGAAGGAGAGGATGAGATTGCATGTAGAGAATTTGGAAGCCATAACCCTGCAGATTTACTTTTATGTTTTAAAAGTCAAACATTTTTTGAATCAGATTTTTGTCCTTCTAAGTATAAAAACAGTAGTTGCATTGGTAGTTTTTGAAACAGTGCGATTCCATAGGCTAGAATAAATATTTGGGTAGGGTGGAACAGTAGTTCTGTGTTCGCTAAATTACTGTAACCCTAAAATGCTAAGAAATATGGTCCTAATCAGGCAGTGTTTACACAGGATATGCAAACCATAAAGCGATCAGTTTAGAAAAATTACTATAAAATATGTCTTTGAATAAAGCACTAAGGTAACGATCGATTGGTTGCTTTATATTGTGCCAATCACCCACAGTTTACTCTTTGGCAGAATACTTTTTTTTTTTTTCTGTGTAACATTTGTATAGCTTTATTTTCTCTTTCAATTTTAGAAGTGCTTTGAGTTTTCAGAAGGCGGCTAAGACATGGGACACAAAGGCACTTAAACTGGTCACCATCAGCACGTTCAGTTCAAAATAATTAAGTCATTAAGGTAAACCATTCAGATTATGCCCCAGGACAGAAATATTATGTGGAATTAATAGAAAGGTCTAAGTGTTTCAGGTCGCTTCCATAATACAAAGGATTCGTGCATTTGGGTGTGACTGAAAATGTCAGTGCGTGAGCTTTCGGACGTCCTGTCCTAGTTCCATTCACACCTTCTCCATCACAGAAGGCACAAAGGGGACGGACCTGTCCGTGCTGGTCTCTCTCCCCACCTTAGGTTTGAAACAATGCATTGATCAGGGTCTCCTTGGGCTATTCAGTGGCTGAAAGAGAGTTAGCACGTTATAGTTATGTTACTGTAATTTGATTTCTGATACGTCATTTTGGTTTCCCATTCACGAGCAAACAATGAGATTGCCTACTGAAATAATCAGTTCATTTCTGAGGGCTTAACCTATTTAATATTAGAATTAGTAGTTGATGCAATTATTATTTGGTCATCTGTCATGTCACCTTTTTAAGAATATTGGCATGGATCTTATCTTTGTTCTGATGTATACTTCATTAAAATAGGAAGTATTGTTTAGGATAGATTCAGGGTTCAGTTTGTAGACAGACTAACTCTGGGCATCTACTGTGTTATATTCATGATTTTCCCACAGCCATTGCTATGGTTTAATGTAATATATTTAGAAGCTGAACCCCAAAAGTGGTATCGAGAGGGAAGGCACTTGGGAGGTGAGACCACGAGGGCTATGCCCTTGGGGGGTGGGATCCCAGCTTTTATCAAGGGGCTTTAGGGAAGGAGTCTGTGGCTGTAACTTTTGTACTTCATTCTGTTCAAAGCTGCAGTAACAAGGACTTCTGGAGGCAGGGAGGAGCCTTCCCTGATACTGAATCTGCTGGTGCCTTGATCTTAGAATCCACAACACTTCAAAACAGCGACCAATACATTCTTTTGCTTATAAATGACCCAAATATAAGGTGTGTTGTTACAGTAGGAGAATGGTACGGGGCAGTCATCTTTCTATGGAGGGAAATTTTGTTTTGCATTCCTTTATATCTTGTTAAAAAAAAGAAAGAAAGTCACATGGCCTCAGGCCTCATCATAGAGCTTCATATCTGGTCTGTGATCTGTTCTATTGATCTGTTTGTTGATCCCAAGCCAGTGCCAAACTGTTGTGATTACCAGGTTTAGGAAAAGCAATGAAGTCAGAGAGTGTAATTTCTACCGCTTTGTTCTTTGTTTTCAAGATCACTTTAGATAATCTAGTTGTTTATATATATAATTCATAGAATCTGCTTGCTTATTTCTATAAAATCTTGATGGGGTTATGATTGAGACGGGTTAGTTGTGGAATGTACCTTGTTAACAGTAACACATCTTTAAAACTATGAACACAGTAGTATATCCTTTCTTTCAGTTAAAGTCCTCCCTCTCAGCCATGGTTTGGGGAATGCACATTGTGTTTAGTCTGTCCACGTAAAGCATGTGCTGGGATAGGATGCTTTTGTGTGCACTATTTACTCCCACATCTCAGAGGAGCTGAGTGAGTTACTAACATTTCCTTGTACAGGCTGACACTTGCGTTCACACTTTCAAAGGCTGATTACCTGTGGCCAAAATCAAAAGGAATGTATTGAATACACTTTCCAGAAGAGCTATGTATGCTAACTTATCCAAGTCTCTTACATGTACTCGCTGGTGTTTATTTTATACCATAGTCACTCTTTTTAAGGATAAAAAAAAACTTTTACCATGGGATTTACTCAGTGAGTGTTAAGCAAGAGCCCTTCTTGGCTAGTGGTTTGTTGAAAATTATTTTATCATTTTTTTTTTGCAAGTAGAGTCCTATGCAGAACAATCCATCATTACACTTTTGAGAGTTTCCATTATGCTAACATTTGGGTGGCAGTTACTGTCTGCCTTCATTCTTTGCTGGTGAGTTATGACATCTTTTCAGCTGTGGTTGCTGCCCCTGATTCATTGACCTCCCCTGGACCCCTCCTTCCCTTGTATTCCATTTCCCGTCCGTCAAAAGAGTAACGGCTGAATATGCCTTGTACCCTTTGGAGCACGTATTGGTTTATTTTTTCATGTAAATGTTGCATTCAAAAGTAAACAATACTTTGTATTGTTTATTCAACAGTACTATTAAATATTTAACAATGGGTTGAGGTCAAATGGTGAGAACACACATGTGGAAATACAGGACTGATGATGCATTAAGTGTTGAAATAAATTATTTCAACACATGGTGAGCCTTGCTATTTTTTTTTTTTTGAACCAGAATGGGAGTATATATACATATATATAAAACTAGTAGACGAATGAGTGACAGACAGTATTGGTCAATATGTGCTTAATCCCATGGTCACTGCCCAGCAATATAAAATAGTATATATTAGAGGAATGTTTATTTGGTTTTCCAATACATGAACTGAATAATTCTTTTCAACTGGTCTCTGCAATTTCCTTGCAAACAGGGTATGAAAACCATCAACAGGAAGCATGTGCTAATGGCTCACACGCTGGGCAGATGGGAACACAGAGCAGAGGAACCATTTAGTTGAGATCATTTTGGCCTCGAGACTTCTAATCTTTGCTTTAACAGAAAACATTGTTTTGGCCAGCCAGATGACACAACCGTCACACTGTCAACATTTCCATTTTTGCCAAGGCACCAGATTTCCCAAAGAAACTGTTAGGCAGTGATTCTTAACTTTTTCATGTTTGTGGTCCCTTTGAACAGCTTTGCAATATATGGACCGTCTTCCCAGAATAGTACAGAAAACAGCACACTTAAACACTCGAGTGAAAAATTGCATTTGTTCTGAGTTATAGACACAGAAGCCCATGGGGGGATGTTGTATGGTTTCGTGGATCCTGGATGCAGACCCAGGTTTTGAAAGAGTGAGCCTCCAGCACAGGGTGATTATTCTGCCAGTAAAGTTTAGTTGTCAACGTGCCTTCCAAGAACCCTTCAGATTTTAGAAGTTAGACGCTCTTCCTAGTACATAACTTCATATGTTATGTCGCCTTACAAAGTTAGTGATTGTTGCTACCACGATGGCTTTGAGCGCCTTGAGTAACTCTCTCCCTTCTTTCCAACTGCCCACCACACACCAATTAATTATGTTGAGCTTTAGTCATAATCACCTCCTATTGAGTACATATTGCATGCCAGAAGCAACAGCTCTGCCATCCCTGTTTTCCTTAACTGTATTTTGGAGCACATGTCTATACTCTCATCACCATTTCTGAGGTTGTTCCAGAAAACGTGTAACAACGCTGAGGTCATTTTAGGAAGTACTCCAGTTTTCATTACATTTATTTATTATTTATTTATTGTGAGTGTACATGCTACTACAGCGCACATATATGGATGTCAGAGGATAACATGCAGGAGTCAGTTTCTCCTTTCACTGCGTTGACGACAAGAATTGAACTCAAGCTTAAAGTTGGGCTTGGTGCCAAGCGGTCTAACCTGCTGAGCCATCAAACTGACCTTACTCCAGCTTTTAAATCAACCATTCAATACACCCTCTACATGTAGTGACAATTTTATGTTGAGAATCCCTTCCCCCATTTTTCCTCCCTGAGACAGTTTCTGTGTAGCTTTGGAGTCTATCTTGGAACTCTCTCTGTAGACCAGGCTGACCCCAAACTCATAGAGATCCATCTGCCTCTGCCTCCCGAGTGTTAGGATTAAAGGTGTGTGCCACCACCACCCAGTTTGAGAATTCCCTTTTAAAAATGGATTTTAATTTGGTTTGTCAGGGTAAATAAACAGGTCTGTAATCACTAGTATATTCTAAACAAAGTAAGATACTATATATATGTAACATACTATACTATATATATGTAACAAAGTAAGATTTATATATACAGTATATAGTATATACTATATTTATATAGTATATTTTATTTATATACTATATAAATAAGTATATAGTAAGTATATATAATAATATATAATAAGTATATATAAATATATAGTATCTTACTTTGTTTAGAATATATATATATATGTACACATATATATATAATTTTATTTTTTTTGCTGTTCTGCAGGGTACATTATGAGGAAAAGAAAGAAGTCCAGTTGGAGCCTTTATAGGGTTTTAGTATAAAAGGGACGACAGCTATTCAAAGAGTACAGTGAATGGGGGCAAAGAGAACCAGGAGGAACCTTCTTTAAGTGGCATTTAGAAGTTCTGTGTGTGGAGGGGGCCGTCAATTATGAGACGTGTCTGGTGGTTGTGCTTTTGGAAGAGATCATAGAAGAAGATTTATGAAGCCTAGGAGTCAAGAAAGGACTCGTTCAGCCACCCCCCCCCCCCGAAGTCCTAATGACCAAGGCACTGTGTCTGAGAAACAGAAACCCAGGTGAATGGAGACACTGGCGGTCTGCATTATATAAGCTCTGCAAACACGGCAGATGCTTTGGGTTTTCCAGAGGAAATCCCGCGAGAGGGAAAGTGAGGCCGTCACTTTGCATTTGTGGAGACGTCTGCGAAGGTCCTGGGCACTGAAGAAAGGGCTGCTCTCGAGAGCCCATGAACAGGTGGACCTGGCAGGCTCTGGTATTGGTTTGAGGACTGAGAGGGAAGAGGAAGCATGGCTCATTCTTGCGTTTCCAGTGTGACGGAGGGAGTGGGTGTCAGCATCATTGCACAATGTAAGCAATTGTGGAAACGGGGGCAGTTTCTGTTTAGGGCTTGGATTTAAGGAGTCTTCAGAAGGTAAATGCTTTCTGGTGCCTTGAATTGCCAAGGTCATCTTTATAGACAAGTCCAATACAGGTGTCAAAGCTTAGTTTTCCGCTATGGTTTTGGAGACAGCAAGTTGCAATCGAGATACAACCAATTACCCCCAAAGCCTCGAAGCAGTTTGGCGTGAATTAGCCAGCAAGTGAATGAGAATGTTTCAGAAACCAACACCCAGGAAAATGCACTCTGCCTTTGTGTTCCGGAAGTGCTAACACTGAGGGAAAGGGGTAACTAGAAATTCACAGCATACTCATCGATAGGATGAAAGAAGCTCGAAGCTCCCTGAGGTTGCTGAACTGCTGGGAGCATTTTGTGCATTTTGTGTCATGCAGGTCAATCTCAGTCTCTCGAAAGCCACCTAAAATCCAATACCTGGAGTGAGATTAAGGATAATAGAGACGAGAAATATATCCCCACATGTCTCTGACGTACCTCCACACACGGATTGTTCTGTGTAAGATTTACTGAATATGATTGGACGGCAGTTGATAGAAAAGTCACTGGGGGAATGGTTGATGGGTAATTGTTGTGTGACAAAACTTTACCTGGGAGACACAGTACACACGTCTACTCACCTCGGATAGGGAACCCACAACAGTCCAAAGTAAGATATCACTGAAGTCCAACATGGTGAAGCGATGAGTTTTATTGGGATTACTTACAGGGATAGGGGTGAGGGGTTACTTACAGGAGCAGCTAAGACTCAAAGATAGCTGCATCACGAAGGCCCACCCAGCATGGGGGGCAAGGCATGAAGCTGGGGACCTAGAGCACACTGCACAACCTGCAACAGCCCAACAGGTTGGAGGGTGCCCTTTCCAGGTGCCTCTTCCTGGTCCCGCCTCTTCCAGGCAGCTCAGCTGGTTTCTGCTGGGCTTGTCTGGTGTCTTCCTTGCAGCCTAAGTTTAGGAGCTGAGAGAGGCTCTCAACTTAACATTGCTCACTCTGTCAGGGAGGGCCCTGTTGAGTCTGGTTAGTTTCAAGGATTTCCTGAAGGCTTTTGGGTTGTACACCTTTCTGTAACAATGTAACCACAGGAATGAAAATTGGTGTGAGGGCAGGCCAGATGGATCATGAGAGAAAGGCACTTGCTGCTCTGGCCTTGATGAACTGAGTTCAGTCCCTGGGAACTATACCGCGCTGGCAGAGAACTGGCTCCTGGCAGGTTGCTTTTCAACTTTCACACATGTGCTCTGGCATGGGCGCATGCACGTGTATACACACACACACACACACACACACACACACACACACACACACACAGTGTGAAAATTTTTAAAGGAAAATGATATGGCTTGTTACATACTTTGTACCAAGAGCTTCCTGCTGTATGGAATGCTTCATCTTAGAGGTAGTGTCTACAAAGCAGTAATTGGCATTTATGTCATCCCAAAATATTCATATGTCTCTCTTGTTTCAAGGGGAAACTTTGAGTGACATTATGAAGAGAACAGGCCACCACTGAAATCCAGCAGTCAGCCGTTGTTTCTGTCAATCAGCTATACGTGTGTCCTGGCATGATTGAGTGCCGAGAAGTGATGTCACTGATGGTAAATTCTAAGTTGAATCTAAACAAGATGTTAGCTCTAACTTTCCATTTATGGGATATTCAAGAAATGGAAGACCCTCACCATAGGGAAACAGAAGGGTCATTCCCCAGAGAGAGATGACCTCACATCATCAATATGGGAGCCCATGGAAAAAAATGCTTCCCCCTCTTCCTATGCAAAATTTCAGGTTAGTCTGTGCAGCCGGGCAACTAGTCACAGTGAAAACCATTGGGTTGGCTTCCCCTTTCCTTCTTTGTTCTTCTGTATCCCTTACTTCTGGCCCACGATTTACATCCTCCAAGAAGGAGTTTAGGATTAGCTTATGCCTTCTTATAGGTTTTGCTTTCCGAGCAAGCCACACTTAGGGGAAGTGACGGACTTCCCACAGAGTTAAGGAACTATTAGGTTCTATAATATTTTCTATGCAACAGTGGAGTTCTGACCTGGGTAGGATTAGGACTACAAGTATATGCATATTGAGATTATAGTAAATAGGTAAGCTTGACCTAGTGGGAGTAGAAAAGAATTCTAAAGCTATACTTAGAAATGTTTGCCTTGAACACCGTGTGTGTGGAGGTGTTTCCTGAAGCCTTGTTGTGTTCGTTAGACTGAAGGCCAAAGGTGATGGAAGGGGAGAGAGGAAGCAATCGTCACATAATATATGATTATAATATGTCATGGGAGAAAATGTGTTGGATTACTTTTGTGAGTCTTGGGTAGTGCTCACAGGCAGCTTCCTGTCAGCTTTCTACTCTTGCTATCACAGAGAGCCTGCTGCCTAATACAGTGTCCTAGATCTAGATACGCACGGAATAACCCTCTCTATCAAGAGGCTCCTGCTTTCCTTAAAGTTGGGGACTGATGTCAGGGTTGAAACTGGGTGCTAATGGTACTTTTTGCGACTGAAGTAACAAGGCAAGTGAATAAGCCACGGTGTACATGTGGAGGTCAGGTGGCCACTTCTTTTTGCCATCTGTGTCCTGGGGACTGAACTCGGTTGTCTGATTTGGCAGAAAATGCCTTTACCCACCAGAGCATATCAACATCCCTCTCTATTCCTCTTTATCTTTTATTGCTGGACAATATATCATTGTGTGGATTTATAACATTGTTAGTGGTCACCACCAGAGAAGCTAGGGAACTAGGAGGAACCTAAGAGAGACGCACATGGGCCTCTGGAGAAGGGGAAGGGACAAGATCTCTGGAGCAAATTGGGAGCATAGCAAGAGGGGAAAGGGACTTAGGGGAAAGAGAAGGGGAGAAGAGGAGGGGAGAGGAGGACATGATAGAACATGATTGAGTTGGGGGCAGAATAGAGGAGAGCAAGAAAAGAGATACCATAATAGAGGGAGCCATTATAGGTTTAAGGAGAAATCTGGCACTAGGGAAATGTCCAGAGATCTACAAGGATGACCCCAACTAACAATCTAAGCAATAGTGGGGAGGCTACCTTAAATGCCCTTCCCTGATAATGAGATTGATGACTATCTTATATGCTATCGTAGAGCCCTCATCCAGTAGCTGATGGAAGCAGAAGCAGACCCCACAACTAAACACTGAGCCAAATTCCTGGAATCCAGTTGCAGAGAGGGAGGAGTGATGAGCAAAGGGGTCAAGATCAGGCTGGAAAAATCTACAGAATTAGCTGACCTGAACAAGGAGGAGCTCATGTATTCCAGTGTGATAGCTGGGAAACCAGCATAGGACTGACCCAGAATCCCTGAATGTGGGTGTTAGTTTGGAGAACTGGGCAGTCTATGGGGCCTCTGGTAGTGGATCAGTATTTACCCCTATTATACGAATGGACTTTGGGAGCCCATTCCACATAGAGGGATACTCTCTCAGTCTAGATACATGGGAGAGGGCCTAGGCCCTGCTCCAAATGATGTGACAGACTGACAGACTTTGAAGATTCCCCCATGGAAAGCCTCACATCCCTTGGGGACCAAAAAGGGATGAGATGGGCGTTGGTGGGGGGACAGGGGAAGAGGGGAGGGTGTGGGAACTGGGATTGACATGTAAAACAAGCTTGTTTCAAATTTAAATTTCAAAAAAGGGAATAAAATAAAATAAATTGTTAGTGGTCATTTGGGTTATTTCTACATTTTAAAGCGATTATGAGTAATGCTTCTACAAACTTTTAAATACATGTCTTTGTATAATTTTTTCCTCTTAGGTTTGTAGAAATGAATGGAATTTCTGAATCATTTGGAAATTCTATGTGGAAGTTGTTGAGGAATTATCAGAATGATTTTGGAACAGTATTTTGGAAATGATTGTTTTCTGCATTGACAGCATACACATTGGAATGTATGAGTGTTCCCGTTTCTTTAACATTTGTTATTAACTACCTTTTTGAGTGTAGCTATATGAATATGTGTGAAATGGTAGCTTACTGTAGGCTTTTCCCTTATGTTCTAATCTTTGGAAGTGAACTCTAGTTATAAAATTCCTATGCGTGGATTTTTATAATGAGGAAATCAGTGACAGAGACCTGTAGATTTCCCACCAAAGAAATTCAAATAAACAGCAGTGGGTTTTGATGCTTCTAGATGAAAAAGAGTTAAGTTGTTTACAAACTCTTCAATACAACATCAAGAGTACATTTTGGATGGACATATTCTTCCCAGGTAGAATGAGACCAATAAGGCAGGTATACACTGTCAATGCAGAAGACTCGTGTCTTGTTAGGGTTAGTGTTTGGGTTGGGGTTAGGGTTAGGGTGTGGGAAAATGTGTCCAAAGCTGAAGGACATCTGGCTTTGTATCTAAGACACAATTCTCCATTTCCAGGCATCCCTTATTTGTGGAGTTACATTTTTCCAACTCAGTTTTAACTACATTGTTTAAATTTAATTATAAAAATTATACTTAACATACATTTTAGTTCTATTATTCATATAGTACCATAATAACAACAATATATTATAACATCAATAAATCACTTACTTTTCCCCCCTTATGCTATAAAGTACATGGTGTCAAAATCAGGCTGTTAATGTTCTAAATTATTTAAAAACCTTCAAAATGTATTTTCTCTTAAAATTTCATCTTTAGACTGGGTCTGGACAGAGAAGAAATAATATACTAAAGAAACACTGGACAAGATAAATAATATGTCTTGGTAAAATTTTAAGCAGAATGTGAAAAGAAAATCTTCCTTTTTGAGCATGAAAGTAGTTTGTCACTGTAGAACATTTGGAGAGTGCAGTATGCAAAGGAGACAATTGATGTCATGTGTTCCCTTACCACACAAAGATAATGATTAATGCTTTGGTAAATACCCAGAGTTTTTTTCCATATGTAAATACAGAAACTTAGGCAAGCACCAATATCAGTGCAAGATGGCAGGCAGAATCTCCCCGGTAGAGAGCTTGGTATTCTGGAAAATGTAGAAATGCTCACCTTTCAAGGTTTCTGCCAACGCGCGGCGTCTACGAAGGAAGAGAACATGAAGAAGGTTGGTCGGGAGTTGACAGAATTTCAGGGCTCTCAGCTTGTACATCAAGTTTCAGACTGAGTGCCAGATCTGCTTTCCAGTGAGAGGACGAGGCAAGAAGGTATGCGAGTGTGGGAATATTGACCTGTTGCTAAGTACGAGAAGAACTGTGTGCTTTCTCCTGCTCAGGCCATCTCAGGAGAGGAAGCTGACTTGTCCTCTATGGGTGGAGTTCATTAAAGGTGCCAACTTTGGGCTCTAGAAAACAGCCACAAGGGGAATCAAGACATGGAGTAACATTGCACAGATGGAAAACAAATCCATTTGGAGGTGGTGAGACGGCTCAGAGGGTTAGAGCTTTGGCTTCTCTCCCAGAGATCTCCAGGTTTGATTCATGTGGTGGCTCACAACCATCTTAACTTCAATCCCGGGGAACACGATACCTTCTTGTGGTCTCTGCAGGCACTAGGCATGCACACGCTGTACCAGCATTCGTCCAGGAGAAATACCTATACACATGAAATAAAATGAAAATTAAAAAAGAAAACGAATCAGTATTTTCAATTATTTTGCACATTTTCTGGAAAAAGAATCTTTGAAATATGTCTTAACATGGTAACTTTATTTTTCAGCCCAAGCTACTGGCAAGCTTGGACAAATTTTTCAAATATGATAGTAGGCATGGGCTCACAGAGTCTATTATGTGCCTTATTATTCTTAATGGCAGTGGCCTGAAATTGCATCGTGTTATGGAAGGAAACTACAGATATTTGAAGAATGTGTATCTCTGTTGTTTTTACAATGACTTAACAGTGTTTAGTTTTCAATGTGATTTTTCTTCTAGAAAATTTTTAGCATGTTGCAAGCTACACATCGGTGGAGTGCTTGGTTCAGTTATGAGTGCTGGATAAACATTCAATACCACCAATGGTTGTTAAAATTCCCTCCATCTGATTCAGAAAAGGTTTCTTCAGCAGTACTATGAATTAAGAGTAGCTCCAGGCCACAAGAAAGAGACTCATAGAGGTGCTGCCCACAGCCCAATCCCACACAGTATGGCAGGACAAAAAGAACAGTAGATGGTGGTAACTCTTGCGGTCTTCCCTGATTACTTAGCTGCCCTTTCTTGTTATTGGCCCTTTATGAATAAGGAGCTGAACCAGTCCCCGATAAGGCAACTAAAAAGTGCTGGCATTTGAGAAAGAATGACCTGTGAACACCGTCTTGGGTTTTACTTACATATTTACATCTCCCCAGGCCTAGCTGCAATTTGAGAAGAATCTGGAAATAAGGAGGTAAGTATTCTTGCAGAAGTCAGTCTCCCCTGTGATCTGCAGTCTGGATCTCATATCTGTGAGTGGAATCTCTCTTGCATGTGGGGTGAGTGCTGACTGTACCAACAGAGGCTCCTGTGTGCATCCGACAGGAGAAGTCTGTCGGAGTGTCAGTGTTGTTTTCATCTCCATAGACTGGTACAACCTGGCAGGATGGTGGGGGGCGGGCGCTGGGGGTGGGGCAGTGCTCAGGTGGGTGAACAGTGAGAGCTAGCATGCTGGCTGTGGAAAAGCAGCTCAGTGGAATGGAAAGGTGAGCTGAGGCGATGGGGACAGTGAACCGGGGAGTTTCACAAAGCGTGGCCTTCGTAAAGGCTGAGAGTGGCAGAAAAACTGCAGCAGGGATTGGAAAAGTCCGTGGGGAATTCAGTGACAGGTCCACTGACTCAGCGCCGGCACCGTCCGCCATCCGTAGGCTATGACGAGACAGTTCAAGAGGCAGTGAGAGGCTGGAGAGATGTGGTTCACACGGGTTCATTCCCAGCACCGTCATGGCAACTGTGACTCCAATTCCAGGGGAGCTGACACCCACACAGACATGCATGGAGGAACAACACCACCGAACATAAAGTAAAAATGTATCATGAAGACAGAGAGGCCCATCTTGGCCTAAGGCTATGCTTCGTATTGTTGTATTCATCTTTAACCTTGGTATTAGGAAATACCGCTTCTGATGGCTATTCACGTATGTGAGTGGAGCGCAACGCTACATGTAAGAACCCCGTGTCAGTGCATAGGTAGCCAGCCTACCTGCCACTGATGGCATTGCCTTTTTTCCTTCTGAGGCTGCGTGAAATCTCAGTTAAGGGAAGTCCCTCCCCCCTCCCCCAGGTCTGAAGTAAACAACTTTGGTCTGTTGACTGGTCTCGCCGGGATCCGAGCATATGCCATACTGCTAACTGCTCAGCTTCTCCACGTCCTTCTTTTGCTGGTCCTGCTTTTGACCAAGACCTTTGGTTTGTGGTAGGTGCAGGTGCTCGGATTTGGAATTCATGTCCTGGGTCTGAGAGTTGACGAACAGAACTTGAATGGTAACGGAGAGGGTCTGTGTTTCTGGCACTCTGTGTTTGCACTCATGTCAATTTGGCCAGTGGGTGATGTTATGGGGCCTGCTGCGTGGAGCAGATGGGAGCCCAAATTTTGTCGTTTTTTTCTTTTCTTTTTTTAATCAGAGGCTTAGAGAGTACAGGTTTCTACCATTGCCTTCAGCTCCATGCCTTAGTTTTTCTGGGGTCCATTTCCCCTGGAGGGGACCTGCTTGGATATGTTCTATTTTTGCAGTCTGACCAGAATGTGTCCCAGGAGGTGGAATCTGCATCGTTCTCCTTCCTCTGTGAAAGCTGGCTGTGCTGCTTCAGTGTTGATTTACATTTCTGCACAATCCAGGAAAAGACCCCAGGGATCTTGTGTTCTTTCTTGTGCTTTGGGTTTAGAGAGAGGTAGGAGTCGCAGGCTGCATAGAAGTCCCTGAATGAGTCCCCCGACGTCACATGACACTGCCTTCTGTGCTGGCTTGGTTTTCAAGAGGATGCTGGGCATAGCCTGATTCTGGCTTGTAGAAGTATGGTTTTGTCTAGCACACTGCACAAATAGATGTCCCAAATTCAACTGGTGGTGGAGAGCAGACTCTGCCATTGAATCTATCATGTTGGCTTCACTGTAATTTTCTGAGTTGAGGAAAACTGTCCTGTGCAAAGGATCTGGTATAAGAGTGTGAATTGGGCGAACACAGGGCATTGAACCTACAGCAGAAAGACATGGAGACAAAATAAGGCTAAACTTAAGTTTATAATTACATTCTGTGCTTCCTTTCTTTCCCTCCCTTCCTCCCTCCCTTCCTTCCTTCCTCTCTCCCTCCCTCCCTTCCTCCCTTCTTCCCTCCCTCCCTTCTTCCCTCCCTCTCTTCCTTCCTTCCTTCCTTCCTTCCTTCCTTCCTTCCTTCCTTCTTTTCTTCCTTTATGGTGGAGTCTCACTATGTTGCCCTGGTCAGTTCCAGACTTCAATCCCTCCCCCAAGCTCTCCCAATAGCTTCTTACTAAAACCTCACATTCTCAATGGATTTATTCGAAGAACAAAGTATGTCTGAAAGTCAGAGGAGAAATTTGGGCCTTAAAAAACATTTTCTATTTTCCTAGTCCCACGTGCTTTCCTCTCTTCCCCTTCTCTTTCTCCTAGTTCCCTTTCCACTCACTGCCCCCCCCCACTCCCAATATGCTCAGGAGATTGTGTTCCTTTCCCCTTCTGTGAGGGACCTTGTATGAATCTCTTAGAATCCTCCTTGTATCCAGTTTCTGTGGCGGTGTGAATTATAGGCTGATGATCCTTTGCTTCAGGGGAGGAATAGACAAGACAAGAGAAGAGAAGGGAAGAGAAGAGAACACACACACACACACACACACACACACACACACACACACACACACACACACACAGGTACCATAAAAAAGGAAGCCATTATAGGTTTGAAGAGAAAACTGACTCTAGAGAAATGTCCAGAGACCTACAAGACTGACCCCAACTAACAATCTGAGCAACAGTGGAAAGGCTACCATAAATGCCTTTCCCTGATGATGAGATTGATTATTAACTTATCCATCATCATAGAGCCTTCATCTAGTAGCTGATGGAAATAGAATCAGACACCCACAATTAAATACTGAGCTGAACTAGAATCCAGATGCACAGAGGGAGGACAAGACCAGGCTTCAGAAACCCACAGAGACAGCTGACCTGAACAAGGGGGAGCCATTGGGCCCCCAGACTGATAGCTGGGAATCCAGCATTGGACCGACTCAGACCCCCTGAACATGGGTCTCAGTTAGAAGGCCTGGGCAGCCTAAGGGACCTCAGACAGTGGAACCAGGATGTATCCCTGGTGCACAAAAGGACTTTGGGGGCACATTCCCCATGGAGGGACACTCCCTTAGCCTAGAGACAGGAGAGAGGGCCTAGTCCCTACTCCAAATGACTTGACAGATTTTGTTGACCCTCCTGGAAGGCATCACCCTCCCTGTGAAGTGTGTGTGTGGGGAATGGGATGGGAGGGGGGTGGTTGTGGGGGAGTATGGAAGAGGGAGAGGGAACTGGGATCCAATATGTAAAATAAGCTAAATAAATAAATAAATACAATAAAAATATCAATTCAGTAATTTTAATCTACAAACATTTTCTGTACTTAATATTCTGCTTCCTATTAAACTTCTTTTTCTAAAATAGGCTTATTAGATGTAGGAAACATAAAAAAAAACGAACTAAGTGAATGAGACTATTTTTATTGTTTAAAAGTAGAACTGTTGAAATATCAATCTATATATTCAAAATAAAAAAGTACATGTTTAATGTACATGAGATATTTAGAATATATAGATACAAGAAGGTGTCTTATATATTATGTAGTAAATTGGCATATTTTGGAATTGTTAAGGAGGGATTTGTCTTTCTGATTTTCGGTATCATGTGAGTATTTGTACTCAGTATATTTATCTTAAAAGAAAAATACATATTTTAGTGGTCAGCTTTAGCAATCTTTGAGGCGATTCAATTATCTCTACAAAGGAAAACATCTGTAAAAATTTTCTTAAAGATAAATAATACAGGCCAGGACTTAGACAGGGGAACACTGAGGGGAAAAGCTAGAAGGAAGTAAACACTAAGAATTAGCATAATTAAAAGAATGGGGGTAGAGTTAGCATCTATAAATAATGGAGGTAGACCATGCTCTTAATAAATATGTGATGAGTCACTCCATTAATTCAGCCTCTGCCACCAACTCTTTTCAACTCAAGAGAGACTAAAGAAAAGATATGATCATGTATGTACCTTAAGAAGTGTCTAATTAAGGTAGAATGTAAAGAAGTGACTAAGGGACTATTCCAAGAAACTCTATTGTGTAACAGTATCCTCTGAGATGGGAACATTGTATCCTGTGGGGTAAGCACGAAGGCAATCAATTCAAAATAGCTTCAGAAAGTCCCTGAAAGTGACCAGATTCACTGGACCCCTCCTGCTAGAGTAGCAGTAAAAGCTGAGAGTCCCTTTCAGACAAAGCTAAGTTGCCAAGAAGACTCAGAACAGATCAGCTGCCTGGAAGAGACTCAGAGCAATTGAGGCAGCGGGAAAGTTCTCTTTCCAGCCTGTTGAGCTGCCTGCAAGCTTTTCAGACTTGTCCAGCTTCATGAGCTGTCTCCCATGCTGGGGTGGGCCTTTGTGATGCAGCTGTCCTTGAGTCCTATCTGCTATAAGTAATCCCTCGCCAAAATTCCTCTAAGTTGCCCCAATAAAACTCATTGGTTCATCAACTTGGACTCTGGTGTTGTCTGTTCTTTGGTTTGTTGTGGGAACCCTCTGGGGTAAGGAGATGAGTATGTTGCATCTCCCCTGGGACAGTTTGTCGTGAAGGAACTCCAGCAGTGCAGCAGTGTGGTAGGTGGACACTTTGATTAATAACCAACAGAATTTGATAGGAATATACTGTGTGGATCTGTTAGTTTGACTAATTGAGGCTATAGTGCTTCTGAGAAAAAGTCTCTTGAAACTAGTTAGTCTAATTTAAAAAGTAAGTATGAAGATGATGTGATGGCTACTCTTGGTTGTCAGCTTGTCTACATCTGGAATTAACCAAAGCCCAAGCTGCTGGATATATTTGTGAAGGATTTTTGTTGCTTGGATCATAGGAGGTAGGGAGACTTGCCGCAACTCTGGGCCACACCTTCTGGCGGCAGCCTATATAAAGAACACGGAAGAAGGACGCACTTGTTCTTTATCTGCTTGCTCTTACTGTTGCTGCAAAGTTCATTCCTTCACTGGTATTACAGCCCGCTTCTTTGGAATTTTGAAGTATACTGAAGACCATACTAGACCTTGTGGTCTGAATAACTGGATTCTTGGACTTGTGGACTTGAACAACTATAAGATTCTTGTCAAGAGACAGCAATTGTTGGAATAATCGGATCACAACCTGTAAGCTACTCAAGTAAATCCCATTTTTATACACATAGATTCATTCCATCAGATCTGTTTGTTCAGAGAACCCTAATACAGATGAATAAACCGCATGCAACAATCCTCAGAAGACTATAACCAATTATATCCCATACAGCCATGACCAAAGGCACTGCAGTGAGAATAGTCTTTGACGTACTACCCTTTTTCATATATGATAAAACAATAAAGCTCAAATAGTTAAGTTATAGTTACAGATTTTTGTTAAATTCTGTGCTAGTGTAGAGCCATTAAAGCAACAACAAAAATAAAAATCATAAGGACCAAGAAATTAACAATTTTGTTAGTAGGTTTTTTAAAATTAGGTTTTTACTATAGTTACATAGTATGCTTCTCAACCAAGGGTATGCACTTCTAACTAAATGCCTATTATATGCCACATAGCCTTTGAGTGCTGTTACTATATTTGCTGGTTAGTTTTAAAGGTTAACTTGATTAACAACCAAGAATCATCTGTGAGGTAACTCTCTAAGGGGAATTATCTAGGTCCGGCCTGTCTGTGAGCGCATATATTGGGGATTTTTAATTTAAAAATATTTTTGGTAATTGAAAGAGGAATATCTACCCTGAATGTGGGCAGGACCATTGTTTGTGTTGGGCCCTGAAGAAATCTGGCTGAACATAAGCAGAAGCAAGCAGGTAGCATGGGGGCATTGGTTCTTCATGTGTTCTTGGTCTTGGACACGCACTTTGAGTTCCTCCCCCTCCTGCACACACGTGTTTGGAGTTCTAAGCCAAATGAATTGGTTCTGCCCTGTAGAACGTTGCTGCTGGTTAGGGCATTTTATCAGAGCAACTAGAACACTAGAGAAATACTCCAGAGTTTTCAAATTAAAAATTTATTTTATATTCTGTGTATGGGTTTTTTCCCCCCTTGCACACTTGATGCCCATAGAGACCAGATGAAGACACCAGATCCCTTGGAACTGGTCTCACAGATGTTTGTGAATCTCCATGCAAATTCTGATATTTGAACTTGCACCCTCTGGAAGAGCAGCCCGTGCTCTTAACCACTGAGCCATCTCTCCAGCCCTAAATTTTTGTAAATTTTACTTAAAAATAGATTTTTAACATTATTTTCATTTATTTATTTGTGTGTGTAGGCATGTGTGGAGACCGGAGACCCTTTGTTGTACCATATGTACCTTAGGGATAGAATTCAGGTCATCACCTTGCTAGCATGCGCCTTTGTCCAATACCATATATTTGCCCTAAAACTATGTATTTTCTTGATTTTAGAGTAGATTTAGATTTGTAGAAATGTTACAAAGACAATACAGAAAAGTCTATATGCTTTACTCAAGTATATATTTAATTAAGACAATTTAATAATGGTGCATATCAAGGTTGAAATTTCATGTGCTATTTGAATTTTCTAGGTTGTTAATTCTTTTTTTTTTTCTTCTCTGGAGTCAGGCAGGGTGTACACTGTCTTTGGTTAACTTGTTTCCTCCTTTTTTTTTTTTGCTGTGATAACTTATATTATTTTATTTTATCTATTTGTGTATTTGTTTGTTTATTTATTTATTTAATTTTACAAGAAAGGGTCTCACTGTGTAGCCCTGACTGTCCTGGAACTCACTATGTAGAACCGGCTGGTCTTGAACTCACAGAACTCACAGAAATCTGCTTTGCCTCTGCCTCCTGGTGCTGGGATCAAAGGCATGTGCCACTAAGTCTGACTATATATATATATATATTTAAGACAAGGATTTATTATGTAGCCCTGGCTAGCCTGGAGCTCACTGTGTAGACCAGGCTGGCCTGAACTCATAGAGATCTGCCTGCTTCTGGCTCCCAAGTGTTGCATAGTCAAATATCAAGTCACAAATAATTTTATGCGGTTGCCTATTCTGTCCACCTACTTACCGACCTATGTCCTACTTACCCATCTCATTTGTCTTTCTGTCATCTATCGTCTTTTTTATACAGAGCAAGCTAAAACACAGGTTTTACAAACCTGTGGTTTCAAATTGTTAACTGCAAACTCTGAAAACACAGGCCAGAGCCCCCTTAACCTCTTCACCGTGCTCCCTCTAACAGGCTGGGTACTGAATTAAAGGAAAATGAGTGCACTCCTGGACCTATGCAGGCAGCTTCTCGTAAATGCTTCCTAGCAAAGCTTACTTCCGCTTGTAGGAGTCTAGTGAGACATGTGACATATTTCACGGTGACATAGTGTTCCAAAGAGGGTCTGGGGACCGGAAAGAATAATTACATAATGCCTTATAGTTCATAGTAAATATATTAGATTACTTACTAGAATTCATTTTTGTAATCTTTCCTTGGACAGGTGAATGCTTTTTCTTCTCAGAGAAAATGTCCCGAGACAAGAATTTTTGGCTCACAGTTTAATCAATTTTCAGTGTTTACATAAGTTAACTCTCTGAAAATTCATTTTACTTTCAAGATGACAAAAACATTTAAAATTCTAATTAAAAAAAACATTTAACCTATTGATTCCACTAACAAACTCTTTCCCAACCAATTGAAGATGCGGGCTAGGTCAATTTTGTTTGATTAGTAGTACACTGTTGATTGTTTTACAGCATTCTGGCACATAGAAAGTAACGAATAAATATTTGTTGAATGAATGAATGAGCCCTGATTCAATTCAAAGCAAGGCTAAAGATTTCTTGGTGATACTCTGGACAGGGACGGGCTGTAAAATGTTTGAAAGGCAAACAAAAGACTTGTCCAAGAACACTAATGTCTTTTTAAGACATGTGTCCATGTGCGTCCCCTGGTGTCTGTGGAATGCAAAAAGCAAGAACCTCTAGGACAGTGGTTCTTAACCTGTGGGTCACGATGCCTTCATCAAACCAAACCTCTGTCTCCAAAAATACTTACATTATGATTTATAACAGTAGAAAGGGACTGTTGTGAAGTAGCAACAAAATAATCTTTTGAGAGATTTATTTGTTTATTTATTATGTATAACCAGAAGAGAGTACGAAGATCTCTTCACAGATGGTTGTGAGCCACCATGCACGTGCTGGGAGTTGAACTCAGGACCTCTGGAAGTGCACCCAGTCCTCTTAGCCTCTGAGCCATTTCTCCAGCCCACAACAAAATGATTTTACGGTTGGGGGTTGCCACAATATGCGGAACTGAATCAAAGGGTCACAGCATTAGGAAGGTTGAGGGCCACTGCTCTAGGCAGTCACTACCCTTGGATCTTCTTCCTGGCTTCTCCAGCTAGAACCCTAACTCCCTAAGTCTGCAAAAATACACTCTCAGAATAAACTGTTCATGTTTATAACCTTTTTTCTTTATTTCTTTCAGGGTATTGCTATGAGGCTGGTCTGGAACTCTGACATGTATACCAGGATGGTCCAGAACTCACAGAGATCCACCTCTGGGTGTGCACCACCATACCCACCTTATTTACAGACTTTCTAAAGAGTAAGGGGTGAATCTTAGGACAGCAAATGTAGCTACTGAAAATGCGCTTTTGAAAGTGACATTAGCAGCGGTTTTGCTTTGTGTCAATTAACCCTGTCACCCGGTGCAAAAAGAAACAATGTATGGTGGTTTTACAAACTGGTAACTTTTTAAAAACTTCCCCTGCTTCCAGGATGATGCCACATACTTGATCATCAGAAGGTTTTATAAAACGCCTGGAGATGTAGCTCCATTAGTGGACCGCATGCCTAGCATGCACAAAGCTGTGGGTTCAGTCCCTAGCACAACATAAACTGGGTGTGGTGGCATAAGCCTGTGATTCCCATCTCTTGGGAGGTGGAGTCAGGGTAGTCAGAAGTGCAAGGTAGTCCTGGGCTTCGCAGTGTGCTCAGGGCTAGCCTGGTGTAGATAAGGCCCTGCCTCAAAATTTATTCTTCTGAAAATATCCAAAATTTCCAAATTTGGAACACGTACTTATATCATTGCCAGGTATGATCAAAGCTGTGCTTTTTGGAGTTATGAGGCTGCAACCCCTTACTATTACGAGCAGCTTTTTCCCTGCCCGTCTTGTCCCACCGCCATGCCAGCCCCAAATAACACACACAGACTCTGTATTTTATATAATGCTGTTGGCCAGTTACTAGTTTCTTATCAGCTAGCTCTGTCTTAAATTTAACCCATTCTTATTAATCTAAGTACTGCCACGTGATCTCATCTTACCGGCCAGAGAGGCTGGCGTTTTACCTCTCTGGTCTCTCCTAACTACTTCCTCTTTCCTCCTTGTCCCCTAGTCCCTCCTATCTTCCTTTCCTATTGGCCAACAGGGCTTTATTCATTAACCAGTATGAGAAACATATTTACAGAATAACATCTCCCATCACCTTACTCCCCCTAATTAGTTAAAAGGGGAATAATGATCAGTCAGAAGTAGTTCTCCCAGATTTATTCGAAAGGTTGTGAGAACCCTGGAAACTTCTAATGGAGCCTACTGAAGTGTGTGTGTGTGTGTGTGTGAGTGTGAGTGTGAGTGTGTGTGTATATGTGTGTGTGTCTGTGAGTGTGTGTGTGTATATGAGTGTGTATGTGTGTGTATGTGTGTGTCTGTGTGTGTGTGAGTGTGTGTGAGTGTATGCATGTGTGTGTATGTGAGTGTGTATGTGTGTGAGTGAGTGTGTGTGTGTGCATGTGTGTGTGTGGTATGTGTGAGTGTGTGTGTCTGTGTGTGTATGTGTGTGTGAGTGTGTGTGTATGTGTGTGTGTGTGAGTGTGTGTGTGGTGTTTGTGTGGTGTGTGTGAGTGTGTGTGCCAGTGTGTGTCTGTGTGTGTATGTGTGTGTGAGTGTGTGTGTGAGTGTGTGTGTATATGTGTGTATGTGTGTGTGTATGTGTGTGTGTGTGTGTGTGTGTGTTCAAGGAAGTCTACCTTAGGATCGAGGTCTGTATGAGAAGCCACAGGTTTTAAAAGTTGGAGCAGTGATAGGAATAGACATTATTTAAAGAGGAAAAGTTGAAGGTCACATGGTCACATGTCATCTCCAGGATGCATTTGTTACTTTACTACTCTTTCCACTTGAGTAGTAGTGCAAATAGGTAAGGACTATGTTTTCAAGATAATTATAATTGTATTAAAAGCATGTAAAAGCTCTAAATAAAATTAGTAAAGAAAAAAAAACAACAATAAAGAATAGAAGTATGGTCAACTATTATGAGTAACTGTATTTGGTTTTGACAATGAGTCTGAAAAAGTGAGAATACCTTTATATTAAATATTTTTTTGTATAATTGTGTTTTTATGTGGACAGCTTGTAAATATTGAGATGGTGCAGTGAATTTATTCTGACAACCAAATCAGAGCTCTGTGTTGGTACCTTGAGGACTGCAGGGAGCAGAGGACTAGAGTGAGGGCTCCAGAGGTGACCCTTACAAAGAGGGAAGCAATCTCCTTTAGATCTGGACTGAAATCCTAGTCATTCATTAGGTGAATGACTTTCAAAAGTGATTTTGTCACCTAATTTTCATTTTGAAATCTGCTTTAAACAACCTTCTGTGTGATTAGTTATATTTCAAAACCATAACTTCCAATGGCTACGGTGGCTGCTTTTTTAAGGCTATAAGGTCAGTGGAATGGCATAAAGTGTCCGTGTGCTACACAGACGAGCAGAAATGTTTTCTTCTTGCAAGTGGAAGATGCTGAGAAGAAGATATGATCTTCTGCCTTCCAAAGTGCTTAGTCTCTAGTCAACATTCCACCATTCGAGATAGGAATCTTCAGTTTCCTGTCCTGTCAGCCATGGGTTCTTCCTTAACTTCTAAGCCATGGTGAATGATACTTCAGTGACACGCACACGCGGACGCGCACACGTGCACAAGCACACACATGTGGAGCCTCTCCATCGGGATCAACTGAAGTTCCATTAAGAACACTCTCGTATGGAACCCACACTCAGGTTTAGACGGAGTATCTGGACGCAGGGGTGGTGACTCAGGGTGGTTCTTCTGCCCAGTGATGCTCTAGGACCACCGGAACGACTCAAGGGGACACTGTTCTTCAGAATGTGGAGTAGACATTGCCAGAGGGAGAGGAGAGGATGCTGGCTCCGCGGAGAGAGGTGAGGTGAGCCGGAGGTTCCAGAGCTGGGTGTTGGCTCCTGCCTCGGTCCGCCCAGGGCCCCTTCCTGTGAATACCATTGTTACTTTGGTCTGGCTCTATGGTGAGTCTCTCTTATCCTGGAAAAGTGGGAGACACGGAAACCTTGCTCTGGAAATGGCAGTGCTAGACCACAAGAATGCATGGAAAAACAAAGAATTCTCAGAGATAAACTCCCTTGACTTAGCCGAGCCCCCGGGGGTAGAGGCTCTGTATTTGTGCTGGCCCCAGGGACATGTGGTGTAGATCCAGATATGTCCTGGATCTTGTGATCATAGACTTTCTTTTTGAAAACAGTTGCTGCCAATCTGTCACTCCTTTGTGCCCGCCTGAAAATGTGGGGTATCAGCTGCTGCTGTAGGCCCATTTCTGTTTCCCAGCAGGTGGGTGTGTCTGCTTCTTTCCTTTCATCTCCATCCAACTCTCCCCTTTCAGCCACTTTCCGGTTTGTCAAGCCAAGTATGCCTGTCATGTTGGAACCCAGCCCCGGGACACTCACCAGCTCTCTTTGTATTAGCGTCTGCCTCGCGTGTGTGTCCGTCCACTCTTCCTTATCTTCTCAAAGCCCACGAGTCCCTCCACAAGCTCACCTACATCTGAGTGTTTAGATTGTGGATACTCAAAAACTGCCAGCTCACTCCATAGCCCCATAATCTTCCTTTCCTGCCCGTCCACTCGGCCACCTTGCCCCCCCCCCCACCACCCCACCAGTCTCTGTGACCCTAAAGTCGGACTCTAAAGCAAACAGACTTGAAGCAGAAGAAGCAGTGTGATATACTGCAGTGAGCCCAGTCTACTGAGCGCTCACGGGCATCTTTGTTTAAGCACGAGTTTGATGAGAATCACATGGCTCTGTCAGTGCCTTTTGTTGAGGGGGAAGCCTTGAGACCCCAAATGTCCCGGGATGTCCCCTCAGCACTCCGTGAAGACTCCCAGACGCTGTAGGTTCTTGTCATGTTCTACTCCAGTGCCAACATGACTGATCCTCTAGCCTCCTGATATGTTCTGTTGTTACTCATGCCTCCTATTTAGGGATGTGCAAGGATTGTGTAGATTGAAGGATCCACAGATGAGCATGTCTCTGATTTATTAATCTTTGAGATACTCTTCCCCTAGGTTTGAGTTTCAAAATAAGGTTTACTCTTTCCTCTCTTTCAAACTTGACCTTCTAATTCTACAGCTTCGTTTGCTCCCAAACATTCCAGGTAAGCAGATGATACAGCTGGAGAGCATTCCACCAACAGAACAAATGGACAAGCAAAACCCTTCCACTTCCCTTCAAATCCCTAAAGCTCTCCAGGAGTTCTCAATTCTGTTCTCCTGGACTCTGTTCACTCTTGCATGTCACTCTCTCAACTTACCCATCCCTGCTGGCTGTAGGTCCATGATTCTCCCCAACTCTGCCTCTTCTCAGGACCCACCAAAACTTCTGTTCATGCTCTGTTTGATGCTGTTCCCAGGCTTCTTAGGAGCCATGCTGTTGTTATTTTAACTGAGTGTGTGCCTTCTGTAAATACAACAGCATATTCTTTCCATGGAAAGTAGAGCAATAATTTAAAAAGTTCTCAGTACAAATATATTGACAGGGCATTGATTTTGCCTTGCTGGTATTTCACAATTTTTTTTTCCTTTTTCATTCTAAGATCCTGCTTCTAGCCAACATAGGATTATATTTGTCACTTGGGGACAAAGATGGCATGGAGAACTAAAACTTAGAGATAATCCTATAAGCTCATTTAGAACAAAGGTTTAATTATACCCCTATCAACTGAGTCTTTTATCTTAGGCTGAGTTGAAATAAACAACAAATTGGTGAGCTTCATCCGGTCTGCTTGCTTTGGCGGCTTTGACAGAAGGAACACAAATGGGAGTGAAGGAGAGAGACAAAGATTCTGCACAGGACAACTGGATTGTGTTTGGTCATTTTAGTCAGAGAGCCGCAGTGTGTGTCAAACGCATCACTGAGTACATCTTTGGCCTCTCTACGTGGAGAAATAAACACTTGACAATTTGTTTCAGGGGGACTGAAACTAGTCTGGGAATGTTATGTACTTTCTAATGACTAATTTCCCTCATTTATAAACCAAGAGGCCAAGTGGCACTGTCTCTGGAGATGGAGGTGGCCAAGTGCCAGGCTATGTGTGGGTGAAACAGAAACAAAGAGAGGGCACCGATGGGGACTGACTTGTGTGGTTGCCAAGGGGATGGGCTCTTGTCCTTTCTCTTACGTCATTGCTTCTCGTACCCTGAGCTTGTCAACAGCTATGAGAAGCTGATGTCTAGATGTAAAGCCTAACAGGCTATTCTTCTTCTCTACTGGAAAGTTCTTTAATCTACTCCCCGCTATCAACACTCCAGTATGGATTTATTGTGAAAATATCCAATAACTATTATAATGCAAGGCATTGACCTACAGGAATGGAAACAGGTGACTGGAATCTAAGGTTCAATTGCCTCTGGCATGAACCCTGTAAGGACTCTGCAGCAGAGTGATCTTTGCCAAGTGCAAATGCCATTTTGTTATACTTGCCCCTTAGTTCTTAGACCATTTTCATGGTTCCCGTAACCCTTAAGATAAAGATTATCCATAAAGAACATCCTTGTATAGTCTCTATGTCTTCCCATACTGTATCCCTTATCTGTCTGCCTATGGTATGATGGATAGCTTATTTCTTCCTTTTTTCCTTTTTTTTGGTTTATTTCTTTTTTTTATTATTTAATTTATTTTACATATCAATCCCAGTTCCTTCTCCCTCCCATTCCCCCATGGACCACCCCTCCCATCCTCCATCCACTCCTCAGGGAGGGTGAGGCCTTCCATGAGGGATCTTCAATACCTGTCAAGTCATTTGGGGGCAGGGCCTATGCCCTCCACCTCATATCTAGGCTAAGGGAGTATCCCTCCATGGAGAATGGGCTCCTGAAGTACCTTCATGCACTAGGGATACATCCCGGATCCATTGCCCAAGGCCCCATAGACTGCCCAGTCCTCCTAGCTGACACCCACGTTCAGGGAGTCTGACTTTGTCCTATGATGGTTCCGCAGCTGTCAGTCTGGGGTCCATGAGATCCCCCTTGCTCAGGTCAGCTGTTTCTGTGCATTTTCCCATCATCGTCTTGACCCCTTTGCTCGTCACTCCTCCCTCTCTACAACTGGATTCCAGGAATTGGACTCAGTGCTTAGCTATGGATCTCTGCTTCTGCTTCCATCACGATAGCTTACTTCTTATACCTTGAAGATACCACCTCTATGAGTAGAGAGAGGATACCCCTCCCATAATGTTCTCAGTGACCATTTAGTTTAGTATGGGACACAAACCAGGAATTTACTAAATGATCTTTGGGCAAATTAATAAGAATGCAATCCAAACCTTCCCTGCATGTATCTGGCCCAGGATTTTTGTTGTAAATACATGTGAACTTGTGTTTAAGAATCAGTTTTATAGAAGATACTTGATATTTCTTACTCTGTTGCAAGGTAGCTTGTTCTCCTAGTTGGGGGTGGTGGCAGAAATCTGGGATTCTTCCAGGGCACCCTATTAACTTCGCTGCCATTATGCATGTATCCATGTGGCCCTCCCTCTTCTGTTTCTCAAACGATGCTCCTCATTGTGTCCTCACTGGTCCCTCGTATGGGCTCATTTGACATGTGGTTATTTACAGCTTTTAGTTTTCCCTTCTTCCAGCTCATCACAGAGCTATGCCACTGTTGCTAGAGGATTCTTCAGGATGCCCCACAAAGACTCAACTGTTAGCTCAATGTAAAAAATCCATTTTTTTTTCAAGACAGGGTTTTGAGCCTGTCCTGGAACTTGCTCTGTAGACCAGGCTGGCCTTGAACTACAGAGATCTGCCTGCCTCTGTCTCCCGAGTGCACCACCATTGCCTGGCTCGAAAAATCCGTTGTCTTTGAGACTTGTCTATTCTTTGATCTTTGATACTCTTTGAATGTCAGGAATATTTATTGGGCACATACTATGTTCCAGAGGATCTACTAGATGGCAAATAACGTATTTTCTTAACGTTTATTAGATTTTTTTCTTTTTTTTTGGTCTTATGTGTGTGCACTGTAGGTTAAATATGGGCTTGGGCATGCTGGGCAAGGGTTTAGTCATATCTCTTCTTACCCCTTACTGAAAATATTATCTAATGGCACAATCACCTCTAGGGTAGCATTATGTAACTACTATCTATATACTATTCAATCTTTAACTAATTTTTTTTGTTGTAATGGGATTTTTGCCATGATGGGATCTCTCTTTTATTTCTCAGTTCTACTGGCCTCTGCCTTAAAACATTATTTTGCAAGACTTAAGGACTATTTTCCTTTTACAATACTGATTGCTTCAGTGTATATTCTGGGAGTAAATCTCGTTATTCTGCGCTTCCACACATGTCCGCCATGTATTCTGGTCTGTCTCCCCACTCCTACTCTTTTACTTCCCCCCGCCCCCTTTACCGTTCTCCTCCAGTCTCTCTCTCTCCCGTTCACTAGTTTTGGTTTTGTTTGGTGTCCCACAGAGTTTAATCAATCCAGTTCCTGTGGTCCTGAGCTTGGAAGTAACCATCGGTACTCCGGGGCTCGCCAGCGGGTGACTCAATACCTGGCCCTAGGATCTGCAGTCACTAACAGATGAGCAGTGTGGGAGAGTCCTGTAGGTCCTCTCCCCTCCTGCGGCTGATTTTGGGAGGCCTGGCTATTGTGGACACAGTACCACTCACTACGCACAGCCGCGGTGAGTTCCCGGTCCCCATGACCAACCATGCGGTGCTTAGAGGATGGCATTTCACGGTCTCTCTGCTCACCTCAAGACTCCGACATCATCTCCCCCTTCCCACTTCCTCCACGAAGACATATTTTTCTTGATGTACTTCATCTTATCGCCCTCCTTCCTTAAGAAGGGTGGGCTGTTCTTTCACGGAGCGCTCTTGTTACGCTCTTTGCATTCCCTGCGATAACCTGTAGCCTCCAGGCCTCGGGCTTTGTGCCTGTTAAATGATAAGCAGGTACTCAATAAACACTTATCAGCTGAGGAAATATTCCCTGAAAATGAATGACCCAAGAATATATCATTTAGATGACACACCTTTTATATCAGGGCTTAAGATACGGACATTTGTTATAATTTTGTCGATATGTTCTAAAAAATGATATATTACAAAATCTGGAGCCAGGTGTGGTGGCACACACCTTTAATCCCAGCACACGGAAGGCAGAAGCAGGTGAATCTATGAATTTGAGGCTAGCCTGTTCTATATAGTGGCCAGACCAGCAGGGATACAGTGAGACCCTGTCTTAAAAAAATTAAGAATAAAAATCAGAATTCTGTTTTATTAGGTGTCCTTTATTTAAATGGAATCCAATTGTGCTTTGACATTTTAAAACTTCATATTAGCTATGATGGAAAATTAACTTGTATATGTGGAATGATATACAGGCAACTGTGACAAATCTCAGTAGTAAAATCTTTCTTATGGCTATTTCCTACTCTGATTTACGATGGAATTTGGCATGCTTTAGAATGGCAAATGCCAATATTATTCCCCCCGGAACTTACCAGATTTTCTCTCTGTTGATGAGGATCTCTATTTTAGCAATTCATCTTCAAGTGGGGTCTCTTAGGATCCCTTTTTTCCTCAGGACACCTATTTTTATTTCTGTCTCTTGGTTATCCTTAGACATAAAGTCAACATTAACTGCTTCCTGTGACAGCAAATCCTGTTTAGGGCTCTCTCAGGCATTCGGATTCCGGTGGTGGTGGGGTTGTCTGAGATGGGACCACTAGAGTCTGGTTTTGTCAATGCTCAGCTGTTTATTAACCCCTGCTTTGTACCCAGGTAAGGTGCAAGTTTTTTTCTTATTTGCCATTGTATTTCCAAGGCTAAGCACATACCTCGTGAATATATTTTTTAGTGTGTGTGTGTGTGTGTGTGTGTGTGGTGTGTGCATGGTGTACTGGGAGTGCCTGCATATAGAGTCTAGACACATCTAGACATCAGCTGGGAGTCTTCCTCTACTGCTCTTCACTTCATTTTTTCTAAACTTTTAAATATTTATTATTTTTACATGTATAGGTGTTTTGGCTTCACACATATCTATGCCCCATGTGCATATATAAGAAATTCAGGAGAGGGCTTTGGGTCCCCTGGGGCTGGAGTTATAGATGGCCGTGAGCCACCTTGTGGGTGCTGGGAATGGAACCCAGGTGCTCTGGAGGAACAGTTAGTGAGTGCTCTTGGCCACTGCTCTTCACTTTATTTTGGAGACACCATCTTCACCGCTCCTGGGGCTCATTGACTCAGCTACGCAGTCTGCCTGTTTCTGCCCATCTAACGATGTGGCATCATTGGTGCTTTCACATTGGTGCTGGGGATATGAATTCTGGTCCTCATGCTTGTGTGGCTGTCACTTTAATGACTGTGCTGTCCCTGCAGCCCCTTTAACAGTGTTTTTGAATGAATAAATCTCTGGAGGACATGGGGCCTCCTTAAGGAAGGGAAATCATGGCTGCAGACACTGGTACTGAGTAAGCTATCAGTGCTGTCCCTGCTGTGTTCCAGGCCCCGTGGTCACACTATCGATGCGTTGGTAAATTCTACACCAACACTTTGAGATAGCGAAGGTTATTCCATTTTCCACGGTGCCTCCATTTTCTCAGTGCAGAGCCAAGGAATAAATATGCACTCTTGACAATTTCATGCATGTACACAATGCAAATTGACCACCCTTATGCCTCTTTCCATATCGCGACCATCCCAGTCTATCCTCTCTTCCCTATAATTGCTTTCTCACATTCATGTTCACGTTTTTTTCTTTCTTATGACCCATTGACTTTAACCAGGGTCATTTGTGGCACCTGGGACTTAGAGTTATCTGTTGGATCCTGGAGGGCTCAGCAGTAGATATACAACGGAAGGCAAAATGTGCCCCTTCCCCAATATACCAATAGCTAATATTTCAGCAGTAAGGGGGAAGGGCCCATGGGCCCTGAGAAATTGCTGCGAATCGAGGATTTTATGTCTTAGGGTTTTCATTGCTGTGATAAAACACCGTGGCCAAATCAACTTTGGGACGAAAGAATTTATTTTGCTTACACCTTCAGGTAACAGTGCATCACTGAGGGAAGTCAAGGCAGGAGCCTGGAGGCCGTGTCTTTACCTCCCACGCTTTCTCGCGGTACCCAAGACCAGCTCTGCCACCGTGCACAGAGAGACGCAGCGGCTCACGTCAATCACCAAGCAAGAAAATCCACCACAGGCTGGCCCACACTCTAGTAGGGGTGTTTTCTCAGTGGAGGTTGTCTCTTCCACAATGGCTCTAGCTTGTGCTCAGTTGACAGAAATGTAGCTGGTACTCAGTGGATACAGCAAGTCTAGAGGGTGGCATTTTACATGCCTTTATCTTCCTCAGTGTTTCCGGAGCCTGAGGGTGGTGGTGGTGGTGGAAACGCCTTGTTTAAGCCCGAGTCCTCAACTGCCACTGACTCTGAGCATGTTAAGCAACCATGAGTCTCTGGTTACCAACATTCACTGCACAGAGAGAGAGGCTTCTTGGATTAAGCCCGAGGGTGGTTTTTGTCTATGAGTGTAAACACAGAGACGGAGAAGGCAATGAGTGATTCTATGCCAAACTAGTTCAACAACAGTGGTAAATTCCAGGAAGAGATGTGGTGGGGGTTACTGTAGGGGAGGAAGGACAGTAGAGCACAGTTGGGTGGAAAGAAAAGAGGGAATGCTGGTGTAGAAAAGGCTTGGGCCACGGCAGAGGAAGGGGGACTCGACACGTGAGGATGTAGACGGCAAGAGCTAACTGTAACAAAGACTACATGGAAAAACCACATAGGAATCTGTTACCTTATAACCCAAATGGAACTAGGCAGGGAATTTATCCTCCAGGGCTAGATAATGTCGCCACTAATAACAGTGGGTCACTAAGCAAAATTCCCTGTCCAATGCACGGGATGCCTTCCCAGATGTTTGCCGTGGAGGCCCCAGACACCCTACCACACAACACAGGTCCTTGTCAGTTTTCCTGGTGGATTGGCAGAGCGATACGATGAGACCACTGTGCTGATTATCTAGACATAGGTGTTTTACTTGGAATGCCCGTGGGAGCGAGGAAATCTGTTAAGGGACTGTGAGGGAGGATGTTTCAAGGGAGGGGGCACAAATACAGTGATGCAAAGAAAGAAAATGGAATAATGGACCAGGAAGGATTAAGTGGGGTGGCTCAGTGGTTAGGAGCACTGGCTGCTCTTTCAGAGCCCAGGTTCAATTCCCAGCACCCACCTGTCAGTTTGCAACTGTCTGTAACTCCAGAATTCTAGGAATCTGGCACACCCACACCGACATATACACACAGGCAAAACACCAATGCACATAAAAATAAGCAAAATATTAAAAAAGAAAAAGAAATATGAAAACTCACTACTGTAGACACTTCCTAAAACACTTACGTATATAGAAAGAGCTTTAACGGAGTTACCTTATAATGACAGGACGATGCCCTAACCAGACACCACATGAGAACAAATAAAACCCCTCTTACCACGAATGGGCTATCTCTTTTTGAGTTGTTGGCTGATGGAATTTCATAGATCACCTCCTCCTCCTCCTCAAACATTACAATATTGACAATACTCTCAGTTAACTTCTAGAACTTGGTGCTAAGACTTGGCTGCTTAACACAGCACTTGAATTGTAAAGTATAATTTATATTTATAATGTATGCATACAGTATAAATGAAAACCAGAAACCATGCTGGGCTGTGCCCGAAAGCTCCACCCCTCATGGCTTTCTCAGGGCAGGAAGGTGCTATGCACATTGTAGGGGACAAAAGTAATGGTCAGTCTCACACAGTTGTAAAACCTGGGGAGAACAGGAATACCCAGCCTGCGGGTGTGGCTGCTAGGACAATAGTGGCATTAATGTTACGGGGTAATCAATGATGTTTGCATTGGACCTCAGGCCTGCTCCTTGACCTGGAATCCGAACATGGCACTATTAATGAGTCCAAGACCCCGTGGCTTAAGAGGTTGTGGGCCCTAGGGGAGAATCTCCTGCTGTTTTGCTAACCAGGCACAGCTGAACATGAATTCTAAAGACTCTATACCCATAGAGCCGCACATCTCTTAAATCTCATCAGAGAAACTTCTCTTTGCAGTATACGGCAACCCATGCAAACGCCCTCAAAGTGACCAACATGAAGGAAGTAAGAGACTGGGGGCTCAGCCTGAAACTGGATATATGTCTCACCCCACCCCCTACTTCCAAGACTCAGGTTTTCAGGGAAAAGAGGGTGGTAAGGTTATAAGAGCCCGGGTTGCGGAGAATTTGAAGGAGACTGGGTCTCTTGAGCACAACGGAGCAGTTGCACATATGAACTCACAGAAATCATGACAGTATGTGTAAGGTCAGCAAGTCCAAGCCAGACAAAGTCCCAGTATGTGGAGGTGGCCATGAAACCACACCATCAGCCGAGGGACGATTGACATTTAACAACTGCCGAGAGAGGGGAAGTTTGTTTTCTTTGAAGGTATGACCCACGACAGGTGGGCCAGACTCTAGGGTAGACCCTTCCCTCGAGGGTAGTTGGGCAATGCCGACTGGCCTTGAAGGGAAGGGAAGTGAGGGGAGGAGGAAGTAACAACCATGCCAGTGATGGCAGTAGCTGAAAGTTGGGTGGGTAAGTAGGCGAGGGTGGAGAGGGCGCATTTTTGAGCAGTAGGGGGTGATGACTCGATAAAAAATGTATTACATAACATTCTCAAAGAATTAATAAAAGCATTATTTAAAGAGACCATGAGTTTGAAATAGACTAAGTAAGGAGGGGTATATGGGAGAATTTGAAGGGAAAAAGATGGAAGGGAGAAATGATGTAATTTAAAAAAATAGAAAAATTTTTACTTCAAAACTTGTGCTCTATGATTACATTTGAGAATGCTGCATATATATATATATATATATGATATATTTTCCAGAAATATGATTTGTATTATTTTTTGCAAGTCTGCCACTTCTTTCAAATTCTTGAATGTCTGTATCAGAGATTTCTAAAAAAAATCATGAATCACTGTCATATATTTTTAAAAATTTCATTACTGTGCTTTCAATGTTATAACACAAAATTCTCTGCCTAACTTAAAGTTTACCCTATTTTCTGTTCTAAGAACAATAATAACAACAACAAAATCAGGGTAACTGGTAGGATTCCCCGTGCTCTAAGGGATGACCCCACACACATGTATGTGCAGAACAACACTAACTGAATTTGGAGGGTTAGGGGGGTTGGGGGTGGACTGAGGGAAGGGGTGGGGTGGTGGGGATGGGAGTGGGAGGTGGGGTGGTGGGGTGGGGGGTGAGGGTGAGGGTGGGGGCACATGAAGTTGGGTGGAGTATTATGGGAGGAGTTGGGGGGGATATGGATGTAGATATATGACCATATTTCATTGTACACCAGTATGAAATTCTCAACAACAAACATTTTAAAAAGACTCTCTGCCAAAGACGCACACACCTTGACTATAAGAGATAGAGAAAACAAGGTAGAATTGAACCAGACACTTCCTTCCTGCTGGTTAGCTTTCTAAGTACCAGAAGATACCACGTAGGCATGTAGGAGAGAAGGTGTCCATCTTCTTACTTAGCTGTGAATTCTAAAAACCAACCTGCTGGGCGAGGTGTGTTCTCCTACACAATGGTGGCATGATTGCTGTAAGGGTTAAACAGCCGTCATTTGATTGGATACGAGATCCACTCCGTGATGGGAGATGTCATTCTGTAAATAAGTTTCTCTTATTGGTTAGTGAATAAAGCACTGTTGGCCAATAGTAAGGCAAGATAGGCGGGACTAGGAGACAAGGAGGATTCTGGGAGTGTTATTAAGGAGAGTCAAGATGCAGGGACTTGAGAGAAGAGGTCTGGACCCTCTCTCCAGTAAGCCAAGACCACGTGGAAACACTTAGATGAATAGAAATGGATTAATATTTAAGACAGAGCTAACCAATAAGAAACGCTATTAACCGTCCAACAGCTTTATAAGGAATGGAGTCTCTGTGTGTTATTTTGGGACTGATGCGGCTCTGGGACCAGGCTGGCAGGAAAGTGCTCATAACAAAATGGCGCCTACAATGTGTGTACTAAGAACTTCCACTTAAAACTTGACAAAAGTTTAAAAAGTGATTTTAGAAACAAAAGACCGGAGACAAGCAAGTCTTCTTGGTAGCAGCATTTTTCTTGGGTGGGCTTTGTTATGCTAGAGACAAACAGAGACTCCTGCAGCTCCTATAAGGGAGGTTTCCTGACTCGGCATAAGCAACAAACCCTGCTAACATCTCAATGGTGTGTACGACAGCTGGCAATGGCAGTGACCACGTCTCCAAACCAGCAGCATGCTGCTTGATGGCAGCACAGACCAAGGCAGTGAGCACAGCTCTTAGTAAACATACTCCTGCCATCTTAAATAGATGGCTGCTAAAAACAGCTGCGGCTTTAATTTTAGTAATGTTGTTTAGCAGATAAAAGACTCGTGGCCAAAAAAAAAAAAAAAAAAAAAAAAAGATTTACAGTAAAGACAGATTCAGATAAAGAAAAACCTCTAAAGTTTTACCGTGTATTTAAAAATATACTTAGGCTTTGGAGAGAAAAAGAAACAGGATAAAGTGGTTAAGAAAAATAGAAAGTAGCTGGGTGTGGTGGTACACGCCTTTAATCCCAGCACTCAGGAGGCAGAGGCAAGCAGATCTCTGTGATTTCAAAGTGAACCTGGTGTACAGAGTGAATTTCAGAGCAGCCAAAGTTACACAGAGAAGCCCTGTCTCTATAAACGAAACTATAGAAGTAGAGTAATAAGAAAGGCATAGGAAGACAGAAAGCACACAGAGAGTCTGGATGCTATTGTGTTGTCTTTGTGTTGTTTGATTGCTGAGGAAATAGCAACAGCTGTTAAAAGAAATGCTGCTGGATTAATCCAACTTATATATTTTAAAAATGTTTTGACTTCCAAATTTAAGTCTAAGGACAGGTTTCTGGGGAAAAGGATTTCTAATTTTGTTTCCACAGAAAATGAAAGGCTGTGGATTCCTTCCAGACTGATGTGGTTTGATCAAGCCAGACCCCCTGAAGCAATGTCCCAGGTGATTCAAAATTCAAAACAGCTGGGACAAAGCAGCCTTGCAGACTACAGCCAGGATTTCTGTGTTTTCTTTTGATTCCCCAAGTCAGCACTCCCTACCAGCAGGAAGCAGTTTGGAAAGAACAACGCCCAAATTCCCAAATACTGTTTATAAATGTTTGTTTTCATTTAAATGGGGTTGGTTATAAATGAATGGTTAGTGATCACAACCAATCTCTTTTTGAAGGTAAAATGGGGATTATTGTATAGAAATGAATACTTTTCTTTGGAATGGATTTTCATTTAGTGATACAACTTAAGGTCAATTCTGTGATATGTATATTTCTCCTCTTGTTTAGGTATTGTAATTATATAGCTCATTTAAAAATGAATGTACAATTTAGTACAGATAGGTAGTTACCTAAAATAGTCAAAACTTATAGATATGTAATGATTTTTAGATATACAGAGATATATTTCAGATGGATAAATATTCTTCAAACCTTTCAAAGACTGATAAAATATGACATTTAAAATGGTTTAGGGTTTTTCTTGACAGTCAGACATAACTGCTCCTGGCAACATCAACTGCATCAGAAAGAAAGATGGACATTGAAGAAACTTGTTATGGAGTTTACTTCCAATATGGCAAGACTAGCCATTAGGACAAGATACTGCTCTTGTTTGACTTTATGCTGTATAAACTGGACATGCAGGACCCACAGAAAAGTGACTGCTGATTCAAGATGGACAGTGCTACAGGGTTCCTGCTTCATGTAAGAGTCTGCCAGACAGTCTACAGGACACAGAGAAAAGTGACTGACAAACTGCCAATACAGGTGGACAATTTAAAGTTTCCTGCTTTGCTGAGGAGTCTGGAGACACACTATGGCCTATGGGCTGAAGATGGAACATTACAGAAGAACTTTGGGTGACTGACCAGGTGAGATGTCTCTGTCATTTCTAGAATTTATATATTATCCTTCTGTGGTTTTTGAAGGAGTTGAAGACAGATAGTTAAGGTTATAGTTTTCCTTAGTTAAGATTAAAGATAAGTTACATAAGACTAGACTCACAAAGATAGGATAGATGACAGAATACTTTCTTTAAATCCTGCTAAATGTTGATGTACTAAATATTGTTAACTATAGTCTTATTTGATAACTGTTTTATCGCATATTTTACTATTTTGAAGTTAAAACCCTTCTTTTTATTTTAGACAGATAAAAGGAGATGATGGGAGATGTCATTCTGTAAATATGTTTCTCTTATTACTTAATGAATAAAGCACTGTTGGCCAATAGGAAGGCAAGATAGGCGGGACTAGGAGACAAGGAGGATTCTGGGAGAGTTAGTAGGGAGAGTCAAGATGTAGGGACTTGAGAGAAGAGGTCTGGACCCTTTCTCTGGTAAGTCAAGACCACATGGAAACACTTAGATTAATAGAAACGTGTTAATATTTAAGACACAGCTAGCCAATAAGAAACACTATTAACCGTCCAACAGCTTTATATCTGATACAGCGTCTTTGTGTGTTATTTGTGGCCGATGCGGTTCTGGGACCAGGCTGGCGGGAAAGCTTCTTGTAACAACTCCGCGGAAGGGAACTCATGCCTGCTGTCGTGAGCGCAGGGAGTCATAGGTCCAAATGGGGAACCATCTACTGGTGTTTGATTATGTATTTTGACTGTCTATACTGGCAGACCTAATCTTTTCCTCTGTCTCCTTCAGTTATCATGGAAGCAAGTTCTGTATTTTCCATTTTCCTGTTCGCAGAGTCAACTGCCTTCACGCTCCTCCTGTCTCCCTCTGTGGGCATTGGGCCGGGCAATGGTCTGTCGTGGATGTTTCCCTCTGTGGGCATTTCCTGGGATTGGGCCGGGCAATGGTCCATAGCACTGAGCTGCTGCAGCTTACTTCATCAGCTGATGAGCGGGTGTCTGGGAACTCTGAGAGGACAATTAACTGGGTGACGAGGCTGTCTCTCTGTGGCAGAGGGCTGAGCATGGAGAAGGGCTAGCATGAGCCATACGTCCATGGTATGTGCTTCTCCATGTGTCCACCCTGTGTGTTTCTGGATGCTTGATGGGTGGGCATCAGAGGTGGGGCAGTTGTTCTGGGCTATGTATGGAGAACACATAGCTGAAGCTTAGGCTACTGTCTAGCTTAGTCTACCCCATAATAATGTTTGTTACCAAGATAAGTCCCCCAACGTCATCAGAGACAGAACTGTAGGGAAAGTCAGGAGTCTGATGAGAAGCACTCCAGGAGAAGCAAGTGATATATACCTTTACGGTGTTGCACTAAGATTTAAGTAGAGGGAAGCCATGATGGCAACGTGAGCCATCCTCTTTTTTTCTCAGCAATTCTTCCTTTTCTGCCTCTGGAAGGAGAGAAGTTCTCTTTGATTTCACATCTGAGGATTCTTCCAGTAATGAGAGGCAAAGGCAAAGAGCTCTTCTCGGGAGAATAGCTAAGCGCTTTGAAGCCCTCATACGCAAGTCCAGTGCCATATCCTGCTTCCTGTAGTCTGATCCTCACTCATTCACTGCATCAATGATTAATGACTTCGTAGCTTCACCTTGGCTCCTCCACACCCCAAGAAGGTAGCACACATGCAACTGGACCATCCTCATGAACATTCTTAACACCAGTGTCCTACACAGACATGAGTCCAAAAGTCAAATATACACCTGAAAAATTCTTCCAAAGAGATTTGGCAAATATCTAAAGTGTCCCTCTTCTACCACGGCCTCTGATGTCTTCATGACAGCTGCTTATGAATGGTTCTTTTGGAGTTATATTCTCTACTGTTACATTCTGATCCGTTATGATTTCCATGTTCTTCCTCTGTCTTCTTACCCTCAGTGGAATAGAACTGAGTCTCAGATGGTAAGAAAATGTAGATAGCTGGAATGGATGGGGGAAAGGGAAGATGTTAAGTCAGATGTCCTAAGTAAAGACAGTAAGGGCAGAGAGAACCCTGCAAGCGAGGAGCCGTTCAGCTGAGGCTGATGAAAGGGA
>JANBXA010000171.1:577500-635000 GCA_030556225.1 Cricetiscus sungorus | reverse complement strand
CAACTGTCAAGTTTTGGGTTCTCCCTTTTCTTTGTAAAAGAAATAAACAAAGACAAAAAAATTAATGGATTCATTAAAATCAATTTGTTGTTTCTTGGAAGACATAAAGGTACAAAAAAAAAAAAGAAAAGAAATCCTCAATCCTTCTTTTTGCCTCCTGTCTCATCTGTCTGTTTATCTATCTATCTATCTATCTATCTATCTATCTATCTATCTATCATCTATAATCTAATTATCTAGCAAATTGTGGGTTACATAAAGAAGCTAAAATAAATAGGTACTTTATCCTTCCAATAGCCACCTAGTTGATAATTAGTGGGACTGTCATAATTAAAATGTGCATTCACTGTTAATATAAAGTATATATTTAAATATATGTACACACATATAAAATATGCAAAGAAATAAATTCAGTTGATTTTGTCATATTTTACTGGTACTTTAGTATTTGCTTATGTCTTAATTTACTTAAAATGACTTAGAAAAACAAAGCAACAACGTAAGTGAATTGTGTGTTCAACGTTATTTCTTGCGATCCTTTTCTAGCTGGGCGATCATCAAGGGAGCTCTCTGGCTACGTAGATACGGTTCAATCTTGTAGCCTTGTTTGTTCCACAGGTGAAGAACAGTCACACATTAGCAGCACTTTGTAGTTCAATCTAATAAATCCAAGTTCAATCACTAGTTGGGTTTCCCTTTTCTGGTTCCAGCTGAAAACACTTGGACCAGGAATCTTTCTCTAAGTGCATCCATTGAATGGCTCAGCTTTCCCTCACCAAGCTGCCATATGCTTTTGTTTCCTCTTCAAAGAGTCCCCTTTCTCCATATTATTTTCATTTACTTTTATTCTGCTCCTTGATGTGTTTTCCTTTGACTTCGTTCTATGACCCAAAGACTTCTCACTCTTCTTCCCTTTCTTAGTATTCCTATAATCTACAACTACAGCATCAAAGCAAAACAAATAATCCTCAACAGGCTTCCTGTCTAGCTGGTTGTTCATCCACTAGTAACATTTACTGCAAATGAATCCTGACAATGAATTGGAAGAAAGATAAAAGAAACAATGTCATTGCTAATTTTAAGGATTTTAGATTCTAGTGGATAAAATAATAGCTGGCCTTACAAAAATTGAGTAAAACCAGTGAGAGAGTTATCTGAAACACACAAGGCAAGTTAGGAGCAAAGGCATCAGGGAAAGAAGTTACTAATACAACGAATAAGACAGAACTGATCTCGGTAGATTCCCCCATTGGTTACCACAGAGCCATCTGTAATATCACAGGATAAACACTAAACTGGGTTTCCGCTCCCATTCATAGGTTCTGACTATGAACACAAATGTTCTCTGTGTAACAGAGGGAAATGTCACATGGAAGGAGGAAGAAAGAGAGGGAAGAAGGAGGAGAAGGAGGAGAATATGAGGAAAAGGAGAAAGGAAGATAAAAAAGAGTGTGGTGTGTTCTCTAAGTCTCCCCAAAGGTTCTAATAGTTAAATATGTTTAGGTGGGTGCAAAAATCAAAAGACAAGACTCCCTGCCTCGATGGATGTGTGGCCCAGAAGGCCAGCCTCAAGGAGCCTGTTCTGAGCAATGACTGGAAACGCAGGAGGAGGGACTACAGTCCCGTGGCATTTGGAATGCTTCAACTTTAAGAGCTTTAAGTAGACTCTTCATGTGTACACTCGCCTAGCTGAGTGAAAGAATCATGTCTTCCTGGGAGTCTATGTTGCTGTGGCAGCCCTTTAATAGGCTGGATTATAATTATAACCTTTCCCATAGTTTTTCCTTTCAGAGAGACTTTTCCAACCCACCGAGTTATCTCTTCCCACCCACTCACTCCGTGGTTCCCTAGATTTTCTACTTCTATAGCAAGTTCATAAAGACGATCTGAGGTTCTTTCAAATAATTTTGGCCTTGTCCTTATTGATGTATCTAATGAGACCAAAAGATAAAGGAGGGGACAAAACACCATTTGGGTTTCACATCTTCGTTTCTCTTTCCCTGCTTCTTAGGTGCCTTTCTTCTACTCAAATCTCATCAATCTTTTACAATCTAGTTAAAGACACCCCCCACCATTGCACACTCCTCTCCTTCCAGCCTTGCTGATTGATTGCCTTCCTAGACACCCCCCCCACCATTGCACACTCCTCTCCTTCCAGCCTTGCTGATTGATTGCCTTCCTAGACACCCCCCCACCATTGCACACTCCTCTCCTTCCAGCCTTGCTGATTGATTGCCTTCCTAGACACCCCCCACCATTGCACACTCCTCTCCTTCCAGCCTTGCTGATTGATTGCCTTCCTAGACACTCCCCCACCATTGCACACTCCTCTCCTTCCAGCCTTGCTGATTGATTGCCTTCCTAGACACCCCCCCACCATTGCACACTCCTCTCCTTCCAGCCTTGCTGATTGATTGCCTTCCTAGACACTCCCCCACCATTGCACACTCCTCTCCTTCCAGCCTTGCTGATTGATTGCCTTCCTAGACACCCCCCACCATTGCACACTCCTCTCCTTCCAGCCTTGCTGATTGATTGCCTTCCTAGACACCCCCCACCATTGCACACTCCTCTCCTTCCAGCCTTGCTGATTGCCTTCCTGGTATTCATCTTGCATCTCCAACTCTATCGAATCTTCTTTGAAGATAAAGTATGTTTTCTATTTCTGGAACTCCTGTTGGGCCTTGAGTAATGCTGCACACATGGCATTTCAAGTGTGGTACTCTGACTAAAACCGTAAGCCTCTAGAGGACAGGGGCTCACCTTGTGGACATCTTTTGTAAGGCTTCCACAGAAAAGTGACAGAGCAAGGACCAGAGACATGGCTGGGAGTCTCTGGGGCTGCGTGCTTCCTCTGATAATGATGGATGCGAAACAATAGCAAGCCGCCTTGTAGCCATTCTTTAGTGGTCAGGCATGCTAAGAGAACAGCTATTACAATTGTCACCTGTCAAGAGCACAACTGTGTTTCTTCTGTACCAACATTTCTGTAAAAAGGCTTTTTAAAGGACTTTAAATTCACTCTGAGTCAAATAACAAATTATTATTAGAAAACACCTAAGAGTAATGTGTAAGTAGAAAAATCAGCAGCCGTTGGTTCATAGAAGAGCTGGGAAAAATGGAATTAAGCCAGAGTCTCTTAACTCATGCAAAGAGAGCTCATACCTTCCTTAAAGTCTTGGGTTATTAATAATAATAATAATAAGAAGAAACGTCGTCAGCTACTTGGATGCAGAGAGCATTCCAAGACCAACAGAAATGCTTTCAAGGAGCCAAATGTTCCGGTTTGCATAATTGCTAAACATTGCACTTCTCTGCTTTCTTAAGACAAACCCATCTTCAAAAATTTATTTATGAGACAAATAATTGAGCCTGAAAATTTGGTTCTGACATTTCCTTTCCCTATTGTGGACCTCTGAAGAGTTAGTTGTCTTAGTCACATTTCCTGCAGCATCCGAGAAGGACATTATTCAAACTTTTTAAAAGCAAGAAACCGCAGAAATTTTTTAGTGTAAGTGGTGGCTTCAATTTGGTAACCATTTTTTTGGGGGGGGGCAGGCAGGCAACTGTGCATCTTTTGCTTGTGAAATGGGCCCTGTAGAAATGGAACGATCATGTGTCCCGGTCCTCCCCCCATGTCATCCATATCATGGAAGATTAGACTTCATAGGAAGCCTCTAGACACTGTAGACAAAGGGTATTCCCTTTCATCTCCCAGCGCGTCACATAGGGAATGGCTGGGTGAGGCAGGAATGAACTGAGTCATTGATGTATCTCCTGTGAACTCTCTGGATTGCTTTAGACGGATGAAACGGAGCAGTTGAACGGTTGTCTAAATTCCAAGGCAGAGAACTGGCTTAGGACAACAAACACGGTTCAGGGCCTGTGTAAAACAGAGGCTTTCTAGGGGATCAGAAGAGACTTGTTTTGCACAGGTGCCACTCCAATCACGATCCAGAGCGTGCATTGAGATCACAGCTGTTATGATTCCAGCCTCCCTCTACGCTGTGTGGTGGTCTTGTATTGTTCCAGAGGCCCATAATAGCAAGCACAAAGGAAAATACAATAAGACATCAAGGCTCTAGTGATAGTTTTACTCTTGTAGTTACGTTTTGTTCTGTTTAATAGGCCTTTAGAGGCTAATAAGGAAACTGAAAGCTTCTCCCAGTATGTTGAGCTAATTGTTTTAGTAGTCACCAAATAAAGGTTACAATTGCTTTGAAGTTAAGGTGGAAGGCAGAATTACAGAAAACAACTATCACAAAATCTCATGTTCCACAGACTGGCATCCTAATGGACTGGTTACTGATGCCCGTCAATAGAGATTCTTTTTAATTTTCATGAAAAGTGTTGGGTCCTGAACACTAAGCAAAGCTGTTATGGTAAGTTCAACTGTAGGAGTGATAACAGAAAATGCCTATTTCTTTCAATCAGTGGGTTTATATAATGGTATGTAGGTCATTTAGTGCTCTAATTTTAAATTGTGGCTGGCTTGAGTTTCAACAAGGGTCCAGTAGATTCTACTGGATTATAAGTCATCCGATGCTTTGACAGTGACAGTATACTTAACAAGAGATACTTAATCTCTGTGAAGTAACCTTAAAAAAATTTCAGCAATAAGTAACTATTCCTTGGCTTTTCTGGACTCTATTGAATGATTCTTCAGGTTCTTAATTTTGAAAATGTTTTCAGTCTGTTATGGCTTATGTATGTTCTGAGCATGTTTCCCAAAGGGCCATGTGTTGGAATCTTGGCCCTCAGTGTGGCCATGATGACATGGTGGTATATTTAAGAAGCAAGGCCCAACAGAAGGCAATCATTGCAGAAGGAAGCCCAGAAGGGTAATACCACTTTCCTGATTCTCACTAGAGTAAGCTGTTATCACAAGATTGATTCCTGCACAGTTTCTGTGTGTCTTGACTGTCCGTCCGTCCATCCATCCGTCCGTCCATCCATCCATCCATCCATCCATCCATCCATCCATCCATCCATCCATCATCTGTCTATCTTTCTCCCACCATGCCCTCTCTCCATGAGCTCTTCTCTATGCTGGGACATAACCACCATAGTCTTTATCAAAGCTGACAGATGGTAGTGATTTATCTTAGACCCTGAGACTTTAATACCTGAGCTAAACAAATCTGTTTTCCTTAGTAAATGCTCATTCTTAGGTGTTTTGGTAAAATGTCAGAAGATGAACCTATTCTAGGTCACTCTTTTTAGCCTTAAATTCTTGGTGTTGGCTATTTTTATATTCCCAGATTTCTTCAAAGCTTTATTTCTTCTCACTGGATATGATTCCACAATGCTAAATTTCAGGGATGTTTTTTTCTCTTCCTGTTTCCATTGCATTTTGTATATTAGATTGGTAAATAGGCTGTGGTATTAAATTCATCAGAAAATAGAAGCTGTTATATTTCATAACCGTATATCCACTAATCAAAAATTTATTCCTTATTTCAAAGATCGATCACTGTACGGCTTCTTTTCAGACACGCGTTTCTTTAGATGATGCGCCTTCTCCTACCACCTCTCTCTCTCTGATGTGGTCTTTCTTAGTCATTTTGATGCAGTTGTCCTCAGAGGGCTTGAGGGGAGTGCCAGTGCCCGAGTTGTGTCTTGGGAATCTGACTCCGTTGGTCTGAAGTGTAAGCCTTAGAAACTTAAAAAATTACACTTATTTATGTGTGTATCTGTGTGTGTGTGTGTGTGAGGACATGTGTGCCATAGCTCACGTGTGGAGGTCCAAGGATGTCTTGTGGGAGTTGATTCTCGGGAATCGAACTCGGGTCACCAGGCTTGGAGGGAAGGGTCTTTACCCACTAAGCCTTCTCTTTATTTTCTTCCGGTATACTTCCTGTGTTACTCTAATGCCCAAGCAAGGTTGAGAACTACTATTGCACCAGCTCTGAATTCTCTGCCACTGTACGAACTTGGCTTCTTACAACATTAATTTAAAGTGGCAACAGTAATAACTATAAAGACAGCTAACGATCGTCAAACACTTACAATATAATAGGCCTTAATAATAGTCATTTCACAAAAATACTATGAGATAAAATATAGTACTGTTTCCACTTCCCAGGTGAAGAAATAGAAGCATAGAATCATTACATTGTTCCAAGTCACATAGCTAATACAGGGCAGAACATAGATGCCTACCCAAGCAGGTGGGTTCCCAGACAGCTTATTATGATGTGTTCTGTCCTACTTTTTTCTTAAGGCCATGACTCTTCATTAGTGAGAATTTCCAACTGTGGACCAGCCAATCATGTAACGTTTCTCCAGTTGCTATTATTCATACATCTTTGACTCAATGGCTTGATAAATAAACATTTAGATAGAGCATGGTGGCTCATGCCTAAAATTTCATCAGAGGCAGTACGATTGTCATGAGTTCCAGGTCATCCCAGACTACAAAATGATAGCTTGTCTCAAAAAAAAAAAAAAAAAAAAAATCAAATAGAAACCAGAAAAGCAAGAAAGCACAACAATAACAATAACAAAACAAACTCCAAAACCAACAAAGAAAAAGGAAGGAAGTTCCTAGGCTGGGAGTGGAGGCAGAGATATAGCTTAGTTGGTACTGTGGCTATATCTTAGTGATTACCCAGCATGCACGAACACCACATAAACTCTGATTGGTGGTTCATGCATCCCAGCACTTAGGAGACTGAGACACTTCAGAAATTCAAGATTATTCCTGCCTCCATTTTGAGTACCAGACAAGCCTGAGATATGTGAGATCCTGTGTCAAATAAACAATATCTCAATCAATCAAACAAACAAAAAACTCACAAACAAAACCAAAACAATAACAAAACATAAACTCTGCTAAAAAGAGAAACTACAGACCAAATTGCACAACAAAATATTCCAAGGAGCGAGAGAAAGTTCTAATTGGTGTATGCAACAGTGGCATCATTTTTATTATTTTTTTTTATTTTTATTTTTTGTCCTAACAGATAGCTGGTGGGAGCTCTCTGCGGGGGGCTTTCTCATTGGCTGTAGGCACTAAGTAGCACCTTGACCCCTTCCCTCTCCTTTCTTCTCCAAGCTTGACAAGGCAAGCATTTCCAGACATTTCTAAAAGTCCCGTCATTGGAAACCACTGCTCCAATCTGCAGATGGATTTTTCTATCCCACCAGTCAGCTCCCAAATAACCACACAGAGATTTATTTTTAATTCTGAAATCCAAGCTTGGGCTTATTTCTAACTAGATCTTGTAACCTACATGAACCCATTTCTAATTGTTTATGAGCTGCTATGTGGCTCATGGCTTGTTATCTCATCCTCTGCATTTCATGCTTCCTCTGAGTCTCCTGGTAACCCCACCCTACTCTTCCCAGCATTCTCTCTACCTCAAAATTCCTGCCTAGCTATTGGCCATTCTGCTTCTTAGTAAACCAAACTGAGGAACACATTCTCACAGTGTACAAAAAGATTACTCAACAACACCAATCAAGCTGGCAACAACTGTTACGATTACATTTGCAAGTATTAGAATGTTCTTGTGCAAATGACAACTTTTTGCAAAGCCCGTATGTCAGAATTTGCTTAGTCAGATAGATATTCCCACCTGAGCAGTGAATTTGGAAAACACACTGGTCCCGATCAGGTTGCTGTTGCTTAGAACAGATATTGAAATTTTGTTCCGAATATGATCCTTAAAATACTGCTAAGCATCAGAAATCATTCTTCAGCAGCGGCTTACTATCTAGAGAGCTCAAGGTTGGTATTTAGAAACAGGTGTTCTAACTGTGGAGACGCTTGCAACTTTAACAGTGTTGCGCTCTTGTTCGGCTCATGAAATAAATGTCTTTGGCAGCAACAAAGTAAAAAGAGTTCAAACTAATGTCCAGACTCAGGCTGCTCTTTGTAGAAGTAAGTCCTAACCAATTTTATCTTCTCCAAAGGACACTGTTGTACACTTTTGGTTATTATCGCATCGATACGAATGTACCAAAAATTTGCTTAGGTACAAGAAGAGAGGGAAGGAAGGCTTTCTACTGGGAGTTAATTTTGAATGAAAAACAGTTCATTGATAGGCTGAGAGAAGTTAGCGATGCAATCCGGGTAGGGACCATAGCTGGGTAAAGTTGTAGAGGGAGAGGGGAAGTCAGTCATGAGTGAGGGGTGGTAAGTGGGCGCTCTATCTGGGTCAGAAAGTCTAAATTAAGACTGTGGATCTCTATCCCAGCTAAGTGTTAGCATCGTCTGAGCAGCTGATTTTGATTATTTTCTTTTTAGAGCTGACTGCTGTCTTTAGAGGCCTGCCTTGAACCTATTAAATGGAAAGTCTCTAGAGGTGATGCCTTGAGTCTCTGTTTGTTTTGCAAATCTTCACAAGGCATCCTAATGCACAGACATGTCTGAGACTCAATTTAATAAGATATGAACTTGACTGAATATAGCGAAGGGAGTCTGCAATCCCACATTTTCCATGACTCACAGCAGCAGTGGGCCAGGTCCGGCTTCCGAGCTGGGGAGTAATATAACGTCACTCAGTTTTGGAGATACCAAGGAGGCGATGCTGATTTAACACCAGAGAAAAACAAAAGGGCTGGGGGTGTCAATAACTGGTCCGAGTATACTTAGCTAGTTAGTACAAACCCGAGATGTACCTCATGTCTTTTTATTTCCGTTAAGTGGCTGTGACAAGAAGGCATACTTGAAAAGGAATTAAAATCTGATGGAGAGTAGAGATGAGAAGATTTCAAGTGACTTAAAGTGCTTTTATGTTGACAGGGTCCTAAGGCGGGAAGAAAGCAAGCTAGAAGTTGAAGACCTACTGCGTGCCTGGCTGTAACTCATTTGGCCCTCTCCATACCCCAGGAGGTTAGTAGTGACACAGACATGAACACCGAGGTTCAAAGTGACCATGTCACACGGTCAGAAGGGTGGCGAGAACCGATGCCTCCCTCCATCAGCTGGCTCCTGATCTTTCCACGGTCGCGTTTGTTTTCGTCTGATAACGATGCTTCCAACCTTGGGGCAGCGCTGTGCCCTCCCAGATGGATACTTGGCAATGCCTCAGAGACACTGTGGGTTGTGGCAGTTGGAGGCAAGATGGGGCTGCCACAGGTGTCTAGTGGGACGGGCAGACGTGCTGCTCCAAATGTCACTGGTGTTGAGACTGAGAAATTATGAGCAAGGACGCTCATGTGTCAGAATGCGAAGCACAAGTTTCTGGACAAGGTGATCACGAGGCTTCAGTGTGGTTTTTGGGGAGGTATTGGTTAAATCTGCACTGTCTCACCGGCTTCTGCCCGAGAAACTTGAGGCTAAAACGATCCCCACCACACTATAATCTAGAAAAGTAGTAACTGACTTTGAGATATTTTACCTGACATCTTCTGTACAAAAGACCTCAGTTTACTACAGGAATAGTCTTCGTGTCAGTTTCTAAATACCTGTCAGTGAGAACTTTATTTCCACGGTTTACTTTTCCTATTATATTATTATTATTATTATTATTATTATTATTATTATTATTATTATTATTTTGCCTTCCCTTTTTCTTTTTTTTTTTTTTTTTTCTGTCCCATTGAATTCTTGGCAGATCTGTTAGATCTTTGGTCCAAGTTTCTCTTTTGGGCCTTTTGTTGAAGGGAGGTGGGTTCTTGTTTACCAGTACCAGAGTGGAAACTACCCAGCCCAGAGGCCACATTGAGGTGGCCATTTTTAGTCACTTTCCACCTGGGCTTCATGTGAGCCAGCAGATAAGAGGCAAAACATATCCCATCATCAGCCCCCTAAGCCACCGGCTCCCCTGGTGTCTCCCACGGACATTGTTGTCTCGGTGCCAGCAGGCCCACATACTCTGTTTCTGGAGGCTTGGAGCCAAGCCCAGGTGCCGCATTGTGAAGCGTTCTTGCAGAGGGGTTTTCAGCTGGTATTTTGTTTACCTGCGTTTTTTTGGCCCAGTCTTAATCTCTCGGGAGCCAAAAGCTAACAGAACTGTAACATCTCCAGTTTTCACTATCCATGTCTACAAAATATGCATAAGAGCAGACCTTACACAGTGTGTCTGTGGCCTTTGGTGACCACTCCTGTTGCCTTCATCTTTCCTTAGGAAATTCCAAGAGGTTCTAGAAGTACTTCCCATCCGGCTACTGCCCCTTGGAAACCTCGGCCCTTCACAAAGTGATCTGGGGTTCTTGGCAGGAAGACAGAGTCACTGTACAACCCAAGGTGTGCTGTTCTTGGGATAACTTCCTATTATTAAGGGAAGACCCTTCTGAAATGCTCACTCTCAGGTGAGCCCCCGAAGGAGACCATAACACACGTGCCGATCGTAAATGAATATCAACACCCCTTCCCCATTGTTCTCAGAAAGAATCTTAAAGTAATCTAGAGCTAGATTTGGGGTCTCAGTCTTCCCCAAACCCAACCGTTCAGCATCCGGAGGGCCATTGCGTTGTCCCTCTCCCTTTGGGCACATTGCTATGTGCATCCTGGCTGGCTCTGTGATGCTCTTTTGTTCAATTCTGCAACTGTCCCAGGCCTTATCCGCTGAGAGTGCAGAGTGGAGGGAGCCAGGGGTTGATAGGTAGGGAAGCTGAGTGGTTTTTCAGCTACTCCTGTTCCTCCTCAAGCTTACTTCTGTCCTCACAACATGAACAATGCTATCTGGCTTCTTCAGGGTCGGAGGATGTTGCCTTGCTCTCTATAGCCGGGATAACATTTGGTTCCTACTCACACACAAACATCCACGGAACAACAGAGTAAACACTGTGTCAGAACTTCTAACTCTAAATTAATCCAAGACACTGCTTCTCGGGAGAGGACGTCGCAGTTTAGCCTGTTTTTAGCACGCTAGATAAAATAGAAGAAAGTTTGATTCTCATTCTGTCCTGACTTGCTTCTGGCCCCATGCCACACAAATATCAGAAGAGCCCAAGGAGCGAGACTCTCAGATTTTCCATAGAAGAAGTGAGGGGCCTTTCGGCACACACGGGGACTTCTTGGTATACTTTTGCTGGAGAAAATGACGATTGTTCCTTTTTGTGTACTTTAAATGGAAAATCCTTGCATAGATGTTCCGTCTCTGTTTTTCTATTCTCAGCATTAAACAATTTGTATGAAGAAGAAAAATACTTGAGAGGTAGAGGCTTCTCAACTCCAGCACGTTGATTGTGCATGCATTTTATGAGGCTTCAAAGCAGAGAGCCCAAGGACATCAGCAGCCTATGCTTGTCTCCTGACTCATAGACACGATACACACATGTGAATGCATGCATGTACTTGCGCAAATACATGTATTTGCATGTGCACTTCCCTATCTCCCCCACATGATAAGGACATCTTTTCTGAAGGCTGGGATGGAGAAGTCAGGAGAACTTGTCTATGCCTTTGTTAGGGTTCCTCATTGCACTACAGTGGAACATTAGATAATTTGGGGCTGCATTAAAGAAGTATTTGTTACTCAGTAATATGTGTCATTAAGAATTGAAATGTTAGGATGTTTTCTGCCATTAAGCTATTTTATCCTCTGGCTAAAAATTTAGGGACACTTGAGTCTTCTTGACATTTTAAGATGTGAGAGCTTAAATTTAGTTTTCCATTTTAGACTTTTAAGAAGGCAATACAGTACACTTATTATGCTATATGACACTCTTATTGTGGTCAATAGAATTTTTTTTTTTGCAATGAAGCATATGACAATTACACTAAAGGGCATAAGAATATAATCATCTTTATGGAAATTCAGGTGAAATTTTACCATCAAATGAGATCATATTAAGTTTAGCCATTAAGTAAGTTTAATAAATAGAACAAACAAACAAACTTACTTTTAAAAGAAACTTTGGATATTTGAATGATAGAAAAGGGATTGTAGATTGGCATTTAAATAAAACTTATTAGTTTGTTCTGTTTAAAAGAAATTCTGTCATCAGAGATTTCATTATGTAGACAAATGGTAGGAAATATATGTCTTACCTTAGGGTGTATTTTTCCTCTGTAGAAATCCTACAGTCTTCCTGTGATGCCCATGTAAAAAATGGTTAATTGTGCTCCTTGTAGAGGCTGTTAAAATGGCTTGGATTCCACTAGAGGGCAGCTAGGCCTTAGTTCAGTGGACTTACGTTTACCAGATCTGGTCCTATCTTAATTGATATGTTTTGTTATTGATCACTACCCATGTCTTTCCCTGCTTGGTGTCACCCACATGTCTGCATGGGAGTGATCCGTGTTCTGATATTGACAGCTTGGGAGTGTCTCTCGAGTCCCTCTTCTCCACATCCAGTTAGCTGTTGAGATGGAACAATCATGACATGATTAGATTAGCCCCAAGAATCCACTACCTGTTCTCCACCTGAGTGACGCTCGGTCCTCTGATGTCTGGGAAAAGTTCTCTCCACCACTCGCTGAAGCAAGCCCAGCAACACAGTTTGCACCCGCACCCTTTTCCCACATGAAATTTCACCAGATCAGCTCTACTTGCTGAATATGATTTTGACCTGTTTATAGTGTCACACCCCTGCCTTTTCCTGCCACCCTTGTTTCCTGGCCACAGTCCATTCGACCTGTGTCCCAATTCTAGGCATGCCTTACTCTGTGGGTCCAAGTTTCTGGCTAGTTCTCTACTTCCCTTTTTCTGATTCCTGAACCCTTTAATCAATGAAATGACATTTTTTTTCCAAGCTGTATAAAAGGCCAGCATACTGAAATAAAAGTAGCAGGATTCAACTTTCCAGTAGCAGAAATTCATACAGGAATGGGCTTTTTCACATTTTACGAGTCCAATTTGCTTTTTAGTTATTTTAGTTTTTATTTTATTTTATTTTATTTTATTTTATTTTTTTACTACCAGTCTCCCAACAATAAGTCTCAACTTTTGAATCTCTACCTAGCTGTTCTTCTGGATAGGGGTAATTTTTCTTTAGGGGGGTGTATGTGTATATATGCTTATGTGATGCATTGAGGTGCTATTAGGAAATGATAACGTAGACTTTCAAGGTGGTTTCCTCTAGGAGAGGAGTGGAAATAGAAGTATGAAGCCTTTTATCCATGGTCTCATTTACACAAGCATCTGCATGGTTTGAGTCTAACATGAGAATTTTCCATGTGCTAGCTGAGTAGGAGAGGGTCAGGAAGAGAATGAACGGTGTGCTGTGATAGGTTTTTAAACTGTTGCTTACGTCTCAAGCAACTGCTTTTGGGATACTGCAAAGGTGGTTTTAACATAAGATCTTTAGTAATTCTTTAAGACTCTCATACAATGTATGCTCCCTACTTTTACCCCGTCTCTCCTCTAAGTTCCCCTAGACCCACCCTCCCGGATTTGAGTCCTCTTTGTTTCATTTTTCAAGAATGAAAACAAAACAAAACTATGTTTGGGATACGATTTAGTTATATCCATTCCCCCTTTACCCCCTAGCCCCCGTTCATCCTTCCCTTGCTCTCTTTCAGATTTGTGATTTATGCATATGTGTATGTACTTACATATTTATTCCTAAATATATAAATATACTCTGCTAAGTCAGCACAGGGCTACTTGCACGTAGTCTCCAGGGAGACCATTTGCTGTTGAATGATAGGCAATTGGTGCCGTCTTCCCTAGGTAAGACTTCCTCCTGCTTTCCGTATTCTGTAGCCAACTGTAGTGCTTTGTCAGCTTCCCTGCTCCATGTTAGTGTGTCTTAGACACGCCTTTCTAATTTTTTAAAAATAATCTACCAAGGCCAGCTTGTGCTGACCATATACTCATGGGTGTCGGCGTCCATTCGGACTGCGAAGACAGACCCAAACAAAACACCACTTTCAGATCCACTCAGGCACTGATGTGTTAATCATTTTGTTGTTTGTCTTTCGCACTTTCTTATTATGACACAGATACCTCATCCTCTTCCCCCACAGACAAATAATAAAACTTACCTTCATGAATCGGGTGTGGTAGAATGATCGCCTAGCAGAGCTCAAACAAAAGAAAACAAACAAAGCAAAACAACAATAAACCCACCTTTACCCAACACCTTAGAGGATCTTCCAAGCTAAGAAAACAAAAACAAGGGCTAGAGAGATGGCTAAATGATTGAGAGCAGACTGCTGTTGCAGGAGACCCAGAGCTCCTGTCTGTGCCTGCGTGGGTCACACTTAGGCATCGTCCATAGGGTCTCCTTCACAAGGGCGGGGAGCACTGTGTTTGCAGCTAAGTCCTCTCTTTTCCTTCCGGTTTTCCAGACAGGGCTTCTCTGTGTGTAGCCTGTCTGTCCTGAACTCATTCTGTAGAGCAGGATTTCTCCATTAGGATAGACTCTACTTTCAAACTGGGAGCCTGCCTGCCTGTCCTCCCTCACTCTCCCACCCTCCCTCCCTCCCCCCTCCCTCCCTCCCTCCCTCCCTCCCTCCCTCCCTCCCTCCCTCCCTCCCTCCTTCTCACTCCCTCCCTCCCTCCCACCCTCTCTCCCTCCTTCCCTTCCTCCCTTCCATTGCCTCTGTTAAGAATTTTGTTACAGTAACAAGAGAAATAACTAATACATAAATAATGTCTTGTTGAGCCTCCTACTTTTGTGTACATTGTGAGAATTTTATCCCAAATGGATTTTTTTCCTCCCTGAAACTCCCAGAGTTTCTATGTGTAAGAGACCTGACTGTTCTAGAACTCGCTCTGTAGACCAGGTTGGCCTCGAACTAAACAGAGATCCTCCTGCCTCTGCCTCTGAGTGCTGGGTGGTGACCCATGCCACCAGCCCCATGTGGATGCCTTAAACAGAATGGCTAGGGCTGGGAGTGTGACTCATCAGTGAAGTGTACCTTTAGAGGATAAAGGGCACCATATTATACATATGCAACACACACATACACACAAGCATGCGCGCACACACACACACACACACACACACACACACACACACACACACACACGGAATTACTACATTAAACAGTTTGCACATTTTGTGTTTTGATGGGTATTGTCAAAATGAATCAATTTTTGATTTGAATATGATTACTTCTATTTTCTCAATACTTAATAAGTAAGTACTTAATGACACATGCTGGTTAAAACACATTTTATTATTGCTTCAGTCTATCTATTCCTATAGGTGGTATAAATGAGATTGTGTGTGTGTGTGTGTGTGTGTGTGTGTGTGTGTGTAGTGTAGCACACACACATATTTTTGCCCAGCTTTGCAACTGCTTATTTAAGACTGCCCTTTAGAGTAACTTGTTGAATTGGGAGAGCAAGCTTTTGGCAATCAATGCCATTGTGCAGGGCATAACACCTCCATGTTGGAATTTCAGAGTTGTGTCATATGAAGTCTTCAGGCTCTTGTGGGAGGGAATACAAGCTTGCAAAGAAAACAAATTCTGCAATAAGCCATGACAACTGTTAACGTTACACAAACTGTCTACTTGAAAACGTTGACTTATAGGTACTTGCTTATCAACCACCATGGAGAAAGATTGAAAATAGCATAAGATTTCATGTCTAGTAGAAAACCTACAACATATTGAGAATATTGAAAGTTAACTGGCATGTTAATTTTCTTTCTTTCTTTCCTTCCTTCCTTCCTTCCTTCCTTCTTTCTTTCCTTCCTTCCTTCCTTCCTTCCTTCCTTCCTTCCTTCCTTTCTTCCTTCTTCTTTTTTCCCCTCTTTTGAAGCAGGATTTTTCTATGTAACAGCCTTGACTATCCTGGAACTCACTTTGTAGACCAGGCTGGTCTCAATCACCTTTTCTTTTTAAAGGTATTGTTCTGTTCTTAAATGTAACTTTTTGTGTACTTAAGTTGGAAACTGTTGCTTCTTTGATGGTTCTAAAGGTTATTTAGTATTTTGGTTTTGTTCCTTTTGCTACATCTTTGTTGTGCTTACTCAACTAGAACCAGAGAGGGCCCTTGTCAGCTTCCATGGTTGCCTACTGTGTATATCCAAGCAACCAAACTCAGACATGCCCACAAATCATACAACCACAGCTAGATCAAGTGGTATCATGAGAAAAAGTCTAGATAGGATGTATTAGAATGTTACTTAGTTAAGAACTCTGTAGCTGGAGGTTCCTGTACTCATGAGATCTGCTTGCCAGTTGAATGAAGGACATTATTTAACACAGTAGAGCTGTAGTAGCTGTAGTTTATTCAGTGCTGTGGAGACCAGACTGTATTAGTGAGACAGTATATGCCCTGTTTCTGTGCAGGTAAATTTTGTATATCTTCTAAATTATAAAATTCAATTTACTCCCCCCTCCCCTAAAGCCAGTGATTATTGATTCTTCAAGCAGGAAGGAGGATGAGAGATTGGGGTTTATTGAGGAGTTCCGCATGAACTTATGTGGGTAGAAGAGTGGCTGGTTCCTTTTCTTTTAACACAAAATTCCAGTCAAAAAGGACAGAGAGAGGTAAATATGCCAATATGTGGTAGGGGATTATCTATCAGCTCAGAACAGAGCCGCACAGGTTTCTGCCTCCTGAGGGTGCCTGTGACAAAGGCCTCCCAGGCTGAGGAGAGGGAGACAGGGTCTCAACAAACCACAGAACACTGCAGTGCATGAAATAGTTTGTAAAGTATGTGGTATGAATCAGTGGTAATATTTCCTATAAAAGTACAAACTTTTCAATTACCCAACCCATTTCTAAGCCATACTTCTGTTTGATAATTTTTCTGGTACTTGTATTTGCATAACAAACATTTTTTATTTTTTTCCCATCTTGCTCTCTCTCTCTCTCTCTCTCTCTCTCTCTCTCTCTCTCTCTCTCTCTCTCTCTCTCTCTCTCTCTCTCTCTCTTTTCTGGTTTAGATAGTATCAGTGTACATTTTAGGGGCACTACAACCCCAGAGTTTCCTGTGACACCACCACTGAGCTTGGCTAGAAGACACTAGCAAGAAAGATAAACTATGACCGCCATCTTGTGGTGGGATTCTCACTTACCGGTGTGAGGTGGTGGGAGTGGGGGAGGGGCCTGGACCGTGTTCAGAAATCGCCCCCACATGATTGATTTTCTACTTGGTAAAATTTGCCACCTGGCCAAACACCGCTACCTGGGTCTGTGTGGGAAGTCTTCATCTGATTGAATTTGTGTCTTTTTGGTATGGAGAATCTGGGGCACTCATGAAGGACATTTGTCATTCCTTATCTCCTTGCTCCCAGATCCCCTAGCTTATGGGGGTATTCTCTCCCCCCCCACATTCTCCAGAGTTCAAAGAGTTATGGAACATCAGAAACCCAATATTTAGTTTTCAACGTTATTTCATTATATACCGTGCCAGAACACATTTTTTCACAACATCTAATTAGATTTCCCGGAAATGGAAGAGCCCATTGCTTTTTTTATGGATTTACTACCAGTCTGTGAACCCAGAACCCTTCCAATAGTTTAATACAAACCAGTCATACTGACTTAAATTAAAGGAATGTGTTCAAAGTAGAAACAACATGGATAAAAAGAAGCTTTTGACATGTCCAGGGTAGCACCCAGACTAACAGGGTAACGTTTTGGTGAAAGTGAACAAGACGTGGTGGTGAATGGTTTTTTGTTTTTTGTTTTTTTGTTTTTCTTTCCTGAAATATGTAAAACAGAGTTTGCCTTTTCACTTGGCAGAACAACAGAAACAACAACAACAAAAGAAACCACGTGGCCATCATTTTTCACTTCCCCACAGATGCCTGTCCAGTTGTTCTTGGATGACTCCGGGGCACAGACACCACATTCATCTTGAAAGTGCTCCACCAAGACCAAATGGCTTTTGTTGATCCCGGGAATGGGTGAGGCATGTCTTGTTTTCCAACGAGTACGGATTTGTCCATATCGCAGCATGCTCAGGAACACCTCTGGCTGGAGGCTCTACTGTTGACTGTAATGTTGCAAGATTCCAGAGGCTGAGGCATTTATTTAGAATATCCAGACCTCAAGATGGTCAGACCGAAAATGTGACAGCGGTGCTTAGAGCAGCTCATGGCATACTGCAGGCGCTGGCTGGAGGCTCCAAACAGAAGGAAGGGTCTGTTGACCTCAAACCTAAGGGTGGACTAAAATTCTTGAATGAATATATTGTCCTCCTCAAACCTGGCTCTATGGCCATTTAGGACAGCCAATAGTTTGTTTTGGGGCGCTGTCCTGTGCGTTTCTGGGTGCTTAGCAGCCCTCCTGGCCTCCACTCATAAGATACCAGTGGAGTGCCCCAGTTGTGAAAGCCAAAAATGGTTTGAGGTTCTGACAAACATTCCCTGGGAGACAACAAACTATCCCTGGTTACAAATCATTTCAGAATCCAAGCCTGGTGGTGGGGATGAGGTCTGTGCTTCCACATTAGTTAGACCAGCAGCAGAGACCTAGGAAATGCAGAATTAACAGGATGGAACCGCTCCTCTCCCGCCTCCTGTGCTCTTGAGGAAGAGTGACTGTACGCATTTAGATGGAGCGCTTTGCAGAAAGAGAAGAGCAAAGAATGAGCAATCAGTCTGGGAGATATTTCCTTTGCTTTAAAGAAAGGGACAGTCACCCAAGAGGCATGCATGCACCTGTAAAAGGCAGGTGTGTTCAGGAGACTGTGTAGTGTAATGGGAAAACAAAACAAACAAACAAAAAACAAAACCCACAGAGCAAAACAACAATAAGAAGTAAATTAATGCTGGTTTGGCTACTGACCCCCAGATTCCACAGAACTCTTCTTCAGCCAGTAACAAGGGCACTGGCCTAAGTTCCTTCTCCCCGGGTATGAAGGAAGTACAAACTTGTTTATCTAATGAGCAGACGGTGGTTACTAAGCCAGCATTTGAACCGGTGTAGTGGAAGAATCAAGGAGGCAGAGATTTAGAGTAGAGGAAGATATGATGTGAATTTTGGGGATGCCAATGGGGCAAAGGAGATTGTATACAAGGAAGTTGGAAAGTACAAGGTAGAGTGACACAGATGCCATGCAACTTTACCTCTGTGTGTTTGCGTGTGTGTGTGTGTGTGTGTGTGTGTGTGTGTTTGCATGTGTGTGTGTGTGTGTGTGTCAGAGAGAGACAGAGACAGCATGTAGTTCTGTGGCCAGGATGCTAACCATCACAGCTGGCAAGCTAGTCAACATCCCTGCACTCCTTTAGGAAAGAGGAAGGTGTGCTGAGAACGCGTCACCATTGCAGGTGGCCATTCTTGGGTACATACAGGAACTCTCATCAGAGCTTGGGATGGATTCGAGTGCACTGCCCCACTGTGCGGATATACCGGTCAAAGCCTTCTGTAAGAAACCCACGCCATGATTCATTGTCCATCGAGGAGAGGTGACATGAAAGGTTCTGGTATTCAGCAGCACAACAGCCAAGGCTGGGCACGTCTGGCTGTATTATGAATGTCTGAAGGGTTTTCAGCCATTTTGCGTTTGACAAAAGAGCAAGTCCAGTTCCCAAAGCACTGTTACCCTTACTTTCTAAACACTGTATTTGAAAGGAAATTCAGTCCATGTGCTTTTGATTAATTTTACTTAAATCATCAAAATATTATTCCTTAAGAGTTGTTTGATGTCTAAGAAGTATTTAAACCTTTTGAATAACTTAAAAAACACACATTTTCCCCTTCTTTAAAACAGGAAATCACTTCTTAGAGAGTTCAAGTGTGTTTGGACACAAATGGGATTCAGGATTGGAATCCTGACCCTGGAAGATTAGGGAAAGTTTAAGAACTGCCAAAATAGACTTCCTTCTCTCCCTCAGAGTCGGTACCCTCTGATGCTGCGTTGTCAGGGGGAAGTCGTCAAGCAAGGTCTAACCAAGTGCAAAGTGTTATATTGCACCTCTGACCCCGGCTGCAAAGCCTCAGTGAACTCAGACGCATCCGCACCCTCGCTTCTGCATGGGCCTTCGTTGCGAGTCCAGGTTTCCTGCCACTTTCCACTCGTCCCCACTCTTGCTTTGTGACGTGTCTACCTCCCACAGGCCTTCGTTACTGCACACCCAGATCATAGCATTTGTCATCTAATTGTCATCCTCCATCTGTCTAGTCAAGTGTGTATGTTGATGCCTTTGGATTTCTATGCAAGCACTTACTGAGTTTCATCGAAACGATTCCCTTTTCGCTGCAGAACTCTGACCGGTTATTATTAAAACCCACAGATCCTTCAGTCTGCATTTCAGGCTCTGGCATCTCATTGGCCCCATTTCCCTTCTCACACATTCCAGTCACAGCTGGTCAGAGGAGGAGCTGTCTTCAGAGAGACTTGGTTACTAAGTGAAACAGAACAGATATTTCCAGATGAGATACTTTCCATCTTTTTCCACGTGCTCGTTAGGTGGCAGCCTCTCTCACATGGCCTGATTCCCCCTGCCCGTGGGATCACCCTTTCCTTAGAGTTCCTACTGGCCTCGAAGAACTAGTGTGCAATCTTACACTACTGTGTACATGTGTGTGACGGTATTCGTGGGGAGACGTGGAAAAACATGTCTACTCACTCCATGTAGGGAACCAATGACAATCAAAGTATGGATACCATCGAAGTCCAACTTGGTGAGCTATGTTACGCATAGGAGTATGGGTGAGGAGCTGCTTACAGGGCAGAAATGACTGGAGAGCTGGATCATCCAAAGTCCATCCCAGCATAGGTGACAGTTCACGACAGCTGGAACCCTGGAGCGTACTGCGCAACCGACACACGTCTCAGCAGGCTGGAGAGTGTCCATTCCAGGCTCTGCAGTCGATCTGAGCCTTTTCTAGCAGCTCAGCGTATCTAAGAGTGTTTCCCAACAGCCTTTGCTTTCCTACGCTTGGACAGGGAATCTCACTTTCAGGAACTTCCTGAATCTTGAGTTGTTGGCTTCCTAAGCTCTAATCGCTTCACCACAGAAAGCAGAATGTTTTACTTCCCCTTACAATATCCAGCAAGCTTCCTTGTATGTTAGACTGTTTTATCTCTGCTTTATCATCCTGCTTCTTTACTTTCTTTCTAACATCGCATGAGCTTTCTTCCCTTCAAGGTGGGAGATCTGCAATCTCAGAGGACACTGCTGCACAACAGTATAATCCTCCCTTCGTTGGGTTTTGTGTCTTGCTACCTTAGCTGGTCTAGAGACACAGTCCTACTGAGGTGGTTCTCTGAGTACTTTCCCTGGATGCTACATCAGCTTCACCGGACTCTCTCAGCCTCCTCCCTAGACCCGCTGATTTAGAACTCCCTAGAAAGAGATTCAGAATGTGGTGTCTTAACCAAGAAGTCCCAAGTTGATTTAAATATAGGATCAAATATGAGAAGCATTGCCATAAAATAAACAAATTGTAGGTTTTCTTTGCATCCTCTTAAAATTGAGCCATACATGATACTGAAGTTCTAAATATTGACATTTAAGACAAATTCTCAATGTCATTCAAAGACTTAAAATGTTCCCAAAGGTTCATTGTGAGTTTTTCTTTCCTTTCCTTCGTCCCTCCCTCCCTCCCTCCCTCCCTCCCTCCCTCCCTCCCTCCCTCCCTCCCTCCCTCCTTCTTGCTCTTTCTGTCTTTCCAGACAGATTTTCTCTGTGTAGTCCTGACTATCCTGGAACTCACTGTGTAGACCAGGCTGGCTTCAAACTTACCCATCTGCCTCTGCCTTCCAAGTGCTGAGATTAAAGGTGTGTGCCACCACCATCCATCCCATTATGAAGTTTTAAGATGTAATAAGTGACTATTTCTTACTGATTGGTATGGAAGATTAAATATTTGCAAGGTGTTTGGTGTCATACTTGGAGTAAAAGTCTTCTGCTTACCATTCTTTGCTGTGGTTTTCAGTTCTCATACAAAGATGAAGATTATTACAGATTCAAATATAGGTGTTGAATTTCGCTTTCCATTTCAAGTCACGTGCTTTATTTTTCTCTCCCTTACTTTCTTGTTGAAATCAAATCTTGTACACTGGAATTAATGGACTTCCATGTTGAGGTGAGCCTTGACTTAGTAATGTGTTTTCCATGCTTCCAAAGACATTTGCGTGGTCATGGATGAATCATACAAAGTCATTGGCCACAGCAGACCAGGCCTTGGGGCAAATGAGCAGATGCTCTGAGCCAATATGGTGGTGCTTACATAAGCACAGGGACTCACGCAGCCCTTTCAGCAGCGGTTGTTAACCTGAGGGTTGCAACCTTTTGGGGGTCAAACAATCCTTTCACAGGGGTCACCTTGACCATTGGAAAACACAGATGTTAACATTACATTTCATAACAGTAACAAAATTACAGTTATGAAGGAGCAACAAAAATAGTTTTGTGGTTGGGGATCAGCACAACATGAAGAACTGTATTAAAGAGTCACAGCACCAGGAACTCGAGACCACTGTTTCACAGAAGCAAGTCTACATGAGTTTCCATGGTAACAGTTAATGAACTTAATTTTCTTTAAATTTGAAACAAGCTTGTTTTTACATGTCAAACCCAGTTCCTGTACCCTCCCCTCCTCCCCTGTTTCCCCCAACAACCCCCATCCCATCCCCTTTCTGCTCCCAGGGAGGGTGAGGCCTTCCATGGGAATCTTCAAAGTCTGTCATATCATTTGGAGCAGGGCCCAGGTCCTCCCCCATGTGTCTAGGCTGAGAGAGTATCCCTCTATGTGGGATGGGCTCCCAATGTCCATTTGTACACTAGGGGTAAATACTGATCCACTACCAGAGGCCCCATAGACTGCCCAGTCCTCCTAACTAACACCACATTCAGGGCATCTGGTTCAGTCTTATGCTGGTTTCCCAATGATCAGACTGGAGTTCTTGAGCTCCCCCTTGTTCAGGTCAGCTGATTCTGTGGGTTTCTCCAGTCTGGTCTTGACCCCTTTGCTTATCACTCCTCCCTGTCTGCAACTGGATTCCAGGAGTTCAGCTTAGTGTTTAGCTGTGGGTGTCTGCTTCTGTTTCCATCAGCTACTAGATGAAAGCTCTAGAATAAGATAGTCATCAATCACATTATCAGGGAAGAGCATTTAAGGTAGCCTCCCCACTGTTGCTTAGATTGTTGGTTGGGGTCACCTTTGTAGATCTCTGGACATTTCCCTAGTGCCAGATTTCTCTTAAAACCTACAATGGCTCCCTCTATTGTGGATTGCTGCTTTGTCTTGTTGACTGTGTCCTTTGCTTTTTACAGAAGCTTCTCAGTTTCAGAAGGTCCCATTTATTAATTGTTGATTTCAGTGCCTGTGCTACTGGAGTTATGTTCAGGAAGCAGTCTTTTGTACCAATTCATTAAAGGGTACCTCCTACTTTCTCTTCTAAGAGGTTCAGTGTGGCTGGATTTATGTTGAGGTCTTTGATCCATTTGGATTTAAGTTTTGTTCATGGCCATAGATATAGATCTATCTGCAGTCTTCTACAAGTCAGCATCCAGTTATGCCAGCAACATTGTTGAAGTTGCTTTATTTTTTCCATTGTATAAATTTAGCTTCTTTGTAAAAAAAAATCAGGTGTTCATAGGTGTGTGGGTTAATATCAGGGCTTTCAATTCTATTCCATTGCTCTTCCTGTCTGTCTTTGCGCCAATACCGTGCTGTTTTCAGGACTATAGCTCTATTATAGAGCTTGAAGTCAGGGATGGTGATGCCCCTGGAAATTCCTTTATTGTACAGGGTTGTTTTGGCTACCCTGGGTCTTTTGTTTTTCCATATAAAATTGAGTATTGTTTTTTCAAGGGTTGTGAAGAATTGTGCTGGAATTTTGATGGGGATTGCATTGAATCTGTAGATTGCTTTTGGCAAGACTGCCATTTTTAAATATATTATCCTACCTATCCAAGAACATGGGAGATCTTTCCATTTTCTGGTATCTTTTTTAATTTCATTCTTTAAAGACTCAAAGTTCTTATTATAGGCCTTTCACTTGTTTGGTTAGGGTTACCCCAAGATACTTTGTTGTTTATGGCTATTGTAAAAGGTGATGTTTCCCTGATTTCTTTCTCATCTGTATATAGTAGGAACACTGTGTTTTTTCTTTCTTTTCTTTTCTTTTTCTTTTTTTTTTTTTTTGAGTTAATCTTGTATCCTGCCACTTTGCTAAACTTGTTTATCAGCTGTAGAGTTTTTCAGGTCATTTATGTAAACTATCATATTATCTGCAAATAGAGACAGTTTGACTTCTTCCTTTCCAATTTGTATTTCCTTGATCTCCTTTTGTTTTCTTATTGCTCTAGCTAGAACTTCAAGTACAATATTGAAGAGATATGGAGTGGACAGCCTTGTCTTGTTCCTGATTTTAGAGGAATCATATTGAGTTTCTCTCCATTTAGTTTTATGTTGGCTGTTGGTTTGCTGTATATTGCTTTTATTATATCTAGGTATGTTCCTGTTATCCCTGATCTCTCCAGTATCTTAATCGTGAACGAATGTTGGATTTTGTCAAAGGCTTTTTCAGCATCTAGTGAAATGATCATGTGTTTTTTTTTTCAGATTGTTTACATGGTGGATTACATTGATGGATTTTCTTATGTTGAACCATTCCTGCATCCCTGGGATAAAGCCTAATTGCTCATGGTGGATTCTTGGATTCGATTTACCAGTATTTCATTGAGTATTTTTGCATCAATATTCATAAGGTATACTGGTCTGTAGTTCTCTTTCTTAGTTGTGTCTTTGTGTGGCTTGGGTACTAAGGTAATTGTAGCCTCGTAAAAAGAGTTTGTCAATGAGCTTTCTGCATCTTTTGTGTGGAACACTTTGAGGAGTATTGGTATTAGCTATTCTTTGAATTTCTGGTAGAATTCTGCACTGAAACCATCTGGCCCTGGGCCTTTTTTGGTTGGGGAGACTTTTGATTACTGCTTTAATTTCATTAGGGGTTATAGGTCTATTTAAATTGCTTGTCTGTTCTTGGTTTAATTTTGGTAAGTAATATCTATTGCGGTTTAATAAGGATCAGGATAAACAAATAGGCTGAACAGATGTTTATTCAGGGAGAAATACCTTACAACCTAGACAGATGAACACCTGCAGGTTGCACCGGATCCTCTCCTCTCCACATATCACCAGCAAGAGAGTGTTCCCTGGCTCCTCCTCAGACCGAGTTCCACAGGTCACTTCCGCCCCTGGCTCCACCCCAATGGGCATGGTCAGTGCCACAGAAGGAGACAAAGTAAATATCCTACTACAATTCCCCTGTTAGTCTAAAGAAAAGATTTAGGCTTGATACAAAACGATATACAAAACAGTGAATAACAAGTGTGCTCTAAGAAAAGGAAAATTGAGAACAAAATGACCTACATATCTAGTCCTAGGGTGAAGGCATAATGGAGTTTACAATAGAATTGGCCTAAGCTGGAAAGCTTAAATCTAGTACCTAATATATTTAACTAGGAAGAGAGAATAATAGTTGTGATAGTTTAATCTACAACCTCATTAAGACCTGAGAAGGAAAATAACAATACTAGGGTAGACAGGAAGTGTGGATGGGCAATTTCCAAAAGGTGCAGTGAGGACAGAATTCTTAAATCTTACTAAATGTTAATGGACAAAATATTGTTAACTGTGATTCTTATTTGATAACTGTTGTGTGATATATTTTGCTATGTTAAGGTTAAAACCCTTCTTTTTATTTTAGACATAAAGGAGATGATGGGAGAGGTCATTCTGTAAATATGTCTCTTGTATTGGTTAATGAATAAAGCACTGTTGGCCAATGGGAAAGCAAGATAGGCGGAGCTAAGAGACAAGGAGGAAAGAGGAAGTAGTAAGGAGGAGTCAGTATGGAGAGACTAGAGAGAGCACAATGCTTGCATCCTCTCTCTGGTAAGATGAGACCACATGAAAATACTTAGATTAATAGAAATGGGTTAATCATTAAGACAGAGCTAGCTGATAAGAAATTAGTAACTGGCCAACAACATTATATCAAATACAGTGTCTCTGAGTGTTATTGGGGGCTGGCATGATGGTGGAACCGACCGGCAGGGAAAACATACTCATTACAGATATCTATCCAGAAAATTGTTCATTTTCATTAAATTTTTGACTTTTGTGGAGTACAGGTTTTCAAAGTATGACTTGAAGATTCTCTGGATTTCCCCAGTGTCTGTTGTTATGTCCCCTTTTTCATTTCTGATTTTGCTAATTTAAATGTTCTCTCTCTGCCGTTTGGATAAAGGTTCCTCTATCTTGTTGATTTTCTCCAAGAACCAAGTCTTTGTTACATTGGTTCTTTGTATTGTTTCCTAGTTTCTACTTTATTGATTTCATCCCTCAATTTGATTATTTCCTGGTGTCTCCTCCTCCCAGCTGAGTTTGCTTCTCTTTGTTCTAGAGCTTTCAGCTGTTAATTCTTAACTTTCTTTATGTGGACACTTAGTGCTATGAACTTTCTTCTTAGCACTGTCCCATAAGTTTGTGTATGTTGTGTCTTCATTCTCATTTAATTCCAGGAAGTCTTCAATTTCTTTATTTCTTCCTTGACCCAGGAATGTCGCATTTGCACATTTTTCAATTTCCATGAGTTTGTAGGGTTTCTGCAATTTGTGTTGATGAATTCAAACTTTAAAGCATGGTGGTCTGATAAGATACAGGGGGGTTATTCCAATTTTTTTTTAACCTATTGAGGTTTGCTATGTTGCTGAGTATGAGATCAACTAGAGAAGGTTCCACGTGGTGCTGAGAAGAAGGTATGTTCTTTTGTGTTTGGATGGAATGTCCTATACATGTCTGTTAAACCCAATTGTGTCATAACTTTTATTAGTTCCTGTGATTCTTTGTTAAGTTTCTGTCTGGTGGACCTGTCTAGTGTTGAGAGTGGGGTATTGAAATCTCTGACTATAAATGTGTGAGGTAATACGTGCAATTTGAGTTTTAGTAATATTTCTTTTTACAAATGTGGGTGCCTTTGTATTTGGGACATATGTGTTCAGAACTGAGACTTGATATTGATGGATTTCTCTGTGATGAATAAGAAATGACCTTCTTCACCTCTTCGATTGCTTTTTAAAGTCTAATTTGCTGGATATTAGAATTGCTACACCCGCTTGTTTCTTGGGTCCATTGGATTGGAAAAATCTTTTCCCAACTCTTAACTTTGAGGTAGTATCTATCTTTGAAGTTGAGGTGTGTTTCTTGTATGCAGCAGAAGGATGGATTCTGTCTTTGTATCCATTCTATTAGCCTGTGTCTTTTTATAGGCATGTTAAGATCATTAATATTGAGGGATATTAATGACCATTGATTGTTAATTCTTGTTTGTTTCGGATTTGTTGTTGTTGTTGGTATTATGTGTGGATTTTCCCCCATTTTTCCTTTGGCTGTTGGTAAACTGGATTATCTATTGCCTATGTTTTTATGGGTATAGTTGACTCTTTGGGTTGAAGTTTTCCTTCCAGAACTTTCTGTAGGGCTGGATTAGTTGATAGGTTATTGTTAAAATCTGATTTTTTGTCATGGAATATCTGGGTTTCTCCATCTATAGTAATTGAAAGCTTTGCTGGATATAGTAGTCTGGGTTGGCACCTGTGGTGTCTTAGTGTTGGTAGAGTATCTATTCAGGACCTTCTGGCCTTCAGAGTTTCCATGGAGAAGCCAGGTGTATTTCTGATAAATCTGCCTTTATATGTTACTTGGCCTTTTCCCTTTGCTGCTCTTAATATTACTTCTTTATTCTGTACATTTGGTGTTTTGATTATTGTGTCGAGGGGACATTTTTTGTGGTCCACTCTATTTGGTGTTCTGTAAGCTTCTTGTACTTTCATTGGCATGTCTTTCTTTAGGTTGGAAAAGTTTTCTTCTGTGATTTTGTTGAATATGTTTTCTGCACCTTTGAGTTGGGTTTCTTCACCTTCTTCTATACTTATTATTCTTAGGTTTGGTCTTTTCATGGTGTCCCACATTTCCTGGATGTTTTGTGTTAGGGATTTGTTGGACTTAAGATTTTCTTTGGTTGATGAATCTATTTCTCCTAGTGTATCTTTAATGCCTGGGATTCTCTCTTCGATCTTGATCTCTTGTATTCTGTTGGTTATGCTTGCACCTGTAGTTCCTGACCGATACCCAGCTTTTCTATTTCCAGTATTCCCTCAGTTTGTGTTTTCTTTATTGTCTCTATTTAAGTTTTCAGGTCATGAACTATTTGAATTGTTTCCTTCATCTGTTTAATTGTTTTTTTTTTCTTGGCTTTCCTTGCTTTCTTTAAGAAACTTGTTGATTTCTTGCATTTTTTTTTTGGAGTTTTCTTCCATTTCTTTAAAAGATTTTTTTATTTCTTCTTTTACAGTTTCTACCATCTTCATGAAGTTGTTTTTAGGGTCATTCTCTTCTGCTTCATCTGTGTTGGGATGTTCAAGTCTTGCTGGTGTGGAGTTCCTAGACTCTGGTGTTGTTTCTGTTAATCTTTCTGTTGTTGACTGTGTTGTTACACTGTCATCTACCCATCCCTTCTTCCAGTGAGTGCATGCAGTTTCTCTCCCTCTCCTAGCTGGTACAGGACTAGGGTTTTCTTCCTGTGGACGAAAGCAGGTCCAACATTTGGATGGTTCTCCTCTTCCAGCTGGCAGATTCAGGATGGGCTGGTCCTCTGGGACAGGTTACCCCATGCACAGTCCCCAGTGCTCAGGAGGCTCTGAACAGGGCACAAAAAGGCTGGCTCCCTCTGTGGGCAGAGGCAGGACCAGGATGCTGGCAGACTCTGAACAGGCACCAGGCCTCAGGAGGCTCTGGCATATTTGGTTTTTAAGCAGTGAACAGATGTTCCCAGACCATGTAGTGGAAGGATTGGCCAGGCATGTAATGCACATTATTATTATTATTATTATTATTATTATTATAATTATTATGATGATGATGATGATGATGATGATGATGATGATGATGATTGAGACAAAGTATGGCCAATATGTAGCCTAGGCTGGCTCCTCTTGGTCGTGATCCTCTTGGTCAGCATTCTGAATGCTGAGTGCTGAGATAACAGGTTTGCCTTACACATTCTGTTGCACAATTAGTGGCAGCAGAGTAGTTTAGTGTTGAGGGGGAATTTTGTGCTGTGAGCCTGGATTTGGAACTCAACTCTCTAACTTACCACTTACCTCATGCTATGTTGCTCTTCTGAGGGAGAGCCATAATCTCTCTTTCCTACAGACTTGTTTAAATACATTTGATTATGCATGTGAAATACGTGACTTAAGTTAGATGCTTAGTGAATGGTGTTGTTATTGTCAGTGGCTGACAATTACTGTTTGCAGTTCTTTTACCTTTAATTGCAAAGACAGAACTGAAATGAAGTCATTAATTCCTGTTCTTATTTTTTCCCCTGGAGTTTTGCTCCTAATAGTTTTCCTTTATCGTGACTATGCCGCATTTACCCAACATGCATGGAATAGCCCTATCTCTCCTCTCTTGGTTGTGAAGCTGCATTTCCTGAGTCTCTGTAAAACAGGCATGTAGCTATGTTATCATGTAGACAAGAATTCAGTCTGGACTTTTCCTCTTTCATCTTACAGTAATTGCTGGATATTTGTTCTCCTCCAGGCTCTATAGAGACAGAAACGTGCACAGGAGACAGAGCTGGGGTGAAAACTTGTTGCGACTGAAATTATCGTATATTTCCAATTTTCTTGCTCAGAGATCTGGTCTCAGGAGTTGTTAAAGCAGGTATACACTGATGTAGTGAGATTTTTCCAGGCAGGATGCTTTCCCTAGGTGTTTGCAGACTTACCCATATTTATTTTCTTTCCCAGGGTTTGTGCTAGGTCAAGCCATTGGGTTTTATTCTGTGTTGGAGGAGAATGTGTCAGAAATTACAGTCTACCCTGAAACATGCTCTGAACTTATGGGCAAGAATTAACTTACCAGATCAGCAAACTACACTTATCAAAGATTAAAGAGAAGACAATAAAATCACACACAAAAAATTGCTTAGCTTGGAAAGAGGCCATCTAGGCACAAGGACTTGACTAAAGAAGCAGGCCAGGGCGGATGTGTTCAGTTAGTCAGGGTCAATGGTAACTTCCATGATGGCTGCCTGTAGTTTCTGACCCCTCATAGTCACACTCTGTATTGTCTCCTCCCACATGTGAGATAATAATACAGTATATAACAATATATAACAATATAATCACATAGTTGTGTTATTGTGTAAACAAGAAGGCATTGTGGGAGTGACTTCCATGGCTAGGTCACAGAGGACACTGCATTACTCCCTCTAAGAGAAGCCTTGTTCTCAGACATTCCAGGGCAAGAGAGCTCCATACTGTATGGATTCACAAATGGCTCCACAGAGAGACTCTCCTGGAGAAGAACTGAGGTCACTTACAACCAGCACTATGTGAATAAGTGACCCATGTGTGAGTGACCCATTATGAAAGTAAATTTTCCAGCTCCAAGGAAGCCATCGGATGATTGTAACTCCAACATGTGTGCAATATATATATATATGAAGATAAAGTTATACGTATATAATTTTAATTAAAAAATTAGCGCAGGGCCTTAGTTCAAGCTGGCTTTGAGCTCAGTGTAAAGCCAGTCACCTCAGACTTGAAGCAATCCTCCTACTCCAGCCCTTGTGTATTGGGACCACAAGTATGTACCACTGTGTTCGGATTCTAGCGGACATCTTAACTCTAGCTTCCTGAAAGCCCCAGGCAGAACCATCAATCTTTTTATTTAATTTTTTTTTTTTGTGTGTGTGGTAGGACCTGTGAGGTCAAAGGATAATTGTTGGTCCTTGACTTCTACCAAGTAGGTCTTGGGGATGGAACTTAGATTGTCAGGTTGACAGCAGATGCCTTTGTCCACCGAGGTGTCTCTTTAGCCCCTATTCAAAATAAAAAAATTAAACTTAGGTTTATTTATTTATGTATGCATTTGTATGTGTGTGCATGTGCATGCATGCCACAGGGGTCAGAAGGCAACCTGTGGGAGTTGGTTCTCTTCTTCAATCACAGGGGGCCCAGGGACTGAACTCAGGTCTGTCTATCTATCTATCTATCTATCTATCTATCTATCTATCTATCTATCTATCTATCATCAATCTATCATCTATCTACCTATCTATTATCTATATATCTATCTATTCATCCATCTATCAATCATCTATCTATCCATCAATCATCTATCTAGCTATCTATCATCTACATCTATCTGTCTATCTACCTATCTATTATCTATCTATCTATCTATCTATCTATCTATCTATCTATCTATCTATCTATCTATCTTAATATGATCACCTCCTAGATTTCATCACAGAAGCACATTTTAATAAAGGTAATAGAAATCCTTCCATTTTTTTCCCTATTGAAAGCTAATTAAAGAGACCGAGACCACCTAATCTTTCAATAACCAATTTGTTAATGAAAGCAGCAACTTCAAGGCTTGGGAAAATGCTCTGGTGGATGATTCTTTGCCCATGGATATACAGGCAGCCCTGAGTGGACTCAATGTTTTTTTTTTTTTATTAAGAGCATGTGAATTTGAGAGCAGAAGTGGTGGAGAGGATAGGGGAGGTTGGAGGGGAGAGTGTGGGGGGAGAAGGTTTGACCAAAATATGATATATGTGCGCATAAAACTTTCAAACAATGAAAACAAGTCTACAAAAATGTTTCCTATTTTTTGAAGTGAAAAAAAAAAAACAGGCTCTTTCTTACATTGTCGCTAATTTTATTTGAGAGTATGAGCAAACTCTTTTGTTTTTACCCTCTGGGGAAGAGTGACATATACGCATGTTGGCAAGAGGGCTTTGCATTTGAGGGCCAGGAAAAAGAAAATGTCCAGTTGGTTTTTGTGCGTGTCAGCTCTCTGCCACTGAGTGGACCCACTTAGGGGGAGGAGTCGTGATTCATACCACTTTGTACATACTTTTCTGACGAGTTTTATTCACAAACCTGGGGCCACTTACATAACAAAAACATTGAAACGGCATTTTAAGCTGCGTCTCTTTATTAATCATGAATTTGCTCTTGTAAATACTACACGCAAGTACCACCCTAGTTACGTCAGTTGGGAAACAGTGATTAAGTAGCTGTTTAGCTATGAGGATGGAGGCAGGACTATTTCGCGATTTTATATGCTCTTCTGAAGGAGCTGTGTATTTTTTTCTGATTTGGCTTGAGCAAATATTTTACAGCTTAGAATTTCTGTAATGGTAGTTTCAGTTTTCAAGATCCTTTCTATCTCTCTTTACACCAATAGCAGTTTTTTTTTAGAGCATTATAGTCTGTCCCTCAGTAGTCTTTTGAATGAATGGTACATTTATTTGAGAGAAATATATTTTGCTATTTCAAAGCCCCTTTGATATCAGTAAAGATGGTTTTGCTTTAGCTTTGCCTTCAGCTCAATTCTTTTTCATCTTTGTTTCTATTGGGGTGAGGTAATCCTGGCTTGTGAAGTCTTTTGTGATGGAAATGGCTATGACCACACAGACAGTATAATATTTACTAGGAATAAGAGAAGGCCAGATAGCCCCAGTGTTGGCTTTCAACACCAGAGAGAAAAAAAGCCATTCAGCATGCTCATTATTGCCTTGAGTGTCTAAAATGTAGTGTGTACATATAAATAACAAACCAAAGTTGAATGAAGAGAATAGTAAGATTTCAAAAATTCATATGGCAAACCAGGGAAATGCCTGAAGTTGAGGAGCCCAAATTCATTGTCAAGGCCCAAGAGTGACGCGAGCACACGTAAATAGGGTTATATGTGCCCGAGAATGCTCAACAGCTGGGTGGAGTGGCACGTAAGTACACTACCCAGCTCTGCATCTGGTTGTAGCTTACACTCTTAAATGGGGGTCAGCAACAAATTTTGTTTTTTTTTTTTGTAAAGGGCCAAATAGTAATATTTGAAATCTGGAGGCTGTAAGATCTCTGTCACAGCTAAATGCTGCCATTACAGGTGTACAGTGCCACACCCAGGGCTAGGGATATGCAGTGCAGGGATGCAAGCAACCTCAGGCTCTGTGCATGCTAAACAAGCATGCCACCATCTGAGCAATACTCCCAGCCTCTGCCTTATTAAAGAAGGCAGCCATAGACAACGTGGAGATGCACCGCTAAGGTTCTATTTCAATACAACTTTACTTATTGAAGTAGGCCGCAGACCAGCTTTGGTTTGTAGGCTGTGGCTTGATGACTCCAGCCTGCAATACGTAATTCTTCTCAGTCATTTATTCATATATTCATAATGACTTTGAAACAACTTGTAAGAACCCACCCAACATTGAACAAGAACATAGGACACTGGGATTTTGTGGGTTGAAGTGAAGTCAGTTAGTTCTACATGGTACCGGAGAATCATTTGCAGACAAAGCCAGCGTCTGTGGACAGCTTTCATTTTCCTGACCTTTATACATAGTTTGTGTTGACTATTGTATACATAGCTTTACTGACTATTATACATAGCCTGTGTAAATCTCTTCTATGTCGTCTCTGGTCATTTTGATAAAGTTGCCATTCTGTTCCTCCAGTAATCATTCTGAACATTTTCTACAGGATTCCAAGCATGCTCCCTTGGAATCCCAAACCTATCAAAGATAAATAAGGGAATAAATCAGTAACAGCTTTGGTTCAAATCATTTCATTAGTACCTACATGCTAATGAGGTCTGAGGAAATTTGGATTGCATTTGTTTAAAAATATTCATACTTTAAGCATATATCTCATTGAGAAAAGTAGTGAAAAATATGAGTATATGTATGATTAGATGAGAACATATAAATAAAGTACAATATAAATATAAAATATATAAATAAAAGTATGAGCCAAATTAATTATTGAAAGTGTAGAAAGTAAAAACCTTAGAAAATACGACACAATGAACCATTGTGTCCTACCTAGTTTCCAAAAATTGGGTGAAAAATTCCTCAATATTCAAAATTATTAGCTCATGGATTAATACACCATTGTATTATATATGAGTGTTCCCTTTATTAATCAGTTATGAAATAAATTTCTTAATGTGTTATAGAATATTAGTTGAAGATGTGTTGAATTTGCTTATGCTGTGGAATATTTGTTTAAGGATGCAAAGCTGTGTGGCATTCTTTTATGTTGCAATTGTTTAACTCTGTGAAGCTGTGTTACTTTGCCTATCAAAACACCTGATTGGTCTAATAAAGAGCTGAATGGTCAATAGCAAGGCAGAAGAAAGGACAGGCAGGGCAGGCAGGCAGGCAGAGACACAGACAGCAATGGAGTAAGGAGTAAAGAAAGAATAGAGAACAGAAAAGGTTAAAGGTAGACAAGACAAGTTAAAAAAAATCTGGCTAGAGAAAAGCCAAGCCAAGGACAGGCATAAGAAAGATTAAGTCTCCATGTAATTGTTTGAGAGCTGGGTGGCAGACTGCCCCCAAGATTAAGGAGTAAAGAAGAAAAACCAACTGCATTAATGTGTCCCCATAGAGTCGAGAAACTGTTCCCTGCAATATCCCTCAGATAATATCAGAGCAGGAGTTAGTGCTGCCTCAAGATTGACCGGATGAACACAGAACCAAACAAACCACAGGGAAAGAAAACCTGAAGACAGAGCGTAAAGGGCAGCCAGACAGTGACAATGGCCCCACTTGTCCCGTGTATGCCTAAATGGCATGAACGTGAAATAAAACCATCTGGGAGACAAAGGGTAAGAAGAGGAAAGGTAGGGCACACGGAGAAGAAAATAGTCAACGGGTACACGGATGGCCATCTGAAAGGATAGCTTAAAAGAAAAAGGTTCCAGGACTTTTGCAGAAAAAAACATTCAATGCGTGGAACAGCTCTAGGGGCGGTGAAGGGGCATTGGGTTTTAGGAAGCAGATTAACAGCTGAGAATGCAATTGGTGGCAGTTAAGACAGTCCCTGTGTGCGTTAATTCGTAGCTATGGACAAGGACAACAAGAACATAGATATGCTAATGTGGACAACGGGAAGCTCAGGAGGCCCCGGCCCTGCACAAAGAACTACAGGAAACCACGGGACGCAAGAGTGGGAGAAAACTGTCTGCCCAGGGAAGAGCACAGCAATGGGCTATCCAGAACCAAACGGTCAGCCCCATCTGTGGTTTAAGGGGAGAGTGTTTCCCATTGCTTGGGTCTTTGCTGAACGGACTGTAGGACTTACTCACAGCTGAATGTCACCACCCAGAGTGCTGGAAAGGTGGTATTCTTTTCCTACTTCTGCTATGGACAGCCTAGATGGGAAGTTTGGAGAATTCACCATTACCTGTATTCTGGGGTCCAAATTGTAAACAGTTGACATTGGAGAAGAGAACTCTTCTTCCAAAGAGTTAAAGACTGAAAGAGAAGGTGTATATCCTTCAGTGAAAGTGAAACCAGACATTTTGTTACAGTCCAGAGAGAAGAAAATAGTCAACAGTGAATCAGCTGGGGGAAAGAAGTCTAGTAACAACTTTTATACAAAATTTTAAGGTTTTTTTTTTTTTGTCATTTGTTAAGATATGTAATATACTTTCATATCCTTCCTTCCTTCCTCTCTCTCTCTCTCTCTCTCTCTCTCTCTCTCTCTCTCTCTCTCTCTCTCTTCCTTTCTTTTTTAAAGACAGAGTCTCTCTATGTAGCTCTGGCTATTCTAGAATTCACTACAAAGGCCAGGCAGGTCTCACAGAAATCCCCCTGCCTCTGCCTCCCAAGTGCTCAGGGACTGGGATTAAAATGTGCACCACTACACCCAGATAATATAATTTCTTAATAGTTTTAAAAATTATTTCTTTTGCTTTTTTGGAGATTGTTATATAATTGTATCCCTACAATTTTCACACATTATTTGTGTCATTCCGGCCACTTATTATACAGCCAAGTGTGAGAGATGCTGTTCTTTAAAATCCCAGAAAAGTACATAGGAAGATGGAAGACATAGGCATAGAGCTAAAAAAGACCTTGTATGCTCATGAGTGGAAAGCATCAGTATTTTTAAGGTGCTAATTCCCTTAGACTGATTTACAAGTAAAATTCAAACTCCATGAAGTATCAATAGGTTTTTGATATCTTTTTTGCACAATATATAAACTTCATATAGATGTATAAAGGGCCTAGAAAACTTAAAATAGGATTGAGAAAGACAAACTTGGATACTTACATAATCCAATGTCAATACTTGAGTAGAGAGCTACAATAACCTAGGGACTTCTATATTAGGTAAAGATACTGAAACATGTTGATGGGATAGGTAGAAGGGTGCAGACACAGACTCACACATGTATGTTGGACGGACTTTCAGAGTAAGTACCAAGAGAAGCCCATTGAGGGAAAGGTGTCTTCTGAATAAATAGTTATTGGAGCAGCTGAATATTTGTTTCTAATTAATGTATCATCATCATCATCACCACCACCATAATCATCATCATCATCATCATGTTTGAGTGTGTGTGTGTGTGTGTGTGTGTGTGTGTGTGTGTGTGTGTGTGTGTAGACCAGATGTCTTCTTTGATTGCTCTGTATTTTGATTTTTAACAGAAGGCCTCTCTCTGAACCTGGAGCTCACAGATTGGTTACATTGTCTGACCACCAAGTCCAAGTCCTGAGACTACAGGTGCACATTGCTATACTCAGCATATAAAGAAGTGAATCTCTCCTTTTATGTCCATCCATCCATCCATCCATCCATCCATCCATCCATCTATCCATCCATCCATCCAACCATTCATCCTCCCTCCTCCCTCCCTCCCTCCCTCCCTCCCTCCATCCATCCATCTTCCATCCATCCATCATCCATCCATCCATCCATCCAACCAACCATCCATCCGTCCTCCCTCCCTCCCTCCATCATCCATCCATCCATTCATCTGTCCATCATCCATCCATCCATCCATCCAACCAACCATCCATCCGCCCTCCCTCCCTCCCTCCATCATTCATCCATCCATTCATCTGTCCATCATCCATCCATCCATCCATCCTACATCCTTCCCTCCCTCCATCCATCATCCATCCATCCATCCATCCATCCATCCATCCATATTCATCCAACCATCCATCATACCTCCCTCCCTCCCTCCATCCATCATCCATCCATCCATTCATCCGTCCATCCTCCATCCATCTATCCATCCATCCATCCATCCATCCATCCATCCATCCATCCATCCATCCATCCATCCTCGTGTCTATCACTAGATGCTCACTACCTAAAAGTCTTGTTTATATATGAGCTGAAAATGGAAAATTGTTGAGAGTATGTGAACAAGCCTTTCAGGTAGTGAGCATCTAGAGAGTAGGGACTCTCCATTAAAAAAGCCCCTCATAGGAGGTTCCAAGACTACTAGAACCATCTAGGGCCATATTCTGTAGCTCTGAACATGCTGCTGAGAAGGGACTAGATTTGTGTTCTTGTGTTCTAGAGTCCTGATGTAGTCCCTCAGAGTTTGATGCTCTCATACTGTACTGGCACAGTATGGGGTGCTTTCTAGGCACCCCCACACTGGCTCTTCCCCTTGTGATTGGGTCACAGCATTTCATAATGGAAAGGATGAGATACTCCATCTTAGGGCTTAGTTTGGTGTCTCAGACTGTGGTAGATCCCACTCAAGGTAAAATCCAGTGATGCCTCACTCTTTGGCCACCCATGATGAATCCCCGTGGGAACACTGCAAACCATAGTTCTGAGGTTTGTCAGTGAAAGGGTGGCCCAGCCCATGGTGAGATTTCCTCCAAAGGAAAACAGGGACGGCTACTTAACTCATCATAAGCAAGGAAAATATTTATTTTTAAAGCATGCACAGGAAGGACATGATACTCCTTTTGTAAGAGGGGCAGGCTTTCTTCATTTCCTGTGCACCAAATTAGAGGCCACCAAGCTCTTGGAAGAAACACTTCAACTGAGACCTGGGTGTTTCCTCCATATGGAGTTATGTATTTGCTAAGCCCTGTCAACACCCTCGTCTAAGACTGTTTGAAGTATTGGTTGGTGGACCCAGCAGTAGAGCCAGATCCAGCTGAGTCTTTGTGGAGAGCAAGAGAGGTAACCACTCACTGTAGGAGCAGAGTTGTGGTTCTAGTGCATGTTAGGAAAGAAGAATTGGAGATGACAGAGGATCACTTTGGCTATGAAAGCACAGAGAACATACTTTGAACATGTATCAACTTCAGACTCATATATTCTTCATACAAAACTAAACAACATACATTTTTCAATGGTAGATGTTTAGTCTCTTTTATTGGGGTTTATACATTGGTTTATTCTAGGATGATGACTTGAATATATATTCCCCTTTCCTTTCTATTCACTCCTGTTTACCTTCAGAAAAGAGCAGGGTTCCCAGGGATATCAGCCAAACATGGCATAATACATTACAATAGGACCAGGCACAAATCCTCATGTCAAGGCTGGTCTAGGCAACTCTGTAGGAGGAAAAGGTTCCCAAAAGAAGGCAGAGTCAGAGACCCTCCCATCCCCACTGTTAGACGTTCCACAAGAACACCAACTGCACAATCATAACATATATGCAGAGGACCTAGCTTAGATCCATACAGATTCCGTGGCAGCTGCTTCAGTGTCTGTAAGCCACCACGAGCCCTGCTTAGTTGTTTGTGTGGGCCGTGTTTGCCTGGTATCCAGAAACCTCTGGCTCCTACAATCCTTCCTTCTCGCCTTCCGAGGGGTTCCCTAAGCTCTGCCTAATGTTTGGCTGTGGGTCTCTGTATTTTTAATGGTATCTTTTCTTTCACAGCACATTAGTAGAATTCTGCCAGATAAGTAGCCCTTTGAAAGTTATGTTATGTGTGTGTGTGTGTGTGTGTGTGTGTGTGTGTGTGTGTGTGTGTGTTATTGTGGGAGTTGCTTCTCTTCTTACTACTTGCGGGTTCTGGGGGACTGAATTTTACCACTGAACTATATCCCCCCCCCCATAAGTCACCTTTGATTCTAGTCAGGACTATTAAAAAAACCCACAAGATTTCTTACAGAGGAGGGCCTGTTCCAGGATCTAGAGTGCCCTGAACACCCCCATCATACCTCAGAGCAGGGCCTTTCCTATTCTACAAACCTAGTAGTTACATATGGTTGTCATTTAAGCAAGAGCAGTGACTATTGTATTGTTGTAGTCATTGCTTTGTTATATCAGACATATTATGCATCTATGTATGTTGGCCTACTTGTACTTCTTCTTCCTACTTGCTCTTGAGGCTTTGACAGACGCAGGCCCATGAGAGCTTTTCTACTACTTTCAGAATAGCAATGGGCAGAGGTAGCTTTTCATTTCAACTACAAGAATGTCAACAGGTTTTGTAACGTGTTCTCATCTTACCAAGGAATTTTAAATCATTTCTAACTAGAGCAGGTTTCCCAACAGTGAGGTGGACATTCGATTCTTACTGGCATCTCATGTACCAAGCAGGAAGTGAACAGAAAATCAAGCAGATGAAGGGCTGGGGTATTTTCTATGTGGAAAAGAATGTGATCTGTGCATTTCAAAGAATGACAGTTTTGTGAGACTCCTCTTCAGCACCAAACCTTCTTATGTGCTGTCATTCAAATAACTGTTGTTCAGAAATCAGTCTACGCTTATGGGTTCTATTGTGAGCTGGCCCTAGTCCATCTGAAGTGGTACCCAACTTGTCCTCAACATCAGAGTTTCACAAAAATTATAGTGCAAAGCATGAGATAACTTCCCTGTGAGTTATTGGTCAAGGGTGTCCCAGAGGTTGCCAGTACAACAAAGACTGTGCCATTGCTCCTGGTTGTCTGCCATCACTACCTAGGATGGCCCTGTTTCTGAAGACACCATATATGCTGGCCATTGGATATAGAGAAATAAATCTCAAATGGATCAAGAAACTGCTAGCTAGCTTACACAGTGCTGGAAGGCGTCATGCAGGTGGCAGAGGAAGAAAAGACATTGGTGGTCTCACCTAGTGCTTGTGTAGTACCTGCTTGCCAGGGAAGATGTACCCACTGGGACATAACAGCATGACTGCCACACAGTAACTAACCGTGTTCTGATTGCATTTGAGGCCTGAGCCACAGGAGGGAATTTCATGCCTGTTACTGCAACTCTGATCAAAGGCCCATGGCTAGGGAGGTCATAGGCTGTAGGAGAGAATTGTTACTGTGATTTTTCTGAATGTGCAGGTTTTCAAATCGTCCTCTAAATATTTATCTTTACACCCATAGACTGGGACTACTCTGGGCCATGGTGAAAGAATCCTCACCATCTAAATGTTGAGAAGAGATTGATGGTCCTAAATGGGACATTTTCATCAATCCCCTACGCACAACCAGGGTTCAGAAAATGCCAAGAAGAGGAGGCAGGAAGGATGTGAGACCCAGAGGATGGCAAGATGGGCTGTGACATGCTGGCTCTGGACATGACACGGTTGCTACAGTTCTTAACTCAGAGCAACTGTGGTTTCCTGCAAAAGATGAAGCCCATGAAAGCTTCTGAGTAGATGGTGGGAGATGAGCTCCAGGTTTCCCGCTTTACCGAGGTGCTGCTGATGGTTGAAGGCTGGCCACTGGCACAGAGAAAATCGTTCTTGAAGGATGTAGGCACTGGTCCATTTCCCACGCTCCAGTGGATGGTCCCTTACTCGTGGATATATGGGCAGTATTAGCTGAACTTAGTGGGTTATAGAGGAACACAAAATTAAGAAATGCCAAGGGGAGTTGAAGGAGGACTGTGAGGGACAAACATGATAGTATTTCATACAAGTATGAAATTCTCAAGGATAAAAAAAATGATAATTGAAAAATGGGTAGCCTAGCTTTTTTTAATCAATTGAAAAAGTTATTAGGACTATTTAAATATTGTTCTAAATGTGGATATGTTGTGTTAATAATAACAAAGTAAGGAATTGAGCAATAAATATAGTTTAGTATAAAATAATCAGAGTTTTACTCTGTTCAGTTCAGGCTATTTTCACAAAGTATCATTGACTTAAGTAGCAGGCAATAGTTTCCCGCAGTTCTGACTTAAAAGGGAGATGCTGAAGGGTTTGGTTTCAAAGTATCTTTTCATGGCTTGCAGAGAAGTGCTACATAACCCAGTTTTCCGTTGCTGTGACAAAATACCAGACATAAATGGTGTGCACGGAGGAAGATTATTTTGGCTCTCAGTTTCAGAGGATGTAAGCCGGGCCCATTTGGCTTCCTTGCTTTGGGTCTACAGCCGGGAGAATGTGGTGGAGATCGTTTACTTCCCCAAGGGAATGGAGCAGACAGAGAGGAAGGAAGAAGATGGGATTTTAACAGTTACTTCAAGATCAAGTCCTGTGATCTAACGTTTGTCCATGAGGCCCTATATTCTAGAAGTTTTCTCACGTCTCAATGAAGCCACAAGCTAGCAATGACGTCTTTAGTTCCTGGACCTCTGAGCCTCTGATGACTTCTTCTTCTTCTTCTTCTTCTTCTTCTTCTTCTTCTTCTTCTTCTTCTTCTTCTTCTTCTTCTTCTTCTCCTTCTCCTTCTCCTTCTCCTCCTCTCCTCCTCCTCCTCCTCCTCCTCCTCTTCCTCCTCCTCCTCCTCCTTCTTTAAATAAGGACATTAATACCAATAAGGAGGTTCTGATCCGTAACTTCATTCAAAGCTTGTTACCTGCCAAAGGCCCCATATATAAGCTCAAACACACTGACAATTAAGACTCAGACATGTAAGACTTGGGTGTGGCCTTCACTCCTTAGCATACTTCTTTTGTTAATTATTAGTACTTTCCCTTCCCATATATACTGGGACTGTGTGCATGCCAATTGCCCATATACATCAGAAGAAGGCACTGCTGCCCGGAACGGGAGCTACACATGATTTGGAACCAGCACATGGGTGCTGGGAACTAAAATGAGACCCCGTGACAGAGCAGCAAATCCTCTTAGCAGCTGAACCCATCTTTCCAGCCCTGACACTTCTTAACACCATTTCATTTTTTGATGATTTTATACATGTTTACAATGTATCTCATCGTCTTATGTATATCAATCTATCTATAGATGCACAGATTAAGATACACTGGATGAGGTTATTATATGGGCTATTATATTTTATTTGGGGAGAAGTAACTTACACGAGAAGCCAATGACCCACAAGTTCCCCATCCAAGGATCCAGGTCCAGGCTGCTTTCTGTGACCCTACCGGAATGGAGAGTGGACTCGGGTCCCAGACCTCAGACCTAGCCGTCCCCAAATGGGCGTGATCGGTGCAACAGGTGTGTGCCGGGCGCATATCTCACTACCATCTGTACACTTCCAGCTTTCTTCTCTAGTCTTCCTTAACCTCCTCCTTACATCCCCAACTTACCCCTTCCCATCTTTGTGCCCGATTCCCCCTCACATTTCTTATTCCTTGATGAAAGTGGCTCCTTTTGTTTCTATGATCTTAGCGGGCAAACAGGCACACAAATCTGTGTAAGATCCCAGTTTTTCTCAACATTGGTCCCCAGGAGCAGGTGGCCTCTTGAAGTTAAAATTTTTAGAGGAAAAATTTCTCTCAACCTACAGTTAAACAGTTGTGAGTGAAATCTAGCATCCAAAAATATCTATGTCAAGAATCCCTCACAACAAAATTTACTGTGAATACACAGCGGATAGATCACTGGATGAAGCAATATTTTAAAACTGTGTCAGACACTGGAAAGATTATACTATTCATGTAGGTATAAACAGATTTTATCCAGCACTCATCAACAATTTGACCCACATTTCACAACAACAAAAATTGGTAAAAAGTAGAAACAAAGAAAACTGGATTTAAGATATAAATATTTAAGAGCGGGGGAGTTTATAGTCACTTCCCATTTATTTACTGTCCAAAAATGTATGCAATACCAATTCAGGCTCTTTTTTTATATCTTATTTCTGCCCACATTGAAAATGTCTGAGTAAATGTGTGTGGTTTACTTTCGTAAAATGTTTACACAGCACAGTTAAACAGTGTGCAATGTCTGGGGTTAACCTCAAAATAGGGCGCATTTTCCTACTGTGGTATGATTCCCTGAGCGGGGCTGCACAGTAGGTGTGCTGTGTTGGTTTACTCTAGCTGATTCTGTTGACTCTGCTGGAGTGTCGGTCTGAAGCTCAGTAAATGGCTTTTTTTTTTTTTTTTTTTTTTTTTTTTTGCTATATGGCATTTATTGTCCTCACATCTTTCTCTTCTGGGTAGCAAGCCAGCATTGCTGGGTAATTTGAAAACCTTTAGGGAGAATAAAAGAAAGGATTTCCTTATTTTTCTTCTAATAGTGGGACTCTGGTGGGAAAGTAGATGCTCCTAAGGTCAAGCCTTTTAGTGGGATAGGGGTCTCCCTGGCTGTAGATGCCAGTGAGTTTGTTTGGCCTGTGGCCTGTGGCTTAGGAAGCTTTGGGAGAAAGACCCAGGTAGGAGGATTATATAGTGTTTGTCGAACATTCTCTTGGAAGAGGGAGGAATTGAAAACGACTCTGGCTTCAAGGCTTCAGGAAGCTGTTTCTTTGCACAGATTTCTAATTTTTCCTTTGAGGGCTCAAAGTCTACCATGAAGTTTCCTGCTTAAAAATCTTCAGTTCTTTCTTTGTGATAGCCGTAGACTTTTCCTTTTATTTATTTATTTATTTATTATACCTCCACCTGCTTTGACATATATTAGGATGTATCTTTGACCGGAGATTTAGGAAACAGACATAGAGTGTCAGCCAGAGTGAGAATACGTGAGGTGGGATGTTTCAGGCAGGAAGAATTTCTTCCCATGTTGTTTCAGGCCAGAAGTCGGATATCAGGGCACCAGCATGGGGGGATTCTTGGCGACACCCTCTCCTGTCTTTATAGTGCTAGTCTTGTACCCTCATGCAGCAGAGAAGAGAGAGATATCCCATTACACATCCTGTCCTAACTTCAGAAACCAGGAAAGCAGAGAGGGACCATCGCGTTGCTTCGGTGGGGGGTGGGGTATAAGAGATCTGATCTTGGGAATGGGAAAAAGGGGTGGCTGCAGTTGAACAAGGAGCAGAAGATTTAAATTCAGGATAAGGAGGTAGGAGTGTAAAATAACCGTAGGGTTGTCTGAAAAGGTCATAAGGAGTCATACTATTAACCATTTACCTAAAAATAGGAACCTATCATCCACAGAGGTCTCTGTATAGATAGGCATTTATAGATGAAATGAACCTTTTCTCTTCTAGCCTGATGATGCCAAAGACTATCTAACAAAAGCCTCAAGCCAGACATGAGAAGAACTCCTTTGACTTGTTGGTCAGGGCTATCTCACAAAACACACAGGCTATTGCTATTGCCTTTGCTTTCCCTGCTTCCTCTCATAAGTGGAAAATTAAGTCCTTACTGCTGAAGACATTGTACACTTTAGACACTGGGTTCAGAGGGCCCTGAGCTGGAAGTGTCCTGAATACCTCGTCTCTGAGGACAAGCTTTAATGACTAGCACTGGAAGACATTATGAAACTCCCAAAGGAGGGACGCAATCAAAGTTCTACCCAGCTATGACGCCCATGAACCGTAACAATGGCCAGCACGGCGAGATAACGCTCAAGGTTCAGTAGTGGCATGAATACCTTTGCAGTAAACGGCAACCCTCTGATTAAACTTAACACCCAGTCAATACGAGGGACAGCAGGACTGGTGGACAGCAGGACTGGTGCCAGAAGCCGAGACAACCACCAAGACCTAGTGAAGACACGGATCTTGGGGGAGAACTCACAACCACCAATCAGCATAGTTCCCTAACTACCCTCTAAATACTTGTTCTTACATCCACAAGTAAGTGCAGTCCTGACCCCGATCAAGGTCACTTCTGTTTGTAACGGAAGGAGACCTTTACAGAAAACCACAACCAGTCAAAATGCAGAGCCGTGGAGCCTAGTTCCAGTGGATATAGCTACAAAACAATTCCTGTAGCAAACTGAGGCTCGGAGATCCAACACAGAAGGCTCAGGGAGCATTGCAGAAGATGGCACAGAGAGACTGTAAGAGCCAGAGATCAGGGGGTCTGCTGTGAGACTGTCTCCCCGTAACCTCAGAGGCCACGCATAGAGCATCTCACCGACGTGATTACGTAAATGGACGGAAGAAGGACAAAGATAGATTGCTAAAGTGGACGGCAGGGGTAGAGTGGGAATCCTCAGGGCCTTAATACTACACAAGGAAGGACAAGCAACTAAGGAATGCTGACTCCCCCAGTCGATACCAAATGGTGAGCCCTGAAAACATACACAGAAGTAGCAGTATGCAGACTTAGGTGATTATGTTGAGGAATATATATGTGCATACATACACATATAACAACAGTTAATAAAAAAAAGGCTATGAATTTGAAGGATAAAGGGGGAGGGGTGTATGGGGGTTTAGAGGGAGGAAAGGGAAGGGGTCAATGATCTAATTATAAACTTAAAGATAAAAGAAATAGCACTTGGGAGGCAGAGGCAGGCAGATCTCTGTGGGCTTGAGGCCAGCCTGGTCTACAGGAAACAATACAGAGAAACCCTGTCTCAAGAAAAGAAGGAAAAAAGAAAGAAAGAATGTCAAAAGCAAAGAATGGACTCTTGTGTCTTTATATGGCACAACCTCTCAAACCAATACAACTACCTCGGGATCGGGTGTTCATCACATGCATCTTTGGAGACGTTTTCATAGTCAAACCCCAAGGCAACCTATATTATCAATATATTAAACTTCATAGTGAATATCATTAAAGCTGCACTAGAAAATTTACTGCTCCCATTCATTTCTTTTCTGTTTCTGGGATAAAACACTATGATGAAAAGCAATCTAAGGAAAGAAGAGTTCATGTTGGATGATAGTTCAGAGAGATAAAAGTCCATCACGGAGGTGAGGTGAGGCACTCCAGAGCAAACATGGCGGCAGGACGCCGAGAGATCACATCTCTCACCTCAGATAGGAAGCAGAGAAGGTGAACTTGAAGTTGGGCCAGGCCATGAACTCTCAAAGCCCCCTCCCCTCCCCTCCCCTCTCCTCCCCCCCCCCTCCCCTCCCCTCCCCCTCCCCTCCTCCCCCTCCCCCCTCCCTCCCCTCCCCTCCCCCCCCCCGCCCCCTCCCCCTCCCCCTCCCCTCCCCCCCCCCCCTTCCCCCCCCCTCCCCCTCCCCTCCCCCCCCCTCCCCACCCCTCCCCCGCCCCTCCCCACCCCCACTCCTTCCTCCGCCCCTCCCCGCCCCCACCCCTTCCTCCGCCCCCTCCCCCGCCCCTCCCCCCGCCCCCAGCGGCGCACTTCCTTGTGCGTGGGTGCTCCTCCCCATTACATCCTATATGGTTCCACCAGCTGGAGCCACGTCTTTAAATGCATGAGCCTATAGGTGATGCCTCCCATTTCAAGCCACCACTCCGCTATAGAGACACAGTCATGATGGTTGTTAAGTTAAAAGAGTCAGCCAAAATAGAGAACTATTTTTTTTTAGCACATTTAAGGGTTGTGCACGTTAGAAAAGTCTTTTTGGTTGTATAAGAAAAAAGAAAAAACCTCTAGAACAGCCCTATTTTATAGAAATATTTTATGTAGATACAAGTCACATGTCATTTAAACTTTTCTAGCTGCTACATTAAAAAAGGTAAAAAAAGAAGCAACTAAAATTAATTTTAAAGTTCATTTCATTGAAGTAAACATAGTCAAAATAATGTCATTTTAACATTAGTAATATAAAATTATGCAATGAGATCTTTTGCTTTTTTTTGTACTTTGTTTTTGACATTTAGTGAGCATTTTTGTATCTATCAGAGTACACCTCAGTTTGTATTAATTTATTTTAACCATTCAGTAGTTTTTTGTGGCTCGTGGCTTTTGTACTAAATAGGAAAACTTGCTTAGAAATAACAATCATGACTATGCATAGGGGGCATGACAATGAGTCCATATGTTTGCTCACTCATAATTTCTAGTGTTATAAAAAAAATCATGAATCACTTTTATAATAAGATAATAGAACTAGACATAATAAAATTATCCCCCAAAGATACTTTAGATTTTAAAGTAAAACTCTCATTCCTCTAGGGAACCGTCTGTAGATAAAGATATTGTCTCTGTGTCCAAACATCTGCAACTTACGAACGGAGTTCTTATACTAGCACTACGGGCATTTCAGAGACTCAGCACACTTGTGTGTCTGTGGATGGTGATAGTGTGGGAAGGGCTGTCTGTGGATGCCATCCAGGCACAAGCACCATAGCTCTTGAATAATGGTCATCAACCTCAAGCTGTTGTTAAGTCTTGCTCCATTCCAATTTACCAGAAAGCCTCACATTGGTTTATTTTTTATTTTATTTTTAGCTCAGGAAGATTTTGTTGGCTCAAGCACAAAATGTGGGCTAGATGGTTCTTGGGTTGAGTGGTAGAGGTTAAATATGAGCATCTCAGAGTAGTTGGAGCCAAACTCTCATCCAAAGCAACCCTTTGGGAGTGTAGAGTTCTCAAATATTAGCCAAGCTAGGGTCTAGTTCAACATTCTTATGAAATGGCACACTGGAATGATCCCATCAGAGGGAGCTATGGAATGAATTCCACCACGCGATCAGAAACCCTGACGTGTAAATAGTGGAGTTGTTTGAATGGCCACTGGAGGAACCACACGGAGATCTGTGGTACTTCGCTCCTCAGTGGCTTCACAGTGGACACTGTATTCATAAAAGGTCTGTACTTTGAATATCTGGGTTATGTTGGTGATGGTCTAAAATGGTCGCCTACACCATTTCTAATGCAGCATTTGCTGTAGACTTTTACTGTAGAAAATTGCAATGAATTAATTTGATGTTAAGGCTAATATGTGCTTTACTCGACTTTACTCACCGTTCATTATTACCTTTTCAGGATATTCCCGGGTAGTTTTGGGGCAGAGCTAAGTTTTAAACATGAACAGGATCTCCAAGATTGTGACGCGAGCAGTTTGATCCACCTGACGTTGTCTTGTGCACCTTTATGTACAAAGCAGCTGCCAAACCGAATGGGCAGCAGAATGCTGGGATTCGATGGCACCCTTTTAGGGAGCAGGAGGCTTGGCTGGCCGGACACTCACCAAAGGACTCAGTATTTCTTTTTTTGGTTTTAAAAATAAAACACTCTTACAAAACAAGCCTCTGGTTTCCAAACCACAACATTCTGAAGCTGGGGTTTTCAGGAAACCACTGAATTTCTGAATGAGATGTTTTAGACTGTCCTGTCCTTTTCATAATTCTCCGATGTCTATTGGTGGAGCCGCACTTCATGCGCGGGCTAGCAACGATGCTAATGCAGAATGAAAGGCAAGAGATGGCCTCTTCTTTATTTGGGTTTCAGGCTTTTTCTTTGATGCACCCATGACTGTTCTGTCTCCTGTTTCAGAAGTATCTGTCTGAGTTTCTTTCCCTGTGACGGTATAAACAGGCTGAAAAAGTGAATAAAGCATTGTGTTCAGCTTTTCTTTCTTCTTTTTTATACAATCCAGAGTCCCAGCCCAGGGATGGCTCCACTCACGGTGGATGGGTCGATGAGACCATCCTCCAAATGTCAGGTGGAAGCTCTCAATGGATCCCATCTTGTGCTTTATTTTTAAGATGATTACTAATTCTCTCAGTTTCCCTATTGCAGTGATGAAATATGTTGAAAGCAACTTAAGGAAGAAAGGACTTAATTTTACGCAGTGCGAGGGCATAGTCTATCATAGCAGGCAAGCCATGGCAGCAGGAGTTCCAGGCAGTTGGTCACACTTCGTGTAGAGCCAGGAAGCAGAGAGTGATGAACACTGGACTCCTAGAATGTTGACGATATTAACCATCATGTTAACTTTTGATTCCGTTTCTTCAATAGATATCCCTGTTTAGGCCATCTATTCTTTTTGTGAGTTTTGGCTGAGGTTAATTTTCAGTTTTACCTGTTGTCAGATTTGTGCAATGGAATTCTCAGAGCATTTCTTTACAACGCTTTTGATACTCCTGGGATACATAACAGTTCTGACATTGGCAGGTGGTCTGCTACAGGGATGGGCTGAGACTGGGGGGGTTGGATTTGAAATCGAGAAGGGAGAGTGAAGAAATGCAGTGATTCTCCATGCCCCCTGGCTGAGAGGACTATGCTTTCCCAGGGAATGCCTTGCAATCTCAGTACCAAAAATTATCTTACTGATTTATCCTCAAACCTAGAACTCCTTTCCTCGGCCATAGCTAGTCAGCACTGACCCTGTCATCAGAGACAGACGTCACTTTGCGACAGACCTTTTCAACTCCATCATTTGTTTTTATTATTCCTTAGAATAACTGTCTCCTTAATTATTCTACTCATTTTTCTTGCCTATGGCAACTAATTTTCACTGTAGCCATCAACACATTTAAATCTATCATTCGTCTATCTACTATCTAGCTATCATCTACCTACCTACCAACCTACCTACCTATCATGTTCCATGTTACATATGTGTAACAAACAAACACCAAGAAGCCAGCAGTGAAATGTTGAAATTACATGATGATATCCAGAGGCTTCCCAACGAACTTCAACCTGATGTGGTCACTGAATGAATGGACGAAGAGACTCGGGGACAGTAGAAATTAGAAAGGGAAGACGCACGATCTAATACTAGGAAGTATAACTGTAGAATTAAGAGCAGAGGCTAAAGGATCAGTGAACTTGAAATTAGGACAGGGGAAATTATATAATAATGGAGAAAATAATTAAGTTAATAAGGCCTAAGGGCAGGTAAAACCATGTCAAAAACCAAGTATGGAATAAAGGAAACAAAGAGGAAATTTATGATTTGTGGTTCCACATATGAAAAGCTTAAAAGTCAGCATTCTCTCATAAGAAATGAAAAACTGAACAAACAAACAAACAAACAAAAAATCAGTAATTCTCATATCCATCAGAAGAGTGAGGTTACAGTCACACTGGAGTGGTAGACATGCAGCTACAGAGAATCACAACTTTCTGGAATGATAAACAAATCGTATCAGGCTAGGGAAACTTGAGTTGAGGTTCTGGAGACTCAGAATGGGTACATATTGAGAAGTGACATTCCAGGAACTTTCACTGAGGACATGTCTTCTCCAGGCTGTGTGTTCACGGCTAAACAAGCCGCATCTTTGCCACAAGACAGTGTTTCATGTAGCATTCCTTCCAATCCTCCAGCTTACAATCCATTTTCCTTTCCTTCCATTTTCTTTTCTGCATTCCTTCTCGGTTCTTCAGGGCCAAGCACTCAGCGGTAAGTTGTTCTCAGCACTCTAGCTGGGTTTGAGTCTCTACATCAGTTGTCACTTGCCCGCAAATAAAAGTTTTAGTAGCCAAAGCTGAGAGCACCACTCATATATACCTACAATGATAAATACAATGGAAGTTAGACTACATGCTCACTTAGTACTATACTTCCTTCCAGAGTCTGTGATGCCCACCGCCATAGAATTTTGGTCAGGTTTAAAGTACCGGGCACGATTTACTTCCTATGTAGTAGGTCTCAAATTCAATCAGAAAGTGGTTGGTTATCCCCTACGCAGTCATGTCACACTTGCAGTAGTGGGCATGTCATGCCTGGCAGGAAGTATTGTAGTACGTAAGGTTGAGTAAGACCATTAATGACTTTTATCTCCAAGTGGCCTAGATAGCACCTTTCAGCACTTACAAAGACTTCTCTGTGTGCTGTATCCAAAATGTGTATTGTCTTACAATCGAATTCTGGTGGGAAGCCAAGATCAATGGCAGTAGTCTGCATAGCTTTGTTGGGCTCATAGGGAGGCATCTCACACAAGACACTGACATTTTCATCCCATAGCTTCCTGGAACACCATTACTTACTAATGTGGAATGCCTCCATTCAAACTCTTTTCACACTTTTTTTTTTCAAGGTTAAAATTTGTGTTTAGTCACCAATGACAACTTATGCTGGGGAGGATGTGGAGAAAGGGGAACACTCCTTCATTGCTGGTGGGAGTGCAAACTTGTACAGCCATTTTGGAGATCAGTGTGGCGGTTCCTCAGGAAAATGGGAATCAGTCTACCACAGGACCCGGCAATCCCCCTCTTAGGCATATACCCAAATGATCCACATCCATGCAACAAAGACATGTCTTCAACTATGTTCATAGCAGCATTATTTGTAATAGCAAGAACCTGGAAGTAACTGAAGACTGGATAAAGAAGATGTGGCACACTTACACAATGGAATACTACTCTGTGGGGGTGGTGGTGGTGGTGGAATCTTGATATTTGCAGGCAAATGGATGGAACTTGAAGAAACCATCCTGAATGAGGTAACCCAGTCACAAAAAGAGGAACATGGTATGTACTCACTTATTCATATATGGATTTTAGGCATAAAGCAAAGGATCACCAGCCTATAATTCACTCTGCCAGAGAAACTAGGATACAAGGAAGTGTCCCGCGCTACCGTCTCGCCAGCAAGAATGACGTGGCACACTCAGGATCCTTCTGCAGTAAAGCTTTAATGCTCTTGAGAGGGAGAGCATAAGCTTACAGGACAGAGAGACCCCAAACACACAAATCCCATCCCTTATATAGGCTAGCAGCCTCTGCCTTGGACATGTCACCCCCTGACTGGCTGCTGCTCATCGGCCCATATGACGCCACGGGAGAGGCAGGGACCCAGGGATTGACAGTTACCCAGCGCATGTGCATCTCTCCTGTCTACCAACGGTACTTGTAACGGCTCCCTACAAGGAAGAACCTAAGAGATTCATATAAGGTCCCTCACAGAAGGGGAAAGGAAATAATCTCCTGAGCATACTGGGAGTGGGTAGCAGTGAGTAGAGAGGGAGCTAGGAGAAAGAGAAGGGAAGGAGAGGAAATCATGTGAGTCAGAAGAGAAATAGATGAGAGAGAGAGAGAGAGAGAGAGAGAGAGAGAGAGAGAGAGAGAGAGACCATGAAAGAGGAAGCCATTATAGGTTTGAAGAGAAAACTGACTCTAGAGAAATGTCCAGAGACCTACAAGACTGACCCAACTAACAATTTGAGCAACAGTGGAAAGGCTACCATAAATGCCCTTCCCTGATAATGAGATTGATTACTAACTTATCCACCATCATAGAGCCCTCATCTAGTAGCTGATGGAAACTGAAGCAGACACCCACAACTAAACACTGAGCTGAACTGGAATCCAGTTGCAGAGAGGGAGGACAAGACCAGGTTATAAAACCACACAGAGACAGCTGACGTGAACAAGGAGGAGCCACTGGGCCCCGATACTGATAGCTGGGAATCCAGCATGGAACTGACTCAGACCCCCTGAACATGGGTCTCAGCTAGAAGGCCTGGGCAGTCTAAGGGACCTCTGGCAGTGGAACCAGGATGTATCCCTGGTGCACAAAAGACTTTGGAAGCACATTCCCCATGGAGGGACACTCCCTTAGCCTAGAGACAGGAGGGAGGGCCTAGTGACTTGACAGATTTAGATGGCCCCTCCTGGAAGGAATCACCCTCCCTGTGGAATGTGTGTGGGGGAGTGGGATGGGAGGGTGATCGGGGGGGGCATGAGAGGGTGGATGAGAGGGAGAGGGAGCTGGGATTGATATGTAAAATAAGAAAAATAAATTTAAAAAGTTGTATTTAGTTAGCTTATAGAAGAGTTGGTTTCCATTTGATTTTCCATACATACCTAGCTGTGGTTGGCCCTTCCTCTAGCCCCACTTTTCTCCCATACTCTTATTCCCATCTTCTTCAAACCTTTACACACCTACCATCATGTCATATCTTCTACTTTCATATTGACATCTATCTATCTATCTATCTATCTATCTATCTATCTATCTCCTATCTATCACCTATCTATCTATCTATCTATCTATCTATCTATCTATATATCTATCTCTATCTCTATCATCTATCTATTATTTATCTCTATCTATCTATTATCTATTTCTATTTATCTATTACCCGTCTCTATCTATCTATCTATCTATCTATCTATCTATCTATCTATCTATCAGACTCTGTATCTATCCACCATAGTAATGATCCTTATCTTGCTTTCTGGTATCTACTGACTATCACTCCAACTTACTCAAAAATCTAAAAATCTGAAGTGAAAATCTACATGGGAGAGAGAATATCACATGTCTTTCTGGACCTAGGTTACCTGTCTAATTCATTACAATACTTTCCAGTTTTATCCATTTTTTCTCAAGATTTTAGTTGAATAGAATTCTCTTGCATCCGTGTACCACATTTTCATAATTTATCACCAGTAGAGGAACATCTGTGCTGATGCCCTTTCATTGCTGTTGTGAATAGAGCCACATTGACTGTGGTTTTAAAATTATCTATCATAGGACATAGGGTCTTTTGGATGTACAGCTAGTAATGGTCTATATAGACTGTATGGTTATTCTATTTTTAGCTCTTTGAGAAACATCTATACTATTTCTACAAGGCTGAACTTGTTTGCACTCCCACTAACAGTGACCTTTCCTCCATATCCTGGCTGGCATTTTTCTTGATGAGAATTATTCTGACTGGTCTGAGATGGAGCCTCAAAGTAATTGTATTTCCATGATGGCTAAAAATGTTGAACATTGAAAAAAGTGACCACTGCTTATTTGTATTTCCTCTTGAGACACTCTGATTCCATAGCTCATTTTTTTTTTTTTTTTACTTACTTGGTTTGTTTTCTTGGTGAGTAATTTTTGAGTTATTTGTATAATCTAGCTGTTAATACTCTATGAAATGAATAACTGCAAAAGTTTTCTCCAATTCTGTGTATTTATCTTCATATTTGTCTACTCTTATTTCCCAAGAGAATGGAGTCCTGTTTAGAAATTTTTGACCTATGTCTATTGCTTCTAGCATGTCTTTTTCCTTAGCATTTTTAGAGTTTCAAGACAGGTCTCTTTACATAGCCTTGGCTGTCCTGGAACTCACAATGTAGACTAGACTGGCCTTAAACTCACAGAGAGCTGTCTGAGTGCTGAGATTAAAGCTGCCTCCTGAGTGCTGAGATTAAAGGTGGCATGCACCACCATATTAGGCAAGTTTCAGATCTTTTGTTGAAAATTTTGATCCATTTGGTGTTGATGTCTATGCAGAGTAGGAGGTAAGGCTCTAGTTTCATTTTTTTTTCAACATAAAGACATTCAATTTTCTGAACACCATTTGGTAAAGATGTTATCTTTTCTCTAGTGTTTTTTAAAGCGTGCTTATGAAATAGGTGGCTACAGTTGTGTGGACTTATATCTAGATCTGTCTATTCTATTTCACTGATCTGTAGTATGTGTCTGTTTTTGTGCCAGTACCAGGCTGTTTTTATTACCATGGGTTTGTATTTTAACTTGAAGTCAGGTATGGTAATATAATTATTATTAATTATTCTTTGTGCTCAGGATTGATTTAGCTATTCTATCTGGGACCTAGGAGCTGCCATGTGGATTTTAAACGTTGTTTGTTTCTTCTCTATTTCTGTGAAGAATGGCTCAGGGACTTTGAGTGCATTGATCCTGTCTGTTGGTTTTGGTGAGATGGTCATTTTCATGAGATTAAGTCTTTTAATCCATGAGCACAGTAGGTCTTTCCATCTTCTGGTGTTTTACTGAATTTCTTTCTTTGGAGCTTTCAAGTTTTTATTGTAGAGGTCTTTCACTTCCTTGGTTAGGTATTCTGTTTTATTTTTCTGAGGTTGTTATGAATAAGATCATTTCCATGATTCTTTCTTAGTGTGTTGGTTGTTAGTATATAAAAAGGCTACTGATTTTGTGTTCATTTTGTACCCTGCTGCTTTGATGAAATGGGTTATCAGTTCTAGTAGCTTTTTGGTGGATTCTTTATCTTGTCATCTGTGAATCGGTATTCTTTGGCTTCTTTTCCTAATTGTGTCACTTTTATTTCCTTCTCTTATTTTATTGTGTATCCAAGACTTGAGGCACTGTGGTGAACAGGAGTGGTGAGCATGGACACCGCCATCTTGTTTCTGAGTTTAGAGGGAACACGTGGAGTTTTCCTCCATTCAACACAATATTGGCTATATATTCTTACAAATAGCTTCTTAAAAAATGTGCACTGGTGTGTTGCATGGGAGTTGGATTCCCTGGAACTGTAGGTACAGTCAGTTGTGAGCTGCCACATTGGTGCTGGGAATTGAACCTCAATTCAGAGGTTCAATCTGAATTGTTCAATTCAGAACAATCAATCAGTGATCTTAACCACTGAGCTATTTCTCCAGCCCCCTACAAATAACTTTTTATGGTGTTGAGATAGGTTTCCTTCATCTCTATTCTCACCAAGGCTTTTTATCATTGAGGGATATGGAATTTTGCTAAAAGTCCTTTCTGTATTTATTGAGATGGTCAAATAATTTCTTTCTCTGAGTCTATTTATACAATGTGTTGCACTTATCAATTTGTTTATTTTTGAACCATCCCTGTATCTCTGGAATAAAGTCAACCTGACCACCATGATGCATTCTTGTTGAAAATTTGATGCATTCTTATATTGGTTTGAAAGCATTTTGTTCAGACTTTTTGTAGCTGTGTTCATCAGGGGGATTGATCTTTAGTTTTCTTTCTGTTGTTGTTGTTGTTGTAGCTTTATCTGGTTTTGGTATTTGAATAATCTTGGTTTTGTAAGAGAGAGTTTGGATGTATTCCCTTTTAGTTTTACAGAATAATGCGAGAAGCATTGGTTTCGGTTGTTTAAAGGTCTGGTATAATTCTGCAGTGAATCCATCTGGACATGGGTTTTTTATAGTCAGGAGATTTTTTCCCATTACTGCTTCAGGCGCATTGCTCATCATAGATCTCTTTAAATTATTTATCTCATCTTGGTTTTAACTTTGGTAGGTCACATGCATCTAGAAATTAATCTACTTCTTCAAGGAGTTTCAACTTAGTGACATCTAGGATTTTATGTCTCTATGTCCTTAATGTTCTGTTGCTCCCTTTATATTGCCAACTGCATTAATTTGGATCTTTACTCTCTTCTCTCTTTTGGTTAATTTGGTTAAGGGTGTGTCAATTTTGTTCATCTTTTCAAATTACCCAGGTTTCATTTCACTAATTCTTTGTATTATTTTTTCTTTGTCATTTTTTAATTTTCTGCCCTGGTCTTATTTCTTCCCATCTACTGCTTTTGGTTTGGTTTGTTCTTATTTTACCCAAAACCCCAAGGTACATCATTAAATTACTTAGAGTTTCCTCTGATTATTATTATTATTATTACTATTGTTATTATTCTTTTCCCCCTTTTATTGAAAATAGATTTTTTTCTGGCATTATATATCCTGATTATAGTTTCCCCTTCCTTGTAATTCCATACATCTTTCGTTTCTCATTAGAAAACAAACAGGCTTCTAAGGGATAATAATAAATATAATAAGACAAAACAAAAACTAACTCATTAGACTAGGACAAAATAAAGGAAAAGAGCTCAAGAAACGCGCACACACACACACACACACACACACACACACACAACACACACACACACACATACACACACATACAAACACATATACACACACACACATACACACACTCATACACACACACATATACATACACACACATATACATACAGACACACATACACACATATACATACACACACACATACACACACACACACACACACACACACACACACACACACACGAAATAACAACAACAACAAAACAGATATAGACGCAGGGACCCACTTGCTGGCATACTCAGGGATCTCATAAAACACTATATTGGAAACCATAACATATATGCAAAGGACCAGTAAGGTAGAAAACAGAGAAGAGAAAAGAAAGCTATGCCATGACATTCTGAGAGAAGGCGCCTCCAAGGATGCTGTTGAGTTAATTTTCTGTTGGCATCTACTGCTGGGCGTGCAGCCTACCCTTACGAGTAACTTCGTTTCCCCAGTGAAACTCTCTTGGAGAAAACGACATTTTCCTTTGCAAGTAGTTATCGATTGGAGACAGCTTCTGGGTTAAGGGATAGAGGCATGTGTCCACTTCTCCTTCCAGCTCCAAAACCACACCTGGTCAGACACATGCAGGCCCGTGCATACTGCCTCTGTCTCTGTGAGTTCCGATGTGCACAGATGCTAATGATTTACAGGGCCTGTTTTCTCTGTCCTCTCAGTCCCCTCTGGCTCTTACATGCTCTCATGGGCTTTTCTAAGCTCTGAGGGTAGGGGTTTGATAGAAGATAACCTTTTCAGGTCTCAGCATTCAAGTCCTCTCATCCTTTGCATAATGTCTGGCAGGGTGGTGGTGGTGGTGGTGGTGGTGGTGGTGGTGGTGGTGGTCATTGTCGTGGTCGTCTTTGTTTTTGTTTCTATCTGCTGTAGGCGGAGGCCTTGCCAATGATGGTTGAGTGGGCGCTGCTCTGGTGTTTTTTTTTTTTAATGTATGCATTTAAAGATAAAAAATTACCTCTTAAGGCTGTCTTCAGTTGTGTATCAAAGATTTTGATATGTTGTATTTTCATTTTCACTCAGTTCTAGGAATTAAAAAAAACCTTTTTGATTTTCTCAATGATTCATTCATTTTCAAAAATGTGCTGCTTAGTCTTAGTATTGTCTACAGTTTTTCTTGATGCTGATTTCTAGCTTTATACTGCTAAACCGGCATTTAAAAGTTCTCATCACATTCATTTTACAAAGGGAAGAAAAATGAAGTACATAGACTTAGAAGATGACATTTGTGATGTCATTTAAAGGCTCTGAAATGGAAGTACTTTCCCAAGTTTTCTACAGACTAATTTGGCTGGAGTATGAGGCTTTCCATAGCTTTTTATCATTGGTTTATTGTAACCATTTGTATACTGAAAGTATCAGTGGGATTAATAATGTCCT